>CM042179.1:13058806-13061306 GCA_023376005.1 Doryteuthis pealeii | reverse complement strand
CTTGCTCTCTATCTACAGTTGTAAATCGATTCATATAATTGAAATTTTACTAATATATAGACACGCAGTCTTAAGAAAAATCATTTGAAAAACAATTTTCTCAGTGAATTTATGTACCTCGTAAATTCTATAAACATCTATTGGTATGAAAGATAATATATATATCAATACTTGTGTTCATACGACAGTTATTATCTTGCAATACCCTCTGGTTAAAAATGAGACCGTCCAAATCGTCCAAGATGAAATGCAAAAATGTAAATCCTGATTACCTGGTGTTGCTTATCCGCCGAATTCTGATTTCTTGAGACTGTCGTCACCTCATCTAAATAATGAACCATTCCGTTTTTATCTTAAAGAAAGAAAGGGAAGAAAAAGGACATGCTACTCAGAAAAAGTATAAGAAAAAAGTAAGGAAGAAAAAAGAAGAAAGAAAGAAGGGTAAATATAGAGAGAGGGGCTGAGTGCGCAGAACCGATAACGCTAACATGTTTCAATCAGACATAATGAAAGACAAAAAGAAGAAAAGAAAGAAAGAAAAATTAAGTGATATAGAGTTAAGTCAAGATTATTATACTTTTTAAATATTGAAGTATTTACAATAGCTCTTAAGTAAACATATCAAAGGTTGTAATAATTGAATTGTCATACAGTGGTATATCCACAGGCCCGCTAGTAATATTTAATTATTATAAGACTTTAACATAATAGCAATGTCATAGTATAATGAAAATAAACTTCTGTCTATTAGGCCAAACACTTAACTCTTGAACATACTGTACAAGCTGAATATCGTGTATTTTATTTCTGAATAAGAACTTCTTTATCAAGTGAATATTTTCACCATAAACTTACCTCCATTCTAATGAATATTTCTGTAAATGCGTATCATACCGAATGCAGTATTAGCCTACCAATCACGAAACAACAAAAGTAAAGAAGAGATATACGATACAAGACGTAATAAAATAGTTGAACCTCTTTTTACAATATATGCGCAAATCTTGGATAGCAATCTGTTACAAATATCTGCACGACATGCTGTTTACTATGATTATTATTTTGAAATGAATTCAGTATTGAACTGAATAGTCAGCAATAAATTTCTTACAAGAAAAATGACAATCAAAAAATGTTTTTAAGCAAGACGAAGGGAGGTAATCCAATTGTTTGGTTCATTCATGTTGGATATTTTTTGTGAAAGAATGTTCTTAAAAATCATATACATTTACCAACTCGTACGCATGGGTAGGATGCGACACAAGGTCATTTTTTTAAGCGGAGTTTAACAGGGTTAAATTCAGAATTTTCCTTTTCCTAGAATGGCTGCTTAACCAAGGGAAAAGAGCTTAGTCTGCCCTACTATTAACCCATATCTGGTGGGAGGACAGATCGGATTGGGCCTCTCCAATAGCCATTCTAGTTCAAGTAAGGGCCGAAGTGGAGTGTTGCATATCAAGGGATCTGCGGGACTAGCTTGTTAACTATTATACCACGATGGAACGCCCAAGCATATCAGTTGTATCATTCTTTTATGATTTTGAAAATATCAGTATGAGTTATATGATACTTTTTGCACGTTAAATGCATTTGGATGTGAGTTCGTGTCGACAAAGTATATTTGCAGGGCCAGGTTAACTCAGTCGGTAGAGCGTTCGGCAAGAAACCACGAGGTTCCTAGTTCGATACCGGCCCTCGCCAACTCAGCGTATGAGTAGCACAGTTATCTGTCCGGTAAAGTCAGGAACTGATGGTAGGTGTGGCGCTCCAGCTCAGACGCAAAAATAATCTACTTGGTCTAGCGCTAGTAAAAAGGGGATAGACTTCCTCGCTGATTGCTTGATACCGACTTTAGGCCACCCCAACAACTTTACTTAAAGTATATTATTCATTTTCGATCCATGATGTTTAGTAATGGCCGTAGACTGAAGTTTGTTCCGACAGCACGGATATCCACGACTCTTCCTCGCCACCCGTCTCTAATGGCCATCGCTCCACGCAGTACAGCATTCAGCATACGTGCATAGTTTTTTGCTGAACGAACCGCATTGCTGTGTCGATCAAACATTAATGATAGTTGATAATACTTTCCTTAATAAAAAAAAAAAGAATTCAAGTATATTCGAATATTCGAGCATATATAAAAACAATAACATCGAATATAGCACCGGGCAATCGGGGAAAATAAAGTGCGATTATTTCCTAGTTGAGTAACATGATATTACAGGGTGACCCAGAAAAAACAGAACCCAAGTTATTTATTTATTTTCCCATTAAACTAACCCTAAACCCTAACCCCTAACCCTAACCCCTAATCCCATACCCCCTAGTTGAGTAACATAATATTACAGGGTGACCCAGAAAAAAACAGAACCCAAATTATTTATTTATTTTCCCATTAAACTAACCCTAGACCCCAACCGTATCCCTAACCCTAACCCTAAGGGTATCTTCTTCAATTGTTAGCTCTCGTAGCTCAAACGGTAGAGTAGTTGTCGTA
>CM042179.1:13038806-13053806 GCA_023376005.1 Doryteuthis pealeii | reverse complement strand
ACTTTCTTTTCAAAAATGTGATTTCCAAGTCGTTTTTTCTCGGTGGGTTAGCAGTTGACGATAAATGGATTCCTTATTAGCGCAACACTTGGCTGGGATAGAGGATCTATGTGCATATGGAGAGGTAAAGAACGATCTGTTTCCCGTATAGATTACCAAGAGAGTGGGTTACTGACTCTTGGAATGAAACGAACATCCTTTTACAGCCGAGTGAACAGTAAAACATTAAGAACGAGTGTAAAATCTCAACTAAAAACTAGTCTGAATCGGATCTAACATATTTTGAAACTTTTGCAGGCATTACTTTTTGAATGTTTGGTTGAAATCCGAGCAAAACTGGTGTATATTTGGTTTATAAGAGAAACGATAAGAATTGTTGTGATCCGAAACAGATGGTTAAAAATGTCTTTAAAATGTTTTAAACAAAGATTTTTTTTATTTTAAATGTTTTTCTAGAAAATGTTTTATCAGTATGTTTTTAAAATACTTTTTAAAATGTTTTAAGAAATGGTTAAAATGTTTTTTTAAAATGATTCAACTTCGAGATTTAGAAAATTACTAAAACAGATTTTATGCTCTGCCCTTCACATTTTTATTCATTTATATTTTATTTATTTATTTATTCATTCATTCATTTATTTATTTATTTTTTGCCTTCATATTGACCAAAGCAGAATTTTTTTTAAAGTTACTTAGAGCTTAGATAATGGTTGTGGTTATTGTTGTTGTTGTCATTGTTATTGTAGTTATTGTAGTTGTTGTTGTTTTTTGGGGGGGGGGGATGTATTTAAATGACGTAAGAAGCAAGCTGTATAAAAGTACGGCCGCGCAAATACTTACAAATACTGGTGCGAACATAGATTGCAATATATATTACCAATTGCTTTTAAAAACCTATAATCTTTGTACGTCATTAGGTAAATAATTCACATTCATGTCTTTCAATTAACAGTTCCGACACAATCAAGACCTATTTTAAACCCATTATGTACTTGAATAGAGCTCGTTGAAATATTTCTTTTGCACATAAATCAAGTTTTTTCTCCTTCCACTCGTTAAAGATATATTTCAAATATATTATATCAAACCATTGTATTAAAAAGCATCCTAAATGGTGTCATGGACTATTAATACAATAATATTTAAAACCTATTTTTAAAATCTACCTACTTCTTTCTCAGTATTTACTTTTATCTTTCTATATTTTCCTTTTATCTATCTTATGCATAATGTATAATAAATGATAATTTATGCATTGCTGCCTATTTTGTGTTTTACCCATAAGTTTTTGCAGCTAGTTTAAACCCATTATATCTTTGAATAGAGCTTGTTGTTGTTGTTGTTGTTGTTGTTGTTGTTGTTGTTGTTGTTGTTGTTGTTTGGACTATTTTCCTCATTTTTATTGTTATATACACAACATTTTGGTCGATGTGATATATTTTTTAAATAATTTTCCGAGTAAAAATGTTTACAAAATGTTGGTTTTAAAAATAATTTCGCCGATTTAAGTTGTTCTTAATTTTAGATTTTATTACAAGATAATCAGCAGAGAAACTAGCTGCATAATATGTACATGTAATATGTATATAATACCGGCATTTTCATGAGACTATTCTTGAATATATATATATATATATATATATATATATATATATATAATATATATATATATATATATATATAGGTGTGTAAAAAAAGTATCGAGATTTTTTAACTTTTTGACACACCTTAAATTCTTAAAAAAATAACGTTCATTTCATTAATTTTTCAGAATACAAAGTGTGTCAAAGAATTACCAAGTTTAAAGCTGAATTCAGAATTGAAGAATAAATGAAACATTATTTTTTAGAATACAAGGTGTGTCAAAAAGTACAAAAAAGCTCGATACTTTTAACACACACACACAACACACATATATTATATATATATATATATATATATATATATATATATATACTGGAGAGATTTCCTGAATATCCTTTTTTTTCTGGGCGTGTGTGTGTGAGAGAGAGAGAGAGAGAGAGAGAGAGAGAGAGAGAGAGAGTGTGTGTGTATGTGTGTGTGTGTGTGTGTGTGTGTGTGTGTGTGTTTTTGCTCATCAATCATGTAAAAAAGAAATAGAACTCGTAAAAACAATTTGTATTATTTGGATTATTCGGACTATTGTTCTCATCTTTATTGTTATCTGTACTGTACAACGTTTCGGCTGATGTGTAAAAACAATATCGTATAATTATTTCTAATTCCTGATTTCGCGAGACCTATTCGTTTAGTTGCGAAATCATTGTTTGTTTTTCTTTTAGAAAAACTATCTACTATAATATGATTTTGAATTAGAAAAACTATCTACTATAATATGATTTGAAATAGCTCGACACACACATAATTCAAAATAACACTTACGTAAATATTAATCATTTTCCCTTTAAATGTCACCAATGATTATTTAGAAAATTCACTATATTTAAACTCCATAAATGTATTTATTTGTTTCTTCATAGCGTTAGAAATACATATATGTACAATCATTAATATACGTATGTCTGTGTGTGTGTGCTTAATTGTTGTGTACATATGTGTAGGAGGAAGAATATCTACATTTAAACTTATTTCTTCTATTTAAGCACTGTGGGTTTTTTGTAATAAGTCAGAGTGTGTATATTTGCTTTCTCCGCATGTCTACGGGTATTTCTCGCTGCATCTGTATATGTCTATACGATTGCCTATTTACGTAAACGAACGTATGTTTAATTACTGCTGTAAAATATTTACAATATTATTCATTTGCTCAACGAAGTTTAAGGGACATTGTTCCACGCAATATTAAATAGCTAATCATTTGAGAATGCCATATGCCACGAGTAAACAGAATAAATAGCGAGAATTCAAATGCATTTAACGTAACAAAACAAATCATCAGAACGGATTCTATTGACTCTCTCGCGCCACCCGTCCCTATCCGACTTGGCTAGTCCTCTACACGGTATCCAGTGTCCGCATAAAGCTGATGAATGTAAGTTTTTGCTGCTAGGCTAATACTGGTAGGTCCATGAGAACGTCGCTTATGAGTTCACCCTTGACTGGTCCTCTATACGGTATCCAGTGTCCGCATAAAGCTGATGAATGTAAGTTTTTGCTGCTAGGCTAATACTGGTAGGTCCATGAGAACGTCGCTTATGAGTTCACCCTTGACTGGTCCTATATACGGTATCCAGTGTCCGCATAAAGCTGATGAATGTAAGTTTTTGCTGCTTGGCTAATACTGGTAGGTCCATGAGAACGTCGCTTATGAGTTCGCTCTTGACTGGTCCTCTACACGGTATCCAGTGTCCGCATAGAGATGATGAATGTATGTTTTTGCTGCTCGGCCAACATAGCTGTGTACATGAGAACGTCGTTTATGAGTCTGATCATTACAGGTCCTCTACACGGTATCCAGTGTCCGAAGCTGATGAATGTAAGTGTTTGCTGCTGGCCCAGCACTGTTGTGTCCATGAGAACGTCGCTTACGAGTTCGACGTTTACAGGTCCTCTACACGATATTCAGTGTCCGTATAGAGATGATGAATAAAAGTTTTTGCTGCTCGGCCAACATTGCTGTGTACATGAGAACGTCGCTTACGAGTTCGCTTTGACAGGTCCTCGGTATCCAGTGTCCTCATAAGCTGGTAAATATAATTTTTTTCATCTTGGACAAACTGATGTATTCACGTGAAACGTCGCTTATGATTTCGCTCTTGATAGATCCTCCTACACGGTATTATGTGTCCGCATAGAGCTGATGAATGTAGTTTTTTGATGCTCTGCTAACCTGGTGTGCCATGAGAAGTCGGTTATGAGTTGCCCCTGACAGGTCTTCTACGGTATTCAGTCTCCGCCAAGAGCTGATAAATGTCATTTTTTTGCTGCTGGGCCAAATCTGGTGTGTCCATGAGAACGTCGCTTATGAGTTCGCTCTTGACATGTCCTCTACACGGTCTCCGTGTCGCAAAGAGCTGATGAATGTAAGTTTTTGCTGCTGGGCCAATACTGGTGTGTCCATGAGAACGTCGCATCTGAGTTTGCTCTAGACATGTCCTCTACACGGTATCCAGTGTCCGCATAGAGCTAATAAATGTAAATGTTTGCTCCTGGACTGACACTGGGCCCATTTGTACGATTTCAAAGGAGAACGTCATTTATGAGTTCTTCCTTACTTCTCCAACAGTACCCAGCGTTTCGCGCACGTCTTACTTGGATGGTTTGCGAGATGGGAAGTAAGTGGCCGTATAACGGCTGTTTTGTTTTGTGCTACTTCAAGGAATAGTTCAAAATTGCATGCAGCATCCTTATGTAGTTCCCATCTAACTTTTTCTTCAAGCGTTTTCTAAATCCGGTAGTGTAAATGGCGGAACTATGATGTGTGCTGCTCCTCCGTCCCACACAAAATACATATACTAGCTTATAGCCTACAGCGGGCCCAAATGTTCCGCCTCCATAAAAGTGTTGCCCTTGTCGGACTACCTCTCGCTTGCTGGCTACGCAGCTGAATGGTACAGCAATACAGTAGTGCTGACACGACGATAGCTTGGAAGAGATTTAATATGTTCTAAACAAGATGGGATTATCTTCAAATTAAATGGCAAGTCTTTGAAATTAGTAGACCAGTTCACAACACAACGACTAATTATAATTAATTACTTATTATTGTTATTCCAAACAAAAACAAATTGTGCTTTTGATTTGTTTGCTGCATACCCTAGGCATCTTTTTTTTTATATTTATCAATTTTACGTCCGGGAGACATAAAGTCTATTTCAACAGCGCTAATACACTTGGGAAAGGTATGAATCTAACAATTCTCCCTCTAGCTATGGGAAAATTGTAGGGCAAACTGGGCTTTTAAAACTTAATTTGGCAACCTGTCTGAATAGAAAATTCTGAATGGAAAACCTGTAAAATTAACTTAAAAAATTAACCATGTGTCATATCCTGCCGTCCAAAGGTGTTGGTAAATATGTATTCATATTTACCACTAATAAAGTATCCGACGAAGGAGATTTATGTTGGATAATAATTATTCATTGTGTAAGATAAATGCTTTCTGCGATCATTAAGTTTCCTGCATACCCTTGGCATCTTTTTATATTTATCAATTTTACGTCCGCGAGACATAAAGTCAAATTAATTAAGGACACGAAAGAATTGCGTTGACTCAATCTTCCAAATTTAAAGGAGCTTAAAAATCATTTAAAATATTGGCCTTTTCCCTAGACTTGAACACTGACATAGGAAATACATACTAAGTTCAGTTTCAAGTAAGCCACCATTCGAACATCTTTCTTTTAGCATCTTCAAATTTTTGTAAATCATTGGCATTTCAGTCTCGGAAGAATATAATAAAGCTTTTGTGCCCCCTGAAGTTACAGGGCCTCCCGTGACTGTAAAGTCCAATGTTAGAAAAACATTCTCGTCTACAGATGTCGTATGTGAAGGCTGTCCCTGAAGATGTTGATGTGCCGGTGCTTTGTAAATACATCGTGACATACTATACTCCATGCCTGCTCATGGTGCAACTGAGAGCCACTATTGAAAATTAATCTATTTTTGAAAATGCGTAGAATTTGACCAATACCTGAGAACAATAAAATGTGTTGAAAGTTAAATAAATCAAAATATATAATATTGTTGGGAACATTAATAAGTATTAAACAAAATAAAGAGGTAAATAATATTGTTGGTAAAAGATATGATCTACATAACGTTGAAACAGAAACATCCACACTATTTACACGTCTCACTGAACCCTTTATTCAAATTATAAAATATTCCAATTGTAAGTAAACATTTCATTAAATTTATTAAGCCAACAACACTGAAGTAGCTAGCTCAAACTCAAACTAAAACTAAAATGCCCTGCTCTTCTCGGATCAAACCACTAAAACGTTTTAAAAAGGCCTCCAGTTCTGGATCTCAGTTGCACCATGAGCAAACCTGGTGTATGGTACGCCATGAAATAAATTCTATCTATTTAGCACAGTGTGCAGGAATCTCAAGCTACAAGAAATTGACTAGAATTGCAATGCTTGAAGCTGCTAGATCATCTGTAAAATCATCCCATGGTTGGACAAAGTGGGACAGCCCATGATTAATTGCTGCTGAAAATTGACCAAACCAGGCTGGATCATCTGGACAATGGAGTCTTAATATTGAAAACCCCGAAAATCCTGATGAACCCAGGAACATCACGTTTTTTAAGAATACAAACGTGCTGTTACAAAATGTTAATAAAGTCTTGCTGTTCTGGGTTTGATAGTTTAGATAATTTTTTAGATTTGTTTAATAATTTTCCGGTAGTTACGTTTACCATTGACCCTCATGTTCTACAGTCCCAAAGACCCACTAATTTGTCCTTTTATAACACCAGAAATTTCAAAGCTCTCTACGTTACCACCCAAGTTTAAAGACTTCGATACGTCTTGGTTCAACAACAGGATATGCTAGTGTCTTCATTAACGTAAACTTTGCCTCTCTACGGAAGTCCATTGTGGTGTAATGGTTCGCAGAAACATTACACTGATTAGCGATTTTATCCTCGCCGGATGTCCTATACTTGCGACTTTGAGTCACATCCTATCCGTAGCAAACGATTTTGGTAAATACCTAACATGTGTCGCTTCATGGTCTTATTCTTCCAGAATAGTTAAATCTATATATGTTATTTACAATTAATTTTTTAAATTATTTTTAATCATCATCTTTATCCATACATTCAAAATGTTATTCATTCTGGTCCTGGATTTCTGTCATTGTGTCAAAACATCCGGTTATATAGGACCATGTATGTATTTACTCAACCCCTTCATCACGGATAGGAACGGACACGGGATCAAATTTTAACCGAATTTCAGTTAGTTTAAATTCAGTGTTTTCCTTCTCGTTAATTGGCTGCCAAATCCCGGGATTATTACCACAAAAGGAAATGTCAACAGCTTCGTTCAGGATTTGAACTCGGTTCGTCGATTCAATTTCCAATGACGATAACCATTACACATAGTGTGCCTCTTTGTATTAAAAAAAAACAGCTCAGCTTCAGAAGGTCATATCACTTTGCAGTTAAGAGGGTAGAGTAAGAGCGAATCTTTATCACTGTTCCCCTCACCCAAAGGAAAATACTGATGAAGGTATAAGAAAAATTGTCCCAGCCCACATGTATGCGTAGGGGATACTACATTAAACCCGACTCTGTCACATTTCACCTTCTCGTTGAGATAAATACTATCTTCCCCGAAGATCAGTTCTATACAAACAAGACATTAGAATCTTTAAGAAATTAAAATTGTCTTAAAGTTGGCTGGCTGGCTGGCTGGCTGGCTGGTTGGTTGGTTGTTTGGTTGAACTTTACGACATGTCAACCCTCCTATTCATTTGCCGAATACCTTTTGTTGTATTAATTCTTGATGGGTAATCTTTTTTTAAGTTAATGTTCAAAACACATTTTAAAACCTTATTTTTCTATTCCCATAGATGGGACCCGAATAGGTACTACAACTCTAGGTCAGAGTTGACCTGGAGTAATGGTGATAAAGGGTACCCACACTCCCAGAACCCCAGAATTGAAACTTCACCATTAGATTAGTCTTAAAGTATTTCAATGAAAAAAGCTGTATACTACTATTTAATTCAATATACCCATTCACAAAGTTAAAACTTTTAGTAAAGGTTATATTGCATTACAACCCTTATTACAGGTTATATATACAAGGTGTGTAAAAAAGTATCGAGTTTTTGTTTTGTTTTTTTACTTTTGCCACACTTTGTATTCTGAAAACAATAACGTTCTATTCATTCTTCATTTCTATCTTGGTAAATACAGCTTCAAACTCGGCACTTTTATGACAAGTCTTGTTTTCTGAAAAGAAATTAACGTTCCATTCATTGTTCATTTCTATCTTGGTAAATACCGCTTCAATCCCGATACTTTTATGACATACCTTGTATTCTATAACTTTTATTATATTATATATCATTATATCATATTTTCAAAATATATATTGTTATATTTATCACTATATTTTTTTCAAAATTCCTTTTGTGTCATCATATTATTAATGGCTGCTCAAAGTTTATGAGTTTCAATGAGAGAGAGAGAGGGAGAGGTTATCAGTGAGAGAACCAATATAAGAGGTTGTAACTATATGTACTTGTACATGAGATTATGTGCATTTGTATATACGTCCAGCTTTATTTGCAATGATTTTTTGTTGTTTTGTTTTGTGGTACAAGATTAAGCGTTCACTTATACCTGCATGCGTGTATGAATGTATATGTATATGGTTTGTATAAAAGGTATCTCAATATATAGTAAATGTGTGTATGTGTATTTTAGCGTATACGTGTGTATGTCCAGTCCATATGTCTCTCTTTTTTGTTGTTGTTTTCGTTTTTTGTTTTTTTTCTTTTTGTTTTTTGTTTTTCTTTTTTTGGGCTTTGTTTTTGTTGTTGTTTTTTTTTTCTTTTATCTTCTGAGGTGATAGACTTATTGGCCCCGGCTAAGAAGAACTAAAAAGAACAAGAAAAATATGGACTGCACGCCAGTCCGAAGTCAGCCGTGCCATCTGTCGTGTGAGATTATAGTGCACGAAACGAAACTATAAATCTGTCACGTTTCGCATTTTGCAACGTAATTATGACCAGCTCAAAAATCTCAGATCGATAACGAGGCCAAATGATTTATCGATAAATGAAGAAAAAAATCACAAACTGAAGTTTGCTGTAGGTGCAAAAAGTATTTTTACGACTATAAGCAGTTGAAGGAAACGTTATAAATTTATAACATTTATTAGTTTGTTTTCATCATAAAAAAAATTTTTTGTTCTTTGGTTATTTCATCTTTCATTGCAAATCCAGATTCGGGGTTTCAACTGATTTGCCTATTATGCCATCAGATATAATCGATTTCGGTATAAATGCACAATAGCGCCCAAAAATAAATATCATTAGAATCGCATTTTACGTATAAATAGCATTAGATGCCGGAAACTCCAAAGTAGCCTCACCTTAACTAAATAGCACTAGCCCTAACACTAAACTACCTTAACCAAAGCGTTCAAAGGTTTCGTGTATTTCCGTGAAATGTAATACTTTTTATATGTAATCTAATGAATTATCTCTTGCGCGCTATTGTGCATTTGTACCCGATTTTCTTCCATTTTTTTCAATCTAGATCATAAAGACGATATTCTGTGTTTTTTTTTCTTTTTGCATTGTGTAATGTTTGGCAAACTAGTTTAGCAAAATAATTTTTCTTTCCCAGACTGGTTTGTCACAGTAACGTATAAAAGCCTAGTGTCCTCTACAATTCATCCAAAGCTGAGGTTGGGAAAATATTTTGATTGATAACTTTCCCTAGTATATTAGCGCTGAATGTGAAATGCAAACAGCCTCGTATAGAAATTGAACTCTTGTCGATTGGTTAGCATGTTAGGTGCAAAGAAATAGTATAGAAACTTGAACAAATTTTATAAACGTAGAAGTCATGCAAACTTGTTCAGGAAACTCACCTTTTGATGTAGGTAAGGGTAAGAATTGTTCATGTGGTCCCAAGAATCCTTTCCTTCAGGTAGTACATGGACTAGAGCAGAATATATTTTCCTGTGCCTGCGGTGCCCCTCAAGAGAATGCGATTGAACCACACATTTTTGGTTATTTCCTATAAGTCTAACATAAAAAGGGGAACCACTCTTGACTGATAAATTATTTTTTGATCTACTAGGAAAAAAGAAGACGTGTGTAGGGTTAGGGTTAGGGTTAGGGTTAGCTTAGGCTTTGGGTTAGGGTTAGTTTAATTGGAAAATAAATAAATAATTTATCAGTCAGGAGTGGTTCCCTTTGTTTATGTTAGATTTATAGAATAATTTTGTTGAGGCTTTCACGTAAAGTGAATCATGCAATCTGGTTCGGTGGGCGTCAAAAACGGATCAATCATCATATATGTATATACGAAGATAATACGACAATGATAAATTTTCTCAGATAATTGGTTTTTGACTCAGAAATATTAAACAATTAAAATTCTCGCCAATTAACGGAAGTGTATAGTGAGTAGTGTATGGTTGTCAAAAACATATGCAGTGGTGTAGGGAGTTTAAACGAGAATGAATGTCTTAACGAATAGCGGCGAAGATGGTATGACATGGAATACAAAAACTTCCAGATTCCTAAAAAAAAATGCATCGACCGTATGACAATATGCAGAAAATAGATACATGTTAAAACTTTAAAACGATCATTGAAAATAAACGATAACATTTCTGGTGTTTTTAAATTTTTTTAGACTTAACATTTGGGATTACTTCTCGTATGTATGTTGTATGTATGTATGTATGTATGTATGCTGGCTTTCTTGTCTTAAGAAACATATGGTGGTGCATAAGCATCAAATTTTATCATCCGATAAATGGAAAGGACATCCTTCCTATGGCATATTTGCATCAATTTGTGGATGTGCAGGGATTTGATGAGTCTTTTAGGGTCATGAGAGGAAAGGTTCTGGTGGCAGAGTTATAGCATTGTGAGGATGGCAGTGATCTGTAAATATTATGCTTTGTACTGCTAGGTATGTATGTATGTATGTATGTAGGTAGGTAGGTAGGTAGGTAGGTAGATAATAGGTTGGGTATGTTCTAGACTTTACAGATGATTGCTGTCTCTTGTCTGCATTAAACAATTTCTTTTCTACTGTGTCTTATTAGATGATTTTTAGTCCAGAGTAGTCTTGTAAACTTTGAGATGATATACAAACGGAGTGATGACGTTAATAGTTATTAATTGGTACTCCGGTGTAGGTTTGTGTTCATACATTCATTCATACAGTGATATGTTCGTGCGTAAATTGAACTCTAGTCAATTAGTTAGCAAGTAGATACAAGAAATGGTATAGAAACTTGAACAAATTGTATAACCTAAGGAGTATAATACATACATAATATATACATATATACATACATGATGGCAGCAAACTCGTGTTTTGAGTATTTGCCATTGTTGATAAAGAAAGAAAAAAGTTCAACCTGAGCTGCGCGAATGTGGCTTTTTAGTCCAGCTAAAATCTTGCACATCTTCCACTTCCAAGTTATTCCAGGAGCACATGTAGTTTATTGGTCATTCGCCGATGCAACAGTTTGGTGACTCATAAGGCAGCTCTGCTCTGACAGTCTTACACATGTTCACACAGTAGATATATATACTAATACATACATACTAATATATTTACTTGTTCAGGATCTCTCCTGTTGAGAAGACATACAATGAGTGATGTAGATTTTACTTAATGCGTATTTAGAAAGTGGCATGTCTGAAAAATATGCTGGGCAAGTAAATAAAAGTGCTGTGATCTTGTAGTTAGAATTAAAAATAAGGCATCACATTAATCGAAATGTCAACTGGGGTTTTCGATTGTCTCTATTTACAAAAATCAGTGCGTATTATTAGAAAAAGAATTTAAAAATTCGAAAAAGTTTACACAATTGAATTATGATAATTTCTTTTCGCATTATTAAATTATTTATGTTAATATCATATTTCAAAATCTATGATTATAAGTAATGATTCACTGATAGAGAATAACAACATATGCTGCTGATTCTAGACGCCTGCATATTTCTGACTATAGTCTTTTCCCAAATTTTTACACATATTTTATTATGTAAAGAGATATAAAAATTAAATTTTGTTATATAGAGGTGCAGATTTTCAAAGTCAAATATCTGTTTAAAAACTTTCAATATTTATTCTAAAAGTAAGTTAAAGTCGTGGTGTGGCTTATTGTCGTATCAGCGCATCGAGGGAGTCTACTACCTTTTAACAAGCTAGACCAAGGTGATTAAATTTTGCGTCTGTGGTTAAGCAATAATCGACTCTCCTTATTGGCTCAGTCTAAACTGTGTGACTGATGCGCTGAGTTGGCGAAGACCGGTATCGGAAAACCGGACGTCGTGGTTCTATGCTCTTCCTCTACGACAGTTCATGAGTTTCCTAAACTGCTATAATGATATAACTAAATTATGTATGTTAAATCAGAAAAGAATTGAATGGAATCTTTTTATTGACTACCTTGCATCTTAAGAATATACGCCACTGATAGATAATGATTGTCACTTTCATTAGATGGTCATTCTCTCCATTCAGATTACTGTATTGTATGTAAAGCAGATGACTCAATAGAACAATTTTCTGTAGGTTCATCCGCGTGTATGACATTTGAACAATCTATTTTGCCATTTCTCTGAATGTTTGAGATGAGGTTGATGATTAAGTATCATCTACATTATTCGGACTATTGTCTATCCTACATTGTTATCTGTAAAGTTTCGGAAGAAAGGAAGGCACATGTCCGAAATGTTGTACAGATAACTATGAAGATGAGACAAATAGTCCTAATAACGCAGATAATACTAATCTATTTTGCGTTGGAATATGTATCACATACTGATACCCATCATGTGTCTAGTCAAACCACTAGATGCCGTTCATTATGTGCAGCATACTGGACGGGTGTTTGTTTCAAATCCAAAGGTAGCATGTTGTTGTTGCAGCTTAATTTTGAAAGCTCGTAAGTGATCAACAAAACCAGCTTTTGAAGGAATTGAGGTATACAAGTTTTGCAGTTCGAGTTTTAGATCAATTTTCCTTTGAGGATGAATTGTTTGATAAAATATTAAATAAGATACGATCTTAACAAAAACAATCGGTAGATTTCGATGTTCAGAATTTTTTTAAATCGTAATTTTAAAGAAACAAAGAATTTGAACACATTTTTATTTGTTTCATGATGATATATTTGGTGGCTTATTTAACAAGATTAAACAGATTACCTTCAGTATTGTACGTATCTATTATATTTAGATTGTATTTTATATGTATATTGTATTGCATCTATTGTATTCTATTGTATCTATATGTATATTTTATTGTATCTATTGTATTCTATTGTATTTATATGTATAGTGTTTGTATTACAGTATATAGATTGTAGGCACCTCGTTGTAGTATAATGTATAGCAGCTAGATTTGCGGACATTGTAAATGAGGTGATCCGATTCTGGTTGTGCATATTAAAGCTAAGCTATTAATTACTATATTAGATAGTAGACAGAGGAGAGAGAGAGAGAAAGCAAAAAGAGAGAGACAACACCACGCACACTATATATATATTATATTATATATATATATAATATATAGCGAGAGAGAGAGGGGGGGCTGAACTGGTAAATTGTTGCTATTTTTAATTTTTTATTTAGGAATATGTTTGGTTTATTTCAGGTTTTATTAAATAAAAAAATTTAAGAGCTGGCAAGATGTATGGAGGCCCTGAGTTACCCAAGTGACAGGCCCTCTCTGCTAGCTGGTGTGATCCGAAGGAATGGTGAACCAATACATTTCGGTGCAGTTTGGCTGCAGGAGTTGCATAGATAGTGTTTTACACACTGAACTGCGGAGTCCAAGCCGAGTTTCTCCTTAGCTTTTCTATCAAAGATCAACAGAGGACAGCGGAGGTTATTTAGATCTTAGCGCGGATACGCAACCAGGTATTTCTGATGTTTGCGTTTAATGTTTAGACTGGCATTGAGCGAGAGCTTCTCCACTTTACACGTTTTGTTTTTCGTCTTGCTGTTGTCTAGGCACTCCTCACAGAGCTTGGTGGGTAACCGTTTTAGTGTCGCTGATGAATCAACTATGGAAGCAGGTAGTACGGGGTTTACATAATATCATAGCGCTTTGTGCGACTGAGTAAAGTTTTATTACATGCACTAACTAAGAGTCAATTGTATACTTTTGTATGGAAAGGAGTTACATCTCGAAAATTTGGAATCAGTATCAGTGCAGTGGCTTGGATGTGTTTATAAAGCTTAATAGAGATTTTTGAGTGTTTGCGCGTTAATTTGAGAAGTCAAGAGGATGAAGAAGGTGGACGTGTTCAATAGTGATTTATGAAGTAAGACAGCTTAGAATCAATTATGATCGTTCTGATAAGAGAGAACTCAAGAATATGTGGCTGATACCGGGCATGGTTTGACAAAGATCAGCAAGTACAGGTTATAGCAGTGGATGTCTAAGTTTTCTTATAGGCAGGTAGGTGATCAAGATATTTGCTAGTGTTGAAAGTATAAGGGTGAAAATGTTGATGTATGTAATAACATCTCACTATGTCTGACGAATTTCTTTTCGATTTTTGGCGGCAAACTTGAAGATCGAAAGAACTCGTCAGCCATAGATGTTGTGTTGTTAATATGTGTGCCTTAAGAAAAAGTGTACATATAATATATTTATATTATATTATAATATAATATATATATTATTATATATATATTATATGTAGTCAGTAATCTGGCAGAGTGGTCTATTGTCCATAATCAGCTGAATTGAGAGATTCTCTCCCTTTTTTTCTAGACTAGACTAAATATTTTTTTGCTGAGTGTGGAGCCAATACTACCATTAACACGTGATAACATTGGACAACATATTGCATATATATTATATATATATATATATATATATATATATTATATATATTGAAAAGAGTGAATGGAAGTGAATCTCGACAGTATGAAATAAATTTTTTAGGAAACAAAAAATAAATCATGTTTTGTTTTTCTAAAATATTTTTTATATATATATATATATTATATTATATATATATTAATATGGTTAGCGCTTTGAAAAGGGGATTGACTCCTGATGACTGGCTGATACGATTTAGGCCGCCGTCGACTATATATATATATTATATATATTATATATATTAAAGCAATTGGTAATTTACTTGAGTTGTTAAGTATGAATATATTAATATATTTAATATTATAAATAATTATATATATGTGTGTTGGTGTGTGTGTGTGTGTGTTGTGTGGTGCGCGGCTATGAAAATGCTAAACAGATATCGTATATATATATATGTGTGTTATTGTGTGTGTGTGTGTGTGTGTGTGTGGTGTGTGTTGTGCATGCGTGGTGGCA
>CM042179.1:13023434-13038706 GCA_023376005.1 Doryteuthis pealeii | reverse complement strand
AAAAAAAAAAAATATGAAATGAACGTTATTGTTTTTAAGAATTTCAAGGTGTGTCAAAAGTTAAAAAATCTCGCATACTTTTTTTACACACCGTATATATATATATATATATATATATATATATATTATATATATATATATATATATTATATATATATATATATTATTTCAAGAATAGTCTCATGAAATTCCGGTATTATATTACTATTACATGTACATATTATGCTAGCTAGTTCTCTGCTGATATCTCGTAATAAAAATCAAGAACAACTTAAATCGGCGAAATTATTTTTAAAACCAATGTATTTGTAAACATTTTTACTCGGGAAAATTATTTAAAAATATCACCAAAATGTTGTGTAATTATAAACAATAAAAATGAGGAAAATAGTCCAAACAAGAAGAAGAAGAAGAAAGAAGAGAAGAAGAAGAGAAGAAGAAGAAGAAGAAGAAGCTACTATTCAAAGATATAATGCGGTTTAAACTAGCTGCAAAAACTTATGGGTAAAACACAAAAAGGCAGCAATGCATACATTATCATTTATTATACATTATGCATAAGATAGAGAAAAGGAAATATTTAGAAAGATAAAGTAAATACTGAGAAAAAGTAGGTAGATTTAAAAAATAGGTTTTAAAATATTTATTTGTATTAATAGTTCCATGGACACCATTTAGGATGCTTTTTTAATAACAATGGTTTGATATAATATATTTGAAATATATCTTTAACGAGTGGAAGGAGAGAAAAACTTGATTTATGTGCAAAAAAGAAATATTTCAACGAGCTCTATTTCAAGTACATAATGGGTTTAAAATAGGTCTTGATTGTTCGGGAACTTTATTGAAAGACATGAATGTGATTTTTACCTAATGACGTACAAAGATTATAGGTTTTAAAAGCAATTGGTAATATACATTGCAATCTATGTTTTCGCACCAGTTATTTGTAAGTATTGCGCGGCCGTACTTTTATAACAGCTGCTTCTTACGTCATTTAAATACATCCCCCCACCCCCCAAAACAAACAACAACTACAATAACTACAAATAACAATGACAACACAACAATAACCACACCATTATCTAAGCTCTAAGTTAACTTTTAAAAAAAACTGCTTTGGTCAAATGAAGGCAAAAAAAATAATAAATGAATGAATGAAAAATAATAAATAAAATATAAATGAATAAATGTGAGGCAGAGCATAAAACTGTTTTAGTAATTTTCTAAATCTTCGAAGTTGAATCCTTTTAAAAAACATTTTAACCATTTCTTAAACATTTTAAAGTATTTAAAAAACTACTGATAAAACATTTCTAGAAACCATTTTAAAATAAAAAAATCTTGTTTAAAACATTTTTAAAGACATTTTAACCCATTCTTTCGGATCACAACAATTCTTATCGTTCTCTTATAAACCAAATATACACAGTTTTGCCCGGATTTCAACCCAAACATTCAAAAAGTTATGCCGCAAATAGTTTCAAATATGTAGATCCGATTCAGACTATTTTTAGTTGAGATTTTACACCGTCTTAATTGTTTACTGTCACCGGCGTTAAAAGGATGTTCGTTCTTCAAGAGTCAGTAACCCACTCTCTTTGGTAATCTTATAGGGAAACAGATCGTTCTTTTACCTCTCCATATGCACTTAGATCCTCTATCCCAGCAAGTGTTTTGCCTAATAGGAACTCCATTTATCGTCAACTGCTAACCACGAGAAAAAACGACTTGGAAATCACATTTTTGAAAATAAGTTAGAGGACCGTTTAGCTCCGTTGTAGAGCATTCCACCTGAAGAAACACAAGGTTTCAGGCAGATACCGGCCCTCATAAAACTCAGCGCATGGTAGCCGTTAGAATTTTTAAAAAGAAAGTTAGAGGACCGGTTTAGCTCAGTCGGTACTCCTCCAAATAGGACCACAAGGTCCAGGTTCGATACCGGCCCTCATTCGCCCAGCGCATGAATAGCACAGCTTGGATCTGTTGGTAAAATGGGGAGCTGATAGTAGATGTGACGCTTCAACTAAGATACCAAAAACAATCTGCCTAGTTCTAGCGCTATTGAAAATGGGATATACTCCTTTTTGCTGTCCGGCTGATACCTATATTAGGCCATTCCATTTGACTTTACTTTTACTTGACTTCATTTTATGAAATGTTACGTTAAAGCAAAGAATTAGCTCAGTCGGGTAGAGCGTTCGACAGGCCAAAGGTTCTGCGTTTTGATACCGGCCTCGCTAACTCAGCGCATGAGTTGCA
This sequence comes from Doryteuthis pealeii, assembly GCA_023376005.1. Classification (NCBI taxonomy): domain Eukaryota; kingdom Metazoa; phylum Mollusca; class Cephalopoda; order Myopsida; family Loliginidae; genus Doryteuthis; species Doryteuthis pealeii. Next base: position 13,036,444 of record CM042179.1, on the reverse strand, counting down.
TAGCTTGGATCGTACGGTAAGTAGGGAGTTGATGATAGAGTGTGGTGCTCCACCCTTTAGATTTCAAAACAATCTCCCAAGGTCTAGCGCTATTGAAAATGTATAATACTCCTTCGCTGTCTTGGTGATACCGACATTAGGCCACTCCAATGGATTTTACTTTTACTTGACTCAATTTTATGAAATGTTCAGTTAAAACAAGAGAACATAAAAAATTATGTATTGTATCTAATTTGAATCTTCATAGGAAACACATTGAGTGTTTGATTCTTACTTAGTCTGGCTGCCATATTTTCAGATGTTTGTCTCTTATTTTAAAAGTTTGAGTTTTCTGGGGGGAGGTTCTGGGGGTTGAAGAGATTGCATTGTGACAGAAGTTAAATGAACATTACGGCACGGGACAAAAGAGCAGAACATAAATGAACAATGGAGCCACCATGCACTCCATCGACTTTTTCTTATTTACAACTTCTAGATCAGGAAAATGATAAAATTAAATTTCATTCGAAATATTTTATATTTTTAAAGGTTCAAGAGTGTTTGAGATCTTTAATGAAACCTAATTTCATTTCCGTCTTGCTAAGAAATCTAACGTCATGTTTGGATATGAACAGATCCTAACTCGTTTTTTTCGTGCGCCAAGCTCGGTAGCCAAAAAAAGCAAGTAAGCCGTTAGCCAAATAAAAACCAAAAGAACTAAAACTACTTTTAGTTATGATAATTATCCTAGCTTTTAATAAAATAACTTTACATGTTTGCTTTTAATAATGACCATTTATATATACTAGCAAATATATGCACCCTCCGGGTGCAAGTATTTAAGTTTAATGTAATAAAATATTAGATTAAATCAGAAAGGCTAATGGAAACTAATTAAGATTCAAAATAAAAAGATTTTGAACGGAGGGGGTATAAATCGGAAAATAGAACAACTGAAACTTACTCTTTCATCACTTCCGTTTTTTGATGCTAAATTTTCCTAATTAACTTATTTAGTTAAAATTAGGAAGTAAAGAATAAAATTACAGTTATTTCTCTTGTTAATGATTTCTTTTAGGGGATTTATTGAAGAGATTTTTACTCATATTCTAAGATTAAAACCAACAATTAGAATCAATAATTTACCAGCACATTTATTAAAATCAGTTTTTTTAATATCAAATTGCAAATTAGCTTTACGTTTACACTGAAAACGGTTTTTGTTGTATATATAAATAACAATTGCATGTTTTTTAGTATTTAGTAAGGCCCAGTATTAATAATGTCAAACAGTTTTATTATAATTGACGTTTTTAAATGAAAAGAATCATGGAGAATGTGTCGTTAATAACTAAGGAAATTTGACTTGAGTAGTAATATAGTTTCGGTTACAGACAGAAAAACACACAATCTCCATTTAATAAGATATTTAATATGGGTAAAGTTGTGTTAGTCTTGTATAATTTCATTTCTTTCAGCATGATACAATCTTGTGAGCAACTACAACTCAGTGACAACGACCTTAGGAGGTGTTTACATTTATATACACGCCCTCATATATATATTATATATATATATATATATATATAATATATATATATATATATATATTATATAATATATATATTATATATATATTATATATACAAAAGTGTCTCATAAAAGTTATCGAGATTAAAACTGTATTTACCAAGATAGAAAATGAACAATAATGGAACGTGAATTTTTTTTCCAGAATAGAATGGAGTCATAAAAGGGCCGAGTTGAAGCTGTATTTACCAAGAGAGGAATTAAACAATGAATGTACGTTATTTTTTTTTCAGAATACAAGGTGTGTCAAAAAAGTACAAAATCTCGATACTTTTTTTACAAACCTTGTATATATGCGGATTTTCAAACCAATAGTTTGAAACGCATATGCGGAGAAACTGTCAGTAACCAAGCGCGTTACTTTCATACCCACGTACTCTCTCTCTCTCTCTCTCTTCTCTCACACAACACACACACACACACACACACACACTATATATATAATTATGTATATAATATATATATATTGTGTGTGTGTGTGTGTATGTGTGTTTGTGTAAGAGCCAAATGTCTCCAATGTTAATTCCTACAGTAATTTTTTTTTCAGCACACCTTCTATAAGTTGATATCTCTTATCATATTATTGCGTATAAAATACAATGTCGATAACTAAGTTTTATCCAAAGGATTAACTTCATTTTTTTAACAGCTTATATAATTGTAAACAATTAGAAAAAAACACGACAATAATATGGACTGAGTTTATTCATTTATTCGAACTCGGCTCATTTACTACTTTGTGTAAAATAGTTAACGTCTTTATTCCGATGAGCATATATTTTTAGAAAAAAAAAAAAAAAAGATCAAGACGCAGGTTAAAACATATGTCTACCTTAGTTGTATTCTACTTTTTCTTTTCTTTCACTTTTTCTTTTCTTTTTAACGGCAACAGCTTATTGAAGTTCGATTACTTTCAGGCGCGATTGAATGGGTGTGTTTCCACTGGGACCTTCGCTTAGAGTTCTCTAGCGCAAAAAAACGGCTTGTTGTAATTGTTAGGGAAGGGAAGGAACTCACGGTAACCTTTGGAAACGCATATGATGAGTCATGATTAGCTTTTGTCATCGCTGGCGGACTCCGGCGAATCGATATGAGCCAACGGAGGTCTTGACGTATTGTTGTTTACAATGATAATGAAATACATTGCTGTAAAAAGGGTTACTGTCAAGAGATCCGGAGGGAGAACAATGCCTAAGAGCAAAAATAAAGAAAAAAGGAATTAGACACAGATATTTTATGGATTTAGAAGAAGAGAAGAAGAAGAGAAGAAGAAGAAGAAGAAGAAGAAGGGGGAGAAAGAGGGGAAGAAGAAGAAGGGGAGAGAGAGGGGGAGAAGAAGAGAAGGGGGAGAGAGAGGGAAGAAGAAAGAAGAAGGGAGAGGGGGAGTTGAAGACAGAAGAAGAAGAAGAGAAGAAGAAGAGAAGAAGAAGAAGAGAAGAGAAGAAGAGAAGAAAGGGCAGAGGAGGAAGAAAAGGAAGACGACGACGAAAAGGCAGTAGAAGAAGAGAAGAAGAATAAGAAGAAGAAGAAGAAGAAGAAGAAGAAGAAGAAGAAGAAGAAGAAAGAAGAAGACGGAAAGGCAGTAGAACAGAGGGAGGAGGAATAGTAGAAGAAGACGAAAGAAGAAGACGAGAAGAGACGAAGAGAAGGATCATTTGAAGCAGAAGAAAAAGAAGAAAGTAGGTTTAATAGAAAGAAGAAGAAGAAGAAGAGAAGAAGAAGAAGAAGAAGAATGAAGAAGAACAACAAACCAAAGTAAAAAAGCGAATTGAAAAGAAAAAGAAAGAAAGAAAAAAGAAAGAAAGAAAAGGGCAAGTAAGTATAGGAAAAAAGAATGGTGCAGATTAATATAGGCAATGAAAGAAGAAGAAAAAAAATTAAGAAGAGAGCAAGTAAACATAGGAAACAAAAGAAAGAAAGGAAAGAGAAGAAAGGAGCAAGTAGATAGAAAAGAAATAAAGAAAGAAAGCATAGGTAATGAATGAAAGAAAGAATGAAAAAAAGGAGCGAGTAAACATAGAAAAAGAAGAAAGAAAGAAAAAAAAGAAAGGGAGCCAAGTAAGCATAGGAAAAGAAATAGAAGAAAGTTTTACGTTAATGATGAAAGAAAGAATGAAAAAAAAAATGACGGAGGTAACATAGAGAAAGAAAGGAACAAAGAATGAAGAAAAGAACGAAGAGGAAAGCAAAGAAAGAACAATAATGACCAAGATATCATCGGGAGAATTTGAAGATTAGCAGTATTTGAAATAAGGAAATTATATTGTGTTTTTTCATATTCTATACGAATATAAAATACTTTTTGAATTTATAAGTTATGAAATAGACACGGAGTTCTCATTTGATTCATGAGATGTAATGGGAATAAGTAATATTTCAAAAAACGAAGAAAACAATAGCATTCAAGGTTGGTATTGACGAAATGGAAGACTAAAAATAAAGTTCTAATGTCAAAGTATTGAAATATTGAATCCACCCGAATGCATTTAAAGTACAAAAAGTATTATATAACTAAATCAGATATGTTCAAAATTATAAAAGATCATGCGACTGAAAACTGGTTAGGCGTCCTATCATAGTATAATGGAGCAGTTAGTCATGCAGATGTAATTGACTGAAAGCGTGTTCGATACTCGAGATGTCCCTTACTGCGACCTTGGCGAAGGCGTTGGATAGATTATCATACGACTTTGAACTGCGATGTTAAAAAATTACTGAGAAATAGCAACATACTCTTCATTTCAGAATTACAAGGTGTGTCCAAAAAGTTATAAAAATTCGATACCTTTTTGACACACCTTGTACATGCAAGAACAATTCACAACCAATTGACAGAACTTCATTGTCTGAGCAAATTAATGGAATGAATACAAGAAATGATATTAGTAATAAGACAAGCTTAATACGAGTGTATGAATAATGTCCTAATGTGAATTAGAAGAGTCTTTAGTAAGTTGTAGAGTCCTTGTATATATAGTTGACAGAGATGAAAGTGTTAGAAATTTTTGACTAGAGACTTACATAAATATTATGAATCAGAAATAAATAATAAACTCTAGGCCACACAGAATACTAACTCCCTACTATGTACGACAACTACCTTACGCTTTGAGCTACGAGAGTACAATTGAAGAAGATACCCTTAGGGTTAGGGTAGGGATACGGTGGGGTTCTAGGGTTAGTTTAAGGGAAATAAATATAATAATTTGGTTCGTGTTTTTCCTGGGTCACCCTGTAATATCATGTTACTCAACTAGTGGGGTTTGGGTTTAGGGTTAGTTTAATGGGAAAAAAATAATAAAATAATTGGGTTCTGTTTTTCTTGGTCACCCTGTAATTATCAGTTACTAATAGGGTGGGGTGGGGTTTAGTAGAGTTTAATGGGAAAATAAAATTAAATAATTTGGGTTCTGTTTTTCTGGGTCACCTGTAATATCTGTTACTCAACTAGGGAGTTAGGTTAGAGTTTAGGGTTAGGGTTAGGGTTATCCCAGGCGTTTAGTTTAGATGGGAAAAATTGAATAATTTGGTTTCTGTTTTTTTCTGGTCACCCCTGTAATATCATGTTTCTCAACTAGGGGTGTTAGGGTTAGAGTTTGGTTTAGTTAGGGTTAGGGTTTTAGTTTAATGGGAAATAAATAATTTGGGTTCTGTTTTTGTCTTGGTCACCCTGTTAATATCATGTACTCAACTAGGAAATAATCGCACTTATTTTCCGATTGCCGGTGCTATATTTGATGTTTATTTGTTTTTTATATATGCTGAATATTCGAATATACTTGAATTTCTTTTTTTTTTTATTAAGAAGTTGTATCACCTATCATTAATGTTTGATGGACACAGCAATGCGGTTCGTTCAGCAAAAACTATGCACGTATGCTGAATGCTGTACTGGTGGAGCGATGGCCATTAGAGAGGGTGCGAGGAGAGTCTATGGATATCTCGTGCTATCGAAACAAACTTAGATCATCAGTCACGGCCATACTAAACATCATGGATCGAAAATGAATAAATACTTAAGTAAGTGTGGGTGGCCTAAAGTCGGTATTCAAGCAATCAGCGAGAAGTCTATCCCTTTTACTAGCGCTAGGAAAGTAGATTATTTTGCGCTGAGGTGGAGCGCCACACCTACCATCATTCCTGACTTTACCGGACAGATAACTGGCACTCATACGCCTGAGTTGGCGAGGGCCGGTATCGAACTAGGAACCTCGTGGTTTCTTGCCGAATCGCTCTACCACTGAGTTAACCTGGCCCTGCAAATATACTTTGTCGACACGAACTCCACATCCAAATGCATTTAACGTGCAAAAAGTATCATATAACTTCATACTGATTATTTTCAAAATCATAAAAGAATGATTACACTGATATGCTGGGCGTTCCATCGTTGGTATAATAGTTAACAAGCTAGTCCCGCAGATCCCTTGATAATCAAACATCCACTTCGGCCTTTACTTGACTAGACTGGCTATGGAGAGGCCGCCATCCGATCTGTCCTCCCACGAGATATGGGTTAATAGTAGGCAGACTAAGCTCTTTTCCCTTGGTTTAAGCAGCCATTCTTAGGAAAGAAAATTCTGAATTTAACCCTGTTAAACTCCGCTTAAAAAATGCCTTGTGTCGCATTCCTAACCCAGTACGAGTTGTAAATGTATATGATTTTTAAGAACTTCTTTCACAAAAATATCCAACATGAATAACCAAACAATTGGATTACCTCCCTTCGTCTTGCTTAAAAAACATTTTTTTGATTGTCATTTTTCTTGTAAGAAATTTATTGCCTGACTATTCAGTTCAATACTGAATTTATTTCAAAATAATAATCATAGTAAACAGCATGTCGGCAGATATTTGTAACAGATTGCTATCAAGATTTGCGCATATATTGTAAAAAGGGTCAACTCATTTATTAACGCTCTTGTTATCGTTATATCTCTTCTTACTTTTGTTGTTTCGTGATTGGTAGGCTAATACTGCATTCGGTAGATACGCATTTACAGAATATTTCATTAGAATGGAGTAAGTTTATGGTGAAAATATTAACCTTGATAAAGAGTCTATCAGAAATAAAATACACGTATTCAGCTGTACTGTATGTTCAAGAGTTAAGTGTTTGGCCAATAGACAAAGTTTATTTTCATTATATAATTAAGACTTTAACATAATAGCAATGTCATAATATAATGAAAATAAACTTCTGTCTATTAGGCCAAACACTTAACTCTTTGAACATACAGTACAAAGCTGAATATCGTGTATTTTATTTCTGAATAAACTTCTTTATCAAGTGAATATTTTCACCAAACTTACCTCCATTCTAATGAATATTTCTGTAAATGCGTATCATACCGAATGCAGTATTAGCCTACCAATCACGAAACAACAAAAGTAAAGAAGAGATATACGATACAAGACGTAATAAAATAGTTGAACCTCTTTTTACAATATATGCGCAAATCTTGGATAGCAATCTGTTACAAATATCTGCACGACATGCTGTTTACTATGATTATTATTTTGAAATAAATTCAGTATTGAACTGAATAGTCAGCAAAATAAATTTTCTTTACAAGAAAAATGACAATCAAAAAATGTTTTTAAGCAAGACGAAGGGAGGTAATCCAATTGTTTGGTTCATTCATTGTTGGATATTTTTTGTGAAAGAATGTTCTTAAAAATCATATACATTTACCAACTCGTACGCATGGGTAGGATGCGACACAAGGTCATTTTTTTAAGCGGAGTTTAACAGGGTTAAATTCAGAATTTTCCTTTTCCTAGAATGGCTGCTTAACCCAAGGGAAGAGCTTAGTCTGCCCTACTATTAACCCATATCTCGTGGGAGGACAGATCGGATTGGGCTCTCCAATAGCCAGTCTAGTTCAAGTAAGGGCCGAAGTGGAGTGTTGCATATCAAGGGATCTGCGGACTAGCTTGTTAACTATTATACCACGATGGAACGCCCAAGCATATCAGTTGTATCATTCTTTTATGATTTGAAATATCAGTATGAGTTATATGATACTTTTTGCACGTTAATGCATTTGGATGTGAGTTTCGTGTCGACAAAGTATATTTGCAGGCCAGGTTTAACTCAGTCGGTAGAGCGTTCGGCAAGAAACCACGAGGTTCCTAGTTCGATACCGGCCCTCGCCAATCAGCGTATGAGTAGCACAGTTATCTGTCCGGTAAAGTAGGAACTGATGGTAGGTGTGGCGCTCCACCTCAGACGCAAAAATAATCTACTTGGTCTAGCGCTAGTAAAAAGGGATAGACTTCCTCGCTGATTGCTTGATACCGACTTTAGGCCACCCCAACAACTTTACTTAAAAGTATATTATTCATTTTCGATCCATGATGTTTAGTAATGGCCGTAGACTGATGATCTAAGTTTGTTTTCGATAGCACGGATATCCATGACTCTTCCTCGCCACCCGTCTCTAATGGCCATCGCTCCACGCAGTACAGCATTCAGCATACGTTGATTTTTGCTGAACGAACCGCATTGCTGTGTCCATCAAACATTAATGATAGGTGATACTACTTTCCTTTAATTAAAAAAAAAAAAGAATTCAAGTATATTCGAATATTCAAGCATATATAAAAACAATAACATCAAATATAGCACCGGGCAATCGGGGAAAATAAAGTGCGATTATTTCCTAGTTGAGTAACATGATATTACAGGGTGACCCAGACAAAAACAGAACCAAATTATTTATTTTCCCATTAACTAACCCTAACCCTAAACCTAAACCTAAACTCTAACCCTAACACCCCTAGTTGAGAAACATGATTTACAGGGTGACCCAGAAAAACAGAACCCAAATTATTCATTTTCCCATTAAACTAACCCTAACCCTAACCCTAACCCTAAACTCTAACCTAACATCCCTAGTTGAGTAACATGATATTACAGGGTGACCCAGAAAAAACAGAACCCAAATTATTTATTTATTTCCCATTAAACTAACCCTAAACCCCAACCCCACCTAGTTGAGTAACATGATTTACAGGGTGACCCAGAAAAAAACAGAACCCAAATTATTATTCATTTTCCCATTAAACTAACCCTAAACCCAACCCCACCTAGTTGAGTAACATGATATTACAGGGTGACCCAGAAAAAACAGAACCCAAATTATTTATTTATTTTCCCATTAAACTAACCCTAGACCCCAACCGTATCCCTACCCCTAACCCTAAGGGTATCTTCTTCAATTGTTAGCTCTCGTAGCTCAAACGGTTAGAGTAGTGTGTCGTACATAGTAAAGGGATGTTAGTTTCTGTGTGGCCTAGAGTTATTATTTATTTCTGATTCATACTATTTATGTAAGTCTCTATTCAAAATTTCTAACACTTTCATTCTCTGTCAACTATATATATCAAGGACTCTACAACTTACTAAAGACTCTTCTATTTCACATTAGGACATTTATTCATACAACTCTGTATAAGCTTGTCTCTTATTACTCATATCATTCTGTATTCATTCCATTAATTTTGCTCAGACAATGAATGTTCTTGTCAATTGGTTGTGAATTGTTCTTGCATGTACAAGGTGTGTCAAAAGGTATCGAGATTTTTATTACTTTTTGACACACCTTGTATTCTGAAATGAGAGTATGTTGCTATTTCAGTAATTTTACACATCGCAGTTCAGTCGTAGATATCTATCCAACGCCTTCGCCAAGGTCGCAAGTAAGGGACATCCTGCGAGTATCGAACACGCTATTCAGTCAGAATTAATCTGCATGACTAACTTGCTAACCATTATACTATGATAGGACGCCTAAAGCAGTTCAGTCGCATGATCCTTTTATAATTTTGAACATATCTGATTTAGTTATATAATACTTTTTGTACTTTAAATGCATTCGGGTTGGATTCAATATTTCAATACTTCTTGCATCATTAGACTTTATTTAGTCTTCCATTTCAGTCAATATCCAAACCTTGAATGCTATTGTTTTCTTCGTTTTTTTGAAATATTACTTATTCCCATTTACATCTCATGAATCAAATGAGAACTCCGTGTCTATTTCATAACTTATAAATTCAAAAGTATTCTTATATTCGTATATGAATATGAAAAAACACAATATTAATTTCCTTATTTCAATACTGCTAAATCTTCAAATTCTCCACGATGATATCCTTGGTCATTATTGTTCTTCTTTCTTTCTTTCGTTCCTTTCTTTGTTTCTTTCTTTCTCTATGTTTACTCGCTCATTTTTTTTCATTCTTTCTTTCATTCATTACCTAAAGCTTTCTTTCTTATTCTTTTCCTATGCTTACTTGCTCCTTTCTTTCTTTCTTTCTTTCTTTCTTTTTCTATGTTTACTCGCTCCTTTTTTTCATTCTTTCTTTCATTCATTACCTATGCTTCTTTCTTATTTCTTTTCCTATGCTTACTTGCTCCCTTTCTTTCTTTCTTTCTTTCTTTCTTTTGTTTCCTATGTTTACTTGCTCTCTTTCTTATTTTTTTTCTTCTTCTTTCATTGCCTATATTTAATTGCACCCATTCTTTTTTCCCTATACTTACTTGCACCCTTTCTTTCTTTCTTTTTTCTTTCTTTCTTTTTTCTTTCATTCGCTATTTTTACTTTGTTGTTGTTCTTCTTCTTCTTCTTCTTCTTCTTCTTCTTCTTCTTCTTCTTCTTCTTCTATTAACCATACTTTCTTCTTTTTCTTCTGCTTCAAATGATCCTTCTTCTTCGTCTTCTTCTTCGTCTTCTTCTTCGTCTTCTTCTACTATTCCTCCTCCTCTTTGTCTTCTACTCCTCCGTCTTCTTCTTCTTCTTCTTTCTTCTTCTTCTTCTTCTTCTTCTTCTTCTTCTTCTTCTTCTTCTCTTCTTCTTCTACTGCCTTTTCGTCGTCGTCTTCTTCTTCTTCCTCCTCTGCCCTTTCTTCTTCTTCTTCTTCTTCTTCTCTTCTTCTTCTTCTTCTTTCTTCTTCTTCTTCTTCTTCTTCTTCTTCTCCCTCTCCCCTTCTTCTTTCTTCTTCCCCCTCTCTCTCCCCCTTCTTTCCTTCTCCCCTCTCTCTTCCCTTCTTTCTCTTCCCCTCTTTCTTCCCCCTCTTCTTCTTCTTCTTCTTCTTCTTCTTCTTCTTCTTTCTATCCATAAAATATGCTGTGTCTAATTCTTTTTCTTTATTTTTTGCTCTTAGGCATTGTTCTCCCTCCGGATCTTGACAGTACCCTTTTTACAGCAATGTATTTCATTATCATTGTAAACAACAATACGTCAAGACCTACGTTGGCTTCATATCGATTCGCGAGTCCGCCACCATTGACAAAAAGGCTATCATACGTCATCATATGCTGTTTCCAAGGTTACCGTGAGTTCCTTCCCTTCCCCTAACATTACAAAAGCCGTTTTTTTTGCGCTAAGAGACTCTATCGATTCCCAGTGGAAACACACCCATTCAATCGCGCCTGAAAGTAATCGAACTTCCAATAAGCTGTGCCGTTAAAAAGAAAAGAAAAAGTGAAAGAAAAGAAAAAAAAAGTAGAATACAACTAAGGTAGACATATGTTTTAACCTGCGTCTTGATCCTTTTTTTTTTTTTTTTTCTAAAATATATTGGCTCATCGGATAAAGACGTTAACATTTTACACAAAGTAGTAATGAGCCGAGTTCGAATAAATGAATAAACTCAGTCATATTATTGTCGTGTTTTTTTCTTAATTGTTTACAATTATATAGCTGTTTAAAAATGAAAGTTATCCTTGGATAAAACTTAGTTATCGACAGTATTTTTATACGCAATAATATGATAGAGAATATCAACTTATAGAAAGGTGTGCTGAAAAAAATACATGTAGGAATTAAACATTGAGAGACATTTGCTCTTACACAAACACACACACACACACACACCACATATATATATATATTATACATATATATATATATATGTGTGTGTGTGTGTGTGTGTGTGTGTGTGTGAGAGAGAGAGAGAGAGAGAGAGAGTAGCGTGGTTATGAAGTCAACGGCGCTTGGTTACTGACAGTTTTTTCTCGCATATGCGTTTCAAACTATTGGTTTGAAAATCGCATATATATACAAGGTTTGTAAAAAAAAGTATCGAGATTTTTGTACTTTTTGACACACCTTGTATTCTGAAAAAAAAAAATAACGTACCATTCATTGTTTAATTCTCTCTTGGTAAATACAGCTTCAAACTAGGCCCTTTTATGACTCACATTCTATTCTGAAAAAAATTCACGTTCCATTATTGTTCATTTTTCTATCTTGGTAAATACAGTTTTTAATCTCGATACTTTTATGAGACACTTTGTATATATATATATATTATATATATATATATATATATATATATATATATATATATATATATATATATATATATATATATATATATATATATATATATATGAGGGCGGTGTATATAAAAAATGTAAACACCCTAAGGTCGTTGTCACTTGCAGTTGTAAGTTGCTCACAAGATTGTATCATGCTGAAAAAGAAATTGAATTATACAAGACTAACACAACTTACCCATATTATATCTTATTATAATGGAGATTGTGTGTTTTTCTGTCTGTAACCGAAACTATATTACTACTCAAGTCACAATTTCCTTAGTTATTAACGACACATTCTCCATGATTCTATTTCTATTTAAACGTCAATTAATAATAAAACTGTTTGACATTATTAATACTGTTGGCCTTACCTAAATACTAAAAACATGCAATTGTTTATATATACAAACAAAATACCAGTTTTTCAGTGTAAACGTAAAGCTAATTTGCATATTGATATTAAAAAAACTGATTTTAATAAAAATGTGCTTGGTATTATTGATTTCTAATTGTTTGGTTTTATCTTAATGAATATGAGTAAAAAATCTCTTCAATAAATCCTAAAAGAAATTCATTAACAAGAAGAAATAACTGTAATTTTATTCTTTACTTCCTATTTTAACTAAATAGTTAAATTAGGAAAATTTAGCATCAAAAAACGGAAGTGATGAAAGAGTAAGTTTCAGTTGTTCTATTTTCCGATTATACCCCCTCCGTTTCAAATCTTTTTATTTGAATTCTTAATTAGTTTCATTAGCCTTTCTGATTTAATCTAATATTTTATTACATTTAAACTTAAATACTTGCACCCGGAGGGTGCATATATTTGCTAGTATATATAATGGTCATTATTAAAAGCAAACATGTAAAGTTACTTTTATTAAAGCTTAGGATAATTATTCATAACTAAAAGTAGTTTTAGTTCTTTTTGGTTTTTATTTGCTACGGCTTACTTGCTTTTTGGCACCGAGCTTGGCGCACGAAAAACGAGTTAGGATCTGTTCAAATATCTCAAACATGACTTAGATTTCTTAGCAGACGGAAAATGAATTAGGTTTCATTCAAAGATCTCAAACACCATTGAAACCTTTAAAAATAATAAATATTT
>CM042179.1:13005934-13018434 GCA_023376005.1 Doryteuthis pealeii | reverse complement strand
TCGCATTTGAGTTTGCTCTAGACATGTCCTCTACACGGCATCCAGTGTCCGCATAGAGCTAATAAATGTAAATGTTTGCTCCTGGACTGACACTGGCGCCCATTTGTACGATTTCAAAGGAGAACGTCATTTATGAGTTCTTCCTTACATCTCCAACAGTACCCAGCGTTTCGCGCACGTCTTACTTGGATGGTTTGCGAGATGGGAAGTAAGTGGCCGTATAACGGCTGTTTTGTTTTGTGCTACTTCAAGGAATAGTTCAAAATTGCATGCAGCATCCTTATGTAGTTCCCATCTAACCTTTTCTTCAAGCGTTTTCTAAAATCCGAGTAGTGTAAATGGCGGAACTATGATGTGTGCTGCTCCCTCCGTCCCACACAAAAATACATATACAGGCTTATAGCCTACAGCGGGCCCAAATGTTCCGCCTCCATAAAAGTGTTGCCCTTGTCGGACTACCCCACTCGCTCGCTGGCTACACAGCTGAATGGTACAGCAATACAGTAGTGCTGACACGGCGATAGCTTGGAAGAGATTTAATATGTTTTAAACAAGATGGGATTATCTTCAAATTAAATGACAAGTCTTTGAAATTAGTAGACCAGTTCACAACACAACGACTAATTATAATTAATTACTTACTATTGTTATTCCAAACAAAAACAAATTGTGCTTTCGATTTGTTTGCTGCATACCCTAGGCATCTTTTTTTTTATATTTATCAATTTTACGTCCGGGAGACATAAAGTCTATTTCAACAGCGCTAATACACTTGGGAAAGGTATGAATCTAACAATTCTCCCTCTAGCTATGGGAAAATTGCAGGGCAAACTAGGCTTTTAAAACTTAATTTGGCAACCTGTCTGAATAGAAAAATTCTGAAGGAAAACCTGCAAAAAATTAACTTAAAAAATTAACCATGTGTCATATCCTGCACGTCCAAAGGTGTTGGTAAGTATGTATTCATATTTACCACTAAATAAAGTATCCAACGAAGGAGATTATTTTGGACAATAAATATTCATTGTGTAAGATAAATGCTTTCTGCGATCATTAAGTTTCCTGCATACCTTAGGCATCTTTTTTATATTTATCAATTTTACGTCCGCGAGACATAAAGTCAAATTAATTAAGGACACGAAAGAATTGCGTTGAGTCAATCTTCCAAATTCAAAGCAGCTTAAAAATCATTTAAAATATTGGCCTTTTTCCTAGACTTGAACACTGACATAAGAAATACATACTAAGTTCAGTTTCAAGTAAGCCACCATTCTAACATCTTTCTTTTTGCGTCTTCAAATTTTTGTAAATCATTGGCATTTCAGTCTCGGAAGAATATAATAAAGCTTTTGTGCCCCTGAAGTTATAACGCCTCCTGTGACATCTTATTGTTCTCAGGTATTGGTCAAATTCTACGCATTTTCAAAAATAGATTAACTTTCAATAGTGGCTCTCAGTTGCACTATGAGCAGGCATGGAGTATGGTATGTCACGATGTATTTACAAAGCACCGGCACATCAATATCTTCAGGGACAGCCTTCACATACGACATCTGTAGTCGAGAGTGTTTTTCTAACGTTGGACTTTGTAAAGTCCAATGTTAGAAAAACGATAATTTTTTAGATTTGTATAATAATTTTCCGGTAGTTACTTTTACCATTGACCCTCATGTTCTACAGTCCCAAAGACCCTCTAATTTGTCCTTTTATATCACCAGAAATTTCAAAGCTCTCTACGTTACCACCAAAGTTTAAAGGCTTCGATATGTCTTGGTTCAATCAACAGGATATGCTAGTGTCTTCATTAACAAACTTTGCCTCTCTACGAAAGTCCATTGTGGTGTAATGGTTCGCAGAAACATTACCACTGATTAGCGATTTATATCCTCGCCGGATGTCCTATACTTGCGACTTTGAGTCACATCCTATCCGTGGCAAACGGATTTGGTAAATACCTAACATGTGCCTCGCTTCATGGTCCTTATTCTTCCAGAATAGTTAAATCTATATATGTTATATTTACAATTAATTTTTAAAATTATTTTTAATCATCATCTTTATCCCATACATTCAAAATGTTATTCATTCTGTCCTGGATTTCTGTCATTGTGTCAAAACATCCGGTTATATAGGACCGGGTATGTATTTACTCAACCCCTTCATCACGGATAGAACGGACACGGGATCAAATTTTAACCGAATTTAAGTTAGTTTAAATTCAGTGTTTTCCTTCTCGTTAATTGGCTGCCAAATCCCGGGATTATTACCACAAAAGGAAATGTCAACAGCTTCGTTCAGAATTTGAACTCGGTTCGTAGATTCAATTTCCAATGCCAATAACCATTACACAAAGTGTGCCTCCTTGTATAAAAAAAACATACAACTCAGCTTCAGAGGGTCATATCTCTTTGCAGTTAAGAGGGTAGAGTAAGAGCGAATCTTTATCACTGTTCCCCTCACCCAAAGGAAAATACTGATGAAGGTATAAGAAAAATTGTCCCAGCCCACATGTATGCGTAGCGGATATTACATTAAACTCGACTCTGTCACATTTCACCTTCTCGTGGAGATAAATACTATCTTCCCCGAAGATCAGTTCTATACAAACAAGCCATTAGAATCTTTAAGAAATTAAAATTGTATTAAAGTTGGCTGGCTGGCTGGTTGGCTGGTTGGTTGGTTGGTTGAATTTTACGACATGTCAACCCTCCTATTCATTTGCCGAATACCTTTTGTTGTATTAATTCTTGATGGGTAATCTTTTTTTTAAGTTAATGTTCCCCTCACCCAAAGGAAAATACTGATGAAGGTATAAGAAAAATTGTCCCAGCCCACATGTATGCGTAGCGGATATTACATTAAACTCGACTCTGTCACATTTCACCTTCTCGTGGAGATAAATACTATCTTCCCCGAAGATCAGTTCTATACAAACAAGCCATTAGAATCTTTAAGAAATTAAAATTGTATTAAAGTTGGCTGGCTGGCTGGTTGGCTGGTTGGTTGGTTGGTTGAATTTTACGACATGTCAACCCTCCTATTCATTTGCCGAATACCTTTTGTTGTATTAATTCTTGATGGGTAATCTTTTTTTAAGTTAATGTTTTAAAACACATTTTAAAACCTTATTTTTCTATTTAACCCATAGATGGGACCCGAATAGGTACTACAACTCTAGGTCAGAGTTGACCTGGGAGTAATGGTGATAAAGGGGTACTCCACACTCCCCAGAACCCCAGAATTGAAACTTCACCATTAGATTAGTCTTAAAGTATTTCAATGAAAAAAGCTGTATACTACTATTTAATTCAATATACCCATTCACAAAGTTAAAACTTTTAGTAAAGGTTATGTTGCATTACAACCCTTATTACAGGTTATATATACAAGGTGTGTAAAAAAGTATTGAGTTTTTGTTTGGTTTTTTACTTTTGCCACACTTTGTATTCTGAAAACAATAACGTTCTATTCATTCTTCATTTCCATCTTGGTAAATACAGCTTCAAACTCGGCACTTTTATGACAAATCTTGTTTTCTGAAAAGAAATTAACGTTCCATTCATTGTTCAATTTTATCTTGGTAAATACCGCTTCAATCCCGATACTTTTATGACATACCTTGTATTCTATAACTTTTATTATATTATATATCATTATATCATATTTTCAAAATATATATTGTATATTATATACACTGTATATTTTTTTCAAAATTCCTTTTTGTCATCATATTATTAATGGGCTGCCTCAAAGTTTATGAGTTTCAATGAGAGAGAGAGAGGGAGAGGTTATCAGTGAGAGAACCAATATAAGAGGTTGTAACTATATGTACTTGTACATGAGATTATGTGCATTTGTATATACGTCCAGCTTTATTTGCCAATGATTTTTTTGTTGTTTTGTTTTGTGGTACAAGATTAAGCGTTCACTTATACCTGCATGCGTGTATGAATGTATATGTATATGGTTTGTATAAAAAGGTATCTCAATATATACGTAAATGTGTGTATGTGTATTTTAGCGTATACGTGTGTATGTCCAGTCCATATGTCTCTCTTTTTTGTTGTTGTTTTCGTTTTTTGTTTTTTCTTTTTGTTTTTTGTTTTTCTTTTTTTGGGCTTTGTTTTTTGTTGTTGTTTTTTCTTTTATCTTTCTGAGGTGATAGACTTATTGGCCCCGGCTAAGAAGAACTAAAAAAGAACAAGAAAAAATATGGACTGCACGCCCAGTCCGAAGTCAGCCGTGCCATCTGTCGTGTGAGATTATAGTGCCACGAAACGAAACTATAAATCTGTCACGTTTCGCATTTTGCAACGTAATTATGACCAGCTCAAAAATCTCAGATCGATAACGAGGCCAAATGATTTATCGATAAATGAAGAAAAAAATCACAAACTGAAGTTTGCTGTAGGTGCAAAAAGTATTTTTACGACTATAAGCAGCTTGAAGGAAACGTTATAAAATTTATAACATTTATTAGTTTGTTTTCATCATAAAAAAAATTTTTTGTTCTTTGGTTATTTCATCTTTCATTGCAAATCCAGATTCGGGGTTTCAACTAATTTGCCTATTATGCCATCAGATATAATCGATTTCGGTATAAATGCACAATAGCGCCCCAAAAATAATATCATTAGAATCGCATTTTACGTATAAATAGCATTAGATGCCGGAAACTCCTAAAGTAGACTCACCTTAACCCTAACACTAGCACTAGCCCTAACACTAAACCTTACCTTAACCAAAGCGTCTCAAAGGTTTCGTGTATTTCCGTGAAATGTAATACTTTTTATATGTAATCTAATGACATTATCTCTTGCGCGCTATTGTGCATTTGTACCCCGATTTCTTCCATTTTTTTCAATCTAGATCATAAAGACCGATATTCTGTGTTTTTTTTTTTTTTTGCATTGTGTAATGTTTGGCAAACTAGTTTAGCAAAATAATTTTTCTTCTCCCAGACTGGTTGTCACAGTAACGTATAAAAGCCTAGTGTCCTCTACAATTCATCCAAAGCTGAGGTTGGGAAAATATTTTGATTGATAACTTTCCCTAGTATATTAGCGCTGAAATGTGAAATGCAAACAGCCTCGTATAGAAATTGAACTCTTGTCGATTGGTTAGCATGTTAGGTGCAAAGAAATAGTATAGAAACTTGAACAAATTTTATAAACGTAGAAGTCATGCAAACTTGTTCAGGAAACTCACCTTTTGATGTAGGTAAGGGTAAGAATTGTTCATGTGGTCCCAAGAATCCTTTCCCTTCAGGTAGTACATGGACTAGAGCAGAGTATATTTTCCTGTGCCTGCGGTGCCCCTCAAGAGAAATGCCGATTGAACCACACATTTTTGGTTATTTCCTATAAGTCTAACATAAAAAGGGGAACCACTCTTGACTGATAAATTATTTTTTGATCTACTAGGAAAAAAGAAGACGTGTGTAGGGTTAGGGTTAGGGTTAGGGTTTAGGCTTAGGCTTTGGGTTAGGGTTAGTTTAATTGGAAAATAAATAAATAATTTATCAGTCAGGAGTGGTTCCCCTTTGTTTATGTTAGATTTATAAGAAATAATTTTGTGTGAGGCTTTCCACGGTAAAGTGAATCATGCCAATCCTGGTTCGGTGGGAGTCAAAAACGGATCAATCATCATATATGTATATACGAAGATAATACGACCAATGATAAATTTCTCTCAGATAATTGGTTTTTGAACTCAGAAAATATTAAACCAATTAAAATTCATCGCCAATTAACGGAAGTGTATAGTGAGTAGTGTATGGTTGTCAAAAACATATGCAAGTGGTGTAGGGAGTTTAAACGAGAATGATGTTCCTTAACGACATAGCGGCGAGATGGTATGACATGGACATACAAAAACTTCCAGATCTCCTACAAAAAATGCATCGACCGATATGACAAATATGCAGAAAAATAGATACATGTTAAAACGATCATTGAAAATAAACGATAAACATTTCTGGTGTTTCTAAATTTTTTATAGACCTTACATTTGGGATTACTCTCGTATGTATGTATGTATGTATGTATGTATGTCGGCTTCTTGTCTTAAGAAACATATGGTGGTGCATAAGCATCAAATTTTATCATCCGATACAATGGCAAGGACATCCTTCCTATGGCATATTTGCATCAAACTTTGTGGATGTGCAGCGGATTTGATGAGTCATTTACGGGTCATGAGAGGAAAGGTTCTGGTGGCAGAGTTATAGCATTGTGAGGGATGGCAGTGATCTGTAAATATTATGCTATTGCTACTGCTAGGTAGGTAGGTAGGTAGATAGATAGGTTGGTATGTTCTAGACTTTACAGATGATTGCTGTCTCTTGTCTGCATTAACAATTTCTTTTCTACTGTGTCTTATTAGATGATTTTTAGTCCAGCAGTAGTCTTGTAAACTTTGAGATGATATACAAACGGAGTGATGACCGTTAATAGTTACTTAATGTGGTACTCGGTGTAGGTTTGTGTTTACATACATTCATTCATACCAGTGATATGTCCTCGTGCGTAAATTGAACTCTAGTCAATTAGTTAGCAAGTAAGATACAAAGAAATGGTATAGAAACTTGAACAAATTGTATAACCTAAGGAGTCATACATACATACATACATATATACATATATACATACATGATGGCAGCAAACTCGTGTTTGAGTATTGCCATTGCTTGATAAAGAAAGAAAAAGTTCAACCATGAGCTGCGCGAATGTGGCTTTTTAGTCCAGCTAAAATCTTGCACATCTTCCCACATTCACAAGTTATTCCAGGGAGCACATGGTAGTTTATTGGTCCATTTCGCCGATGCACAGTTTGGTGACTCATCAGGCCAGCTCTGCTCTGACACGTCCTTCCACACTGTTCACACAGTAGATATATATACATACATACATACATATATTTAACTTGTTCAGGATCCTCTCCTGTTGAGAAGACATACAAACTGAGTGATGTAGATTTTACTTAATGCAGTACTTGGAGAAAGTGGCATGTCCTGAAAAATATGCTGGGGCAAGTAAATAAAAGTGCTGTGATCTTGTAGTTAGAATTAAAAATAAGGCATCACATTACATCCGAAATGTCAACTGGGGTTTTCGATTGTCTCTATTTACAACCAAAATCAGTGCGTATTATTAGAAAAAGAATTTAACAAATTCGAAAAAGTTTACACAATTGAATTATGATAATTTCTTTTCGCATTATTAAATTATTTATGTTAATATCATATTTCAAAATCTATGATTATAAGTAATGAATTCAACTGATAGAGAATAACAAACATATGCTGCTGATTCTAGACGCCCTGCATATTTCTGACTATAGTCTTTCCCAAATTTTTACACATATTTTATTATGTAAAGAGATAACTACAAATTAAATTTTGTATATCAGAGGTGCAGATTTTCAAAGTCAAATATCTGTTTAAAACTTTCAAATATTTATTCTAAAAGTAAGTAAAGTCGGTGGTGTGGCTTATTGTCGGTATCAGCCGGACATCGAGGGAGTCTACTACCTTTTCACAAGCGCTAGACCAAGGTGATTAAATTTTGCGTCTGTGGTTAAGCACCACACCTACCATCGACTCCCTACTTATTTGCTCAGATCTAAACTGTGTGACTGATGCGCTGAGTTGGCGAAGACCGGTATCGAAAACCGGACGTCGTGGTTCCTATGCTCTTCCTCTACCGACTCAGTTCACTGAGTTTCCCTAAACTGCTATATGATATAACTAAATTATGTATGTTAAACTCAAGAAAAAAGAATTGAATGGAATCCTTTTTATTGACTACCTTGCATCTTAAGAATATACGCCACTGATAGATAATGATTGTCACTTCTCATTAGATGGTCATCTCTCCCATTCAGATTACTGTATTGTATGTAAACGCAGATGACTCAATAGAACAATTTCTGTAGGTTCATCCGCGTGTATGACATTTGAACAATCTATTTTGCCATTTCTCTGAATGTTTGAGATGAGGGTTGATGATTAGTATCATCTACATTATTCGGACTATTGTCCTCATCTACATTGTTATCTGTACAACGTTTCGGAAGAAGACCGGAAGGCACATCGTCCGAAATGTTGTACAGATAACTATGAAGATGAGGACAATAGTCCTAATAACGCAGATAATACTAATCTATTTTGCGTTGGAATATGTATCACATACTGATACCCATTCATGTGTCTAGTCAAACCACTAGATGCACGCTTTCATTATGTGCACGCATACTGGACGGGTGTTTGTTTCAAATCCAAAAGGTAGCATGTTGTTGTATGCAGCTTAATTTTGAAAGCTCGTAAGTGATCAACAAAACCAGCTTTTGAAGGAATTGAGGTATACAAGTTTTGCAGTTCGAGTTTTAGATCAATTTTCCTTTGAGGATGAATTGTTTTAATAAAATGTTAAATAAGATACGATCTTTAAAAAGACAGTCGGTAGATTTCGATGTTCAGAATTTTAAAAAATCGTAATTTTAAAGAAACAAAGGATTTGAACACATTTTTATTTGTTTCATGATGATATATCTGGCTGCTTATTTAACAAGATTAAACAGATTACCTTCAGTATTGTATGTATCTATTATATTTAGATTGTATTTTATATGTATATTGTATTGTATCTATTGTATTCTATTGTATCTATATGTATATTGTATTGTATCTATTGTATTCTATTGTATCTATATGTATATTGTATTGTATCTATATGTATATTGTATTGTATCTATATGTATATTGTATTGTATCTATTGTATTCTATTGTATCTATATGTATAGTGTATTGTATATATTGTATATAGATTGTAGGCACCTCGTGTGGTATAATGTATAGCAAGCTAGATCTGTAGACCATTGTTAATGAGGTGATCCGCACTTCTGGCCTTGTGTCATATCTAAGCTAAGCTTATTAAATTACTATATAGATAGTAGACAGAGGGAGAGAGAGAGAGAAAGCAAAAGAGAGAGAGACACACACACGCCCACACCTATATATAATATATATATATATATATATAGAGAGAGAGAGAAGAGAGAGAGAGAGAGAGAGAGAGGGGGCTGAACGCTGGGTAAATTGTTGCTATTTTTAATTTTTAATTTAGCGAATATGTTTGGTTTATTTCAGGTTTTATCTAAAATAAAAAAAATTTAAGAGCCTGGGCAAGATGTATGGAGGCCCTGAGTTGCCCAAGTGACAGGCCCCCCTCTCTGCCTAGCTGGTGTGATCCGAAGGAATGGTGAACCAATACATTCGGCGCCAGTTTGGCTGCAGGAGTTGCCAGATAGTGTTTTACACACTGAACTGCGGAGTCCAAGCCGAGTTTTCTCCCTTAGCCTTTTCCTATCCACAGATCAAACCACAAGGCAGCGGAGGTTATTTAGACAATTACGCGCCTGGATACCAGCCGGGGTATTTCTGTGTTCTCGCGTTAATGTGCTAGATGGCAGTTGAGCGAGAAGCTTCCTCCACCCTTTCACAGGTTTTGTTTTTCGTCTTGCTGGGTCTAGCCACCCTCCTCACCAGGCAAGCTTGGTGGGGGTACCGGTTTAGTCGCTGATGATCCAACTATGGAGCAGGCAGGTAGTACGGGGTTACATAATATCCATAGCGCTTTGTACGACCTGACATAACAGTTTTATCTACAATGCACTAAACTAGAGTCAACTGGACAGTTTCTGTATGGAAAGGAGCATTACATCTCCGAAAATTTGGAATCGGTATAGTGCAGTGCTTGGCATTCGTGTTAGAAGCTCCAATACGAAGATTTTGAAGTGTTTGCATCAATCTGAGGACAGTCCAGAGGAATCGAAGAGTCGGATGTGTTCAATAGTGATTTATGAAGTAAGACAGCTTAGAATTCACATTCTTATCGTTCTGATAAGAAGAGAACTCCAGAATATGTGGCTGATACCCGGGCCATGGTTGACAAAGATCCCAGCAAGTCAGCCAGGTCTATAGCCAGGGCCAGGTCTAAGTTTCTTATCAGGCAGGTAGTGCATCAAGATATTTGCTAGTGTTGAAAGTACTAGGGATGAAAATGTTGATGTATTAATCAACAATCTCCACTCTTATTTCTGCCGAGTTTCTTTTCGATTTTTTGGGCCGAAAACTTGAAATGATCGAAAAGAAACTCGTCAGACATAAGATGTTCGTGTTGGTTAACATCGTGTGCCTTAAAGAAAAATGCTACCCAGATATATATATATATATATATATATATATATATATATATATATATATATATATAAAAGAGTGAATGTAAGTGAATCCGACAGTATGAAATAAATATTTTAGAAAAACAACATAACATCATGTGTTTGTTTTTTCTAAAATATTTATTTCATATATATATTATATATATATATATATATATATAAATATATATGGTCTAGCGCTATTGAAAAGGGGATAGACTCCCTCGTTGACTGGCTGATACCGACTTTAGGCCGCCCCGTCGAGTATATATATGTATATATAAAAGCAATTGGTAATTTACTTGAAGCATTGTTAAGTATGAATAAATATATTAATATATTATAATATATATATATATTTATGAATAAATATATTAATATATTATAATATATATATGTATATATATATATATATCTGGTTAACATTTTTTCATAGCACACACACACACAGAGACACACACACACATATATATATATATATATATATATATATATATATATATGTGTGTGTGTGTGTGTGTGTCTGTGTGTCTGTGTGCTATGAAAAAATGTTAACCAGATATACGTATATACATATATATGTGTGTGTGTGTGTGTGCGTGTGCGTGTGTCCGTGCATGTGTGCGAATGTGTCTGCCTTTCTGTCTCTGTCTATTAGCCTTTCTGTTTTTGACTCTCTCCTTTTCTCATTCTCAGTGTGTTCATATCTATCTACCTATCTATTCATACATACATACATACATACATACATAGCCAACTACATCCTCCACAGAGAGTTAAAACTCACCCAAAAGTGGTTTCCTTGGTATAACACTAACCTGCATCAGTTAAGACTACACTTCAGGAGCTCTGAGAAGTGGCATCACCTGTTAGTGTCCAATCAATTGGTCAAATAGATATTTATGAAAATTATTAGTATTGAATAGAAATTCGTGAGTCATATGACTATGCAAACAAATAATTATTATCAAATAAAATTAATATTTAGGTAAGAATAATTGAAACCATTTAAATATTTATTTGTATTGAGAATAGTTATTTGAAGCTGCAATTGTTTGCAAAATATTATTATTAGTTACTTGAAATCATATAACGGTCAATTATTATTGGGCGTGTCTTAAGATAAGCTACAAAAGGTGTATATTGTATATAACATTAAACTGTATCTGGTGGTAAGGGTTCAATTCTGGTGTTTTTATAGTGTAGATTTAACCCTTTCATTGCCATTAATTCTGGTCCACTTCCTTTCTTTCTTTTTTTTCTTTCTATCTTTCTTTTTTTCTGTATTTTCCTTTTTTCTTATTTTTTTCTTTCTATCATATAGGAAACTTGATGCAATAATACTGTGTGCAAATTGTTTGTATTAGATAAGAATACTTGATACCATATAAATGTGAGTGAATTGTTAGTATTAGATATATAATTATATAGAAATACTTGAAGCTGTACTGTCCCATCTAAACAATTAATGAACAGAATACTATGTGTAATCTATAAGTGTAATTTATGTGTTTGTTGTTTTTTTTACAATGAAGAAAACACAACTTACAATCATCGGGGGTGAATGCCTCTACATTAAACTTTTAATAGCTGGGTTCTGAGAATAGGAACAGTTTCTGATACAAATTTGTGATGGGGAATAATTAATTGGGTTATGTTAGGTATGTTCAGAATTGGTAAGGGGAAGTTATTAAAAAAAATTTTTTTTTTGATTTTAAAACAATTATCAAAAATCAGGGAATTGAAAATTCTAATGAATTGCTTGATACCAATTATTATTTGTATTTAGGATAGTTATTTGTAGCTATAATTGTTTACTAAGAATTATTATCATATTAATTAATATTCATGTTCCTCATTTGTACGACCGATATAATTTTGCAACACCCTGGTTTAAAATGACACCCTCCAATTCGTCCAAGATGAAATGCAAAAATGTAAATCCTAATGATTGGGTGTTGCTTATCCGCCGAATTCTTATTTCTTATGAGTAGTGTCACCTCAGCTAAATAATGGACCATTCCGTTTTCATTATAAAGAAAGAGGAGAAAAGGGACATGCTATACATAAAAATATGATAAGAAAGAAAGAGAGAGTAAGGAAGAGAGGGTGTATGGGCGCGGAAGCGATAACGGTAATATGTTTCAATGGAACATAATTTACATATAAATAGTGTGTGGGGGGTGTATGTGTGTGTCCAAATGGACACGCACATCAGCCATGAAAAAGAAATCGAACTTGTTGTAAAACCAGTATCGTATAATCATTTCTAATTCATGGT
>CM042179.1:12998434-13003434 GCA_023376005.1 Doryteuthis pealeii | reverse complement strand
TTTCTTCATTGTTGAATTACACAACTTTCACTTTCACTTTCACCATAGGATTATCATTTTTATCTTTCATTCAAGGTTTGCTGAAAATATTATAGTAACTGCTAATTTGTTATTGAAAGCATTAGCTTTAAAGAAACATCGGTGAAATTTCAAGCTGTCAAGAGAAGAAAGGATTTGTATTTATTTATTTATTTATTGGAGACTGTTCGTAAATTTCTTGTGATGCCTTGTGGTGTCGGAAGCTTTGTCGGTTTTTCTTTCTTTCTCTTTTTTCTCTTATTGATACACAAATAACATTATCCCCTTTTCCCACTTAAACCACATGAATGATAGGTACTGGTGCATTACTATATAAATTGAATAAAATAACTATTATGATAGCCACCATTCGTTTCCCGTATATCATATATATATATATATATATATATATATATATATATATATATATATATATATATATATATATATGTAACGCCTCCTCACGAGCAGGATGCCATACAAGGTTATTTTTGTCATATAAGCGAATTCTGAAGGTAGACAATATCAGAAACCGATATGTGACATAATAATCAGCGTTATAAATTCTTTAAAGTGTTAAATATCCGTAAGAAACTATTTTTCTCACTATGATTATGCTATGATCTTGTTAGCATCCACCGAGGAATCACAAGGTTCCAGGTTCGATACCAAGCCTCCCAAACTCAGTGCATGATTGACATAGCTTGGAACTGTACGGTAAAGTGAGAAGTTGATTGTTGGTGTGGCGCTCCACCCCAGATGCAAAAAAATCTCCCTAGTCCAGCGCTATTGTAAATCGAATATAATCCTTCGCTGTCCGGCTGATACCGACATTAGGCCACTCCAACGACTTAACTTTTACTTTACTTAAATTTTATGAAATGTTCGTTAAAGCAAAGAAGAAACAATAGAAAATTATGTAAGGTATTTAATTTGAAATCTTAACAGAAACACATTGAGTGTTGTTTCTTACTTAGTCTGGCTACCATATTTTCAGATGTCGTCTCTTATTTTAAAAGTTGGAGTTTTTCATTGGGGGGGGGTCTGGGGGTTGAAGAAATGGCATTGGACAGAAGTTAAATGAACATTACGGCACGGGACAAAGAGCAAAACATTAAAATAGAACCAATGGAGCCGGAAAGATCGGCATAAGAAAACTGATGACTTACTTAGATGTCAAAACGGATATTTTAGATCGGGGTAAGAGGTCGGCTGTCGGAAAAGGCCAGAAGTGGTCAAGGAGTCTTGTTGAAGCGCGCACTGAGGTCATTCGTTCCTGTTGCAAAGATTAATGTGTCACAAAAATCGATCGCAAAGTGGAATTGACCATGGAAAGAACAATGGGAAGAAAAGAAGAGGGAGTGAAAGAGACGAAAAAGAGAATAGGAGAGTTGAAAAGTGGGTGGTTGAGAAAGGTAAGTAAAAAGAACAAGAACAAAATGATAAAAATAAGCTACGGGGGTTGGCGGTCTACGATAGTCGGACTTTTGGGGGTAGATGAGGCAGAGTAGAATAGAAGTGGTTGAAATACTCGAGAGAAAAGCATCATGGACGCTATAAAGATAAAGATCTGGATCTACCAGACCCACTAAACCTACCGTCAAAAACTTTATCATTTCCCCACCCTCTTCTTAGCTACCCACCTACACATTCATATGGAAAAGCGCTCAGGAGAAAATCCTAACAAACGTTACGCTGCGCAAAGACGGGGTTAAGCGAATTTGGGATTAAACGTGAAACCTTTCAATGCTATATAGAAAGAGCAGAAAGGCGAAGGATGGTGGCTGGATGGCAGAGCATGGGAGTGGTGTTGGTTGTGGTGGCTCAGGTTTTGACAAAGGAAAAATATCACTCCAGCTTCGGAATAAAAGGCACTTAATGCGTTCCGAGACAAAAACTCCAGATTTAGAAACAGATGCCTTCCGACGGATGTCGCCGCTTCTAAACGAAGAAAATGTATTTGCCTTGGCTTAAATCTTCTAAAGAAATCCTTCTTCGCATTCTTTTATTTCTTTTAGCTTGTTTTATTCTCATCAATATTTTTTTCTGATTTTTCTTCGTACATTCTTCTTCTTCTTCTTCTTCTTCTTCTTCTTCTTCTTCTTCTTGCTTTTGTCACAGAGTTTATCTATCTTCTTTCTTTTCTTTCATCACATTTTTTTTATTTTGTTTCTCTTGTTTCTTTTTTTTTATTTACATTTGCTGACTATGTTACCTGGCATTGCCCACGCTAAGAGATTTTTTTTACGATTGTCATTATTTATTAGCACTTCTCTTTACGTTCTGAATCATCTATTTCACTACGTCTACATATGAATTACGTATGATAGCAAAAACAAATTGATATTATTTTGAAATTTTAAATGAAATCATTTGAAATTCACAATTATTTTTCAATTACGTTTATCGATAATGCGAGGTCATAAATTTATATTTCATTGATTGGTTTTGATTTGCTTTCATTAGCAAGTCTATAATACAATTTAATTTGAAAAGTAAAGGGATCAATAAAGAAAAGTAGAGAGATCAGTAACGAGAGAGAGAGAGAGAGAGAGAGAGAGATAAGTATATATAAATAAATCAGCAAATAGAAGTAGAGAGATCAGTAAATAAAAGTAGAAAGATCAGTAACAAAAAGAGAGAGAGGGGTGTGTGAGAGACAGAGACACAGAGAGAGAGAGAGACAGAGAGAGAGAGAGAGAGAGAAGTATAGATCCGTAAATAAAAGTAGTGAGAGAAGTATATATAAATATATCAGTAAATAAACGTAGAAAGATCAGTAAATAAAAGTAGAAATATCAGTAAATAAAGGTAGAGAGATCAGTCAGGAACATAGAGAGATAAGTATATATATATATATATATATATATATATATATATATATATATATATATATATATATAATATATATATATATCAGTAAATAAAATAGAGTATATAAATGCACCAGTAAAGAAAAGTTGAGAGAAAAGTAAAGAAATGTAATCAACAAAGAAAAGTAGAGATGATCAGTAAAGATATATATATATATATATATATATATATATATATATATATATATATATATATATTTAAAGAGAGAGAGAGGGGGGAAGAAATCAGTAAATGAAATTAGAGAGATATGTAAAAGAAAAGTAGAGAGATAAGTAAAGAAATGTAAAGAGATCAACAAAGAAAAGTAGAGAGATCAATAAAGAAGAATATATATATATATATATATATATAATATATATATATATATATATATATATAGAGAGAGAGAGAGAGAGAGAGAGAGAGAGAGAGAGAGAGAAATGAGTAAATAAAATTAGAGAGATGTAAAAGAAAAGTAAAGAGATCAACAAAAACAAGTTGAGAGAACAGTAATATAGCCTCAATTACATAAATGTTCTATTGAAAACTTAACGCTAATCTCCAACACAAGAACTCGGCTCAAAAGAAATACGTACAAAAGGAATTTGAAGTTTTATCTAGCAAAACTGAAATGACCAAGGTGTGTTTCGGTTTCTTTGTTTAATGTAATATCAACCTTCACGGGTTATTTAATGCCAAAGAAGTGATAGTAGTAGAATAGTGGTAAAATTTAACCCATATCTGGAGGTATGAGGGTTTCATATCTTTCCCAAGTGTATTAATCTGAAAGTTAATATAATAGTGCGACTATTTTGAAGTTGTTTACATCGATATAACAGTCCAGCGCGTGAGCTGCGACGACATGTGATCCCCTCCTTGTATTTCTTTACCGTCCTGTCTGAATCGAGTATTTTAGTTATAATATCATATATATCTATATATGGGAAGCGCGTGGTGTAATGGTTAAAGTCATAGGAAATGGACTCGTCGCCCCGAGTTCAAATCCTGGACGTGGTAATTGCATTTCACTTAGCGCTAATACCCTTGGGAAAGGTATGAATTCTACCTACTCTCCCTCCAGCTATTGGTAAATAGTAGGGCAGACTGAGCTCTATAACCTTGGTTAGGCAACCGGTCTAGGAGAAGGGAAAACTCAGAATTCAAACCTGTTAATCCCGCTTAAGAAATTGAACTTGTGTCACATCCTGTACGCACGAAAGGGTTGGTAAATACCATATATATATATATATATATATATATATTAAAGGTATTAGATTATACTGTAATAGGTGAGCTAGTCACTGAATCCTTTCAAAGTTCATGTTGGTATTCAACCAACCCGTTCACTACGGGTAGAATGTGACACAAGGTCGCAACTATGAGGAATCCAGCGAGGATCGAACTCCCTATTCAATAGTATTGGATCTGCGAGGCCAGCTTACTAACCATTACATCACAATGCAATATAGTATCCGACTAAATGTAAGTATACCTATTTTAAATCTCACATTGCTCACATTGTTACAGACAAAAACCGGAAGCGAATCTCCATTATCAATAGATTAGTAAAGTGTTTTAGGTAATCGATTCAGTAGTAATGATCTTATTAAGGAAATCTATTATATCATGTATGTAGGAGTTAATTTTCTTAGTAAATGGTTGTATACATTTATCAACATATTTAGATATTTTTAGGGAAGTGCGGTGATGTACTGGTTAGAGTTGTAGGAAATGGACTCGTCGACCCGAGTTCAATTCCTGGATGAAGCCACAGTTCACATAGCTTGGGAAAGACATGAATCCAACTATTCTCACTCCAGCTATGGGTAAATATCAGGACAGATTGGGCTCTTTAACCTTGGTTAGAAGAAATAACCCTGAATTCAAAGCTTTTAAATCTCCGCTTGGGGTGTTCACTACTAGAATAGGCTCAGGCCTACTTAGTTATCTATTTCAATTTAAAAATTTTAAAAGTGTGGAAGTTGATGAAAATTACTACTGGTCGTCTAGAATTATCTTATGTATTTGGTGAAGTAATAAACATCGTAATGCTCTAGTTTTTTAATGGGCTTGTTATCGATTATGTTTTTAAGATGCATTTCCTTAAGCGAGCTGATATTGCTATGTGT
>CM042179.1:12975934-12993434 GCA_023376005.1 Doryteuthis pealeii | reverse complement strand
AGAAAACTTGATGAGTAGTGATAGTATACAAACTGAAACAAAATCTCAGATCTCTATTACCTTTTTAGGTTTCCTCAATACGCTTAACGTGAACTTGTATGGTTTTTGTGGTTTTTACCTTTTTTTTAATTTCTCTTTTTTTTTTTTTTTGTTGCTTACATTTTTTTCCTTTGGTCTCTGCGCTTTAATCTTTAATGGGTATAACCGTTTTTCTCATAATTTCTAAATCTCTCATTTTAGACCACGTTATTGTCCTTTTTGTGTCCTTGTTGTTTTTCTTCTTTTTTGATTTTTTGATTTTTTTGTACTGTCCTTTTTTTGCTTTGCCTATCGATAAACATTAAATCGCGCAATTTTGGTTTTGAATGAAACAGCTTGTCTGCATCTCCAAATCTCAAACACAGCTTGCTCTCACTTTTTTTTCTGATTTCCTAGAACTTTTTTGTTTTTTTCAAATTATTTCCTCCAAGGTGGAGTTTCATAGAAACGTCTTTCATCATCATTCATCATCATCATTTTTTCTTATATTTTTATAATTTTCAATTTATATACGGTCAGCGTCTTTTGCCTATATGTTCATATCTCCTGCAGTTGCGTACGTGTGTATTTTTGCAAGATTGCATATATATATATATATATATATATATATATATATATATATATATATATATCTGGAAATAAATCCGACAATATTAAGAAATTTAGAAAAACAAGTGTTCCAAATTCATCTCATTTTTGGAACACTTGTTTTTCAAATTTCTAAATATATATATATATATATATATATATATATATATATATATATATATATATATATATATATATATATCGGTTTTAATTAAAACATCAACAGTGCTCAAATGGGCTGATAATTATAAATCCTATAAAAGGAAAATTGTGGAAATATGAGAAAGCTTGTAAGCCTTTGTTTATGATGGCTCGAAATATAATATATATATATATATATTATATATATGTGTGTGTGTGTGTGTGTGTGTGTGTGTGTGTGTGTGTGTGTGTGTGTGTGTGTACAAGGTGTGCCATAAAAGTATGGAGATTGAAGCTGCATTTGCCAAGATACGAATGAACATGAAATGCAACCATATTTTTTTTTTCAGAATACAAGGTGTGTTAAAAAGTGCAGATTTTAAAGCTGTATTTACCAAGATAGAAACGTTAATTTTTCAGAATATAAGGTGTGTCAAAAAGTACCGAAAATCCCGATACCTTTTTATACACCTTATATATATATATATATATATATATATATATATATATATATACTAGATAAAACGTGACCCGTTGGGTCACCCATTAAGCTCTCGCTAGATGATTAGGGAAAAGAGTAGGATCTGACAAAATATCATTTGCTTTTCATTTTTAAAAACGAACTAAAATTTATTAAATTGATTATTTAAGGTCAAATTTTTGTCTAAGTCGAAAAGTAGTAACATAATGAGCATCAGTAAAAAGGCAAAATAATATTACACATATAATTTATTTTTGATATATTTAAAACGTTTTTTCGTCCATTTTGATCAAGATGCCTGCCAAGAGACTACTTAAAATCCGTTTTTACAAAATAAATTGTAACTTTTGCAATTGAAAAAATTCACACTGGATTGTCCAATTGAACACATATCCTAGTAGATAAAGGAGTTAGATTAAGACAGTTCTAAATGCCAGTTATCTCTAGACTGCAGGTTCAATCCTGGTCAGGGGCAGCAGTAACATAGAATAATAATTAACACAGCTTAGCACCTGTACCCCAGCTATGGTTAGTGGAATGAGAACAGGATACCCGCGTGGACCTAATAAAGGGTTGGGTTCAAAGTTCCGTGATGGCTCCCAATTACAAGAAGGTTCCCGAGTCCGACAAGAAATACCTGAAGAATGCCGGAGGGCACATCAGCCGAAACTTTGTACAGATAACAATGAAGACGAGGACAATAGTCTGAATAATACAAATAATGGTAATCTTTGCGAAGTTCCGTCCTGGCTTCCTGCCTCAAAAACTGCTAGCTGCTGACTGGGGGAAAAACAACCCCAGCTATGATTGAAGTCTGTATCCGAAGCGGTATCACTTGAAAAAAAAAAAAAAAAAAAAAGAACCAACTTAGGGCATTTTCCACTGAAAACCCAACCCTAACCCTAAAGCCCCCTAGTTAAAATTAACTGTTTTATTACAAAGCTCAAATTATTTATTTATTTTCCATTAAACTAAATCTAAACGTCAACCCCAATTCATAAACCCTAAACCCTAGTTGTTTTTGTTTTTTCACGCCGCTTCCGCTACGGACTTCAATCGTAGCTGGTGTTTTTTTTTTTTTTGTTTTTTTTTTTTTTCAGCAGTCACTGGCAAGCAGGTTTTGAGGCAAGAGGCCAGGACGGAACTCCGCAAAGATTACAATTATTTGTATTATTCAGACTGTAATATCGGAGTGGTATATATTTGATTGATACTATTTTCTGCATAAATAAAAAGACTAAAGACAGAGTTTATTTTTTAAAGCTATACGTAATTTAAAAAAAAACCTTAATCCCCTAAAACCGTAACCCAATTCGCAAAATGTTAATTCATATACTGTAGTTAAACTGTCATTGGGTACCAGCAAAAAAAATTCCGTTTTAATTTTCCAACCTAAGTCAGAAGTCAGCCCTACATTCTATGAATTAACATTTTGCGAATTGGGTTACGATTTTAGGGGATTAGGGTTGTTTTTAGTTACGTATTGCTTTAAAAAAATAAAACAACAAAAACCCAAATTACTATACATTTAATTAACCATTGAAATTAATTATTGAATCTATTATTGAGACAGTTGTTTGTGTTAATATAGCAATGTATAATTTCATTTAAACTTAGTTTTAAAAATATTTTTCAACATTAAATGTTTAGTAATTTGTGTTTTTTGTTGTTTATTTTTTTAAGCAATACGTAATTAAAAACAACCTTAATCCCCTAAAACCGTAACCAAATTCGCAAAATGTTAATTCATAGACTGCAGTTAAACTGTCATTTGGTACCAGCAAAAAACTTTCCGTTTTAATTTTACCGACAGAAGTCAGTCTAGTTTGTTTTAGTTTTAACTAAAACAAACTTTTAAGCCCGAAAAAACTTTCACTTAAACAGTGGGGGTAGTCAATGTTTGCTCATTTGAATTCCATAATATTTAAATATATAACTATTTTTTTACCCAACATGAAATATTTTTTAAAGTAAGTTTAATAATCATTTAAACCAGACCTGTATTCCGAATTTGACTCTATAAATTAATAATTAAAGTAATTTAAAAAATCTATTTTAAAGCATGATTTCAATTTCGTAAAATTTACGCTCAACTAAAATTGAAATCATGCCGTAAAAAGATATTTTTGTTTTGTTTTATTAAAACAAACCAAAATTTCTCTGTGGTCTGGAGAAAGGGAGGGGCGAATCTACCTAGAGTTAGGAGGTGCTAGGAGGGGGTTTGACTGCTGGCTGTGAGCTCTGCCACTACGGTTAACTCGACTACTCACGTTAACTCTCCCACTCACGGTAACTCTATATACAGGGGAAGAAGAGAATCGTATATAATATAAGACAGGGATTGGTCTGTTGTTGACTTAATTGCTAATTACGGCTAATTAAAACCAATTAAACTGATTTTTTTTAAACAATGAGTAGTCCTAAAACCAAGCAATATCTAAGTATAAATATTGTGTCATGACATAAATAGAAAAAAATCTTTAGGAAAAGAAAGTTGATAATCTCAACTTTAGTATAATATATATATATATATATATATATATATATATATATATATAATATATATATATATATATATATATATATATATATATGAAAGATGTTAATGTATAATGAATGTGTGAATATGATGTTATTAACTGCTAATTTTTATATGTGCGTTTGTTTACGAAAGCCGATGACGTGATCATTGCATGTGCAAAAATGGAAGGCGAAGATCATAGGATGACGCGCGCAGACACGTGAATAAGCGGAGAACGAGAGGCTAGCAAAGATATGACGTATCTTATATGGATATTAATGTTAGAAAAATAAGAAGATTAATAAATAGAAGGTTTAATATATACAAAGAACAAAACAATACATAAATACATATATATCCATATTTACGTATATCCATATATAATCATACATATATATATATATATATATATATATATATATATATATATATATATATATATATAGTTTTATTTTTGTACACGGTCTGTGTCTTTGGAGTATACATTGTTATATTATGCATGTGTGTACGTGTGTATATTTGGAAGTATGCGTATGAGGTATTTTGTGTGCATGTGCGTTTGCCAGCTTTCTTCGACGTGCTATCCTTAAAATACAATTTTCTTTCATTTTCTTTTCCATTGTTTCGTTGTTGTTTTTGTTTTTTTACAACCAAAATGTAAATCATTTCGTTATTTGTATTGGCCAATGTTTTTGGATAGGAATCACATAGAACATATTATTCACCTAAGCGTCAACTACAGGTACGCTTGTTTGCAGTTTAGCGTTGTCATGTGAGTAGGCGGATATACATGTGTTGGGCGGGTATCATATGAACTGTTTTATGCATACTTACCACGGCAAATTCCTTTCAAAATTTGATATATAGTTTTTAAAGCAACGTTGTATAATCATTACCATGTTCATACATATCCGTATATATATATATATATATATATATATATATATATATATATATATATATATATATATATATATATATAATTTAATATACCGAGCGTGTTGGTAGATCCTTGCGGAGAGAAAAAACCCAGCAGAAAGTTTGATTGTAAAAATATACTACCAAACATCAACCAGGAAGAAAAAAAGTCGGATTTTAGCCCTGAAGAGCTTTATGCGAAACTAATAGTAGATTGGTCTGACTCATTAGATTATCTTTATATATATATATATATAAAATATAAAATTCGAAGGCAATACAATGCGTAAAAAATAAAGACAAAAAGATGTTTAAATTAGAGAACAAAGGGGATAAAGGGAAAAAAAAAAAAAAAAAAAGAAAAAGAAGAGAAATAACACAAAAAAAAAGAAAGAGAGGGAGAAAGAATAAGAAATGAAAGGTGAAAGCGAAACAAAAGCTAAGTATGTAAAAAAAAAGAATTTTCTATTAACGGTTTTTATTCATTTGTTCACTTTTGTTTTTGAAATTATGACACGCTCACACCGTTGCTACACATTGCAACACATTGCAACATCTTACCGGATGTCAGCCTTGTTCTCAACAAACTTTTAAGAAAGAAAAAAAAAGAAAGAGAGAAATAAGAAATTACAGTTATTCGCCCATTCATAAAGGAGGAGAAGAAGAAAGAGAGGAAAAAAAGGAGAGGAAAAGGAAATAAGAAGAGAAATTATAACCACACAAATAAAAAAAACATAAGCACGTCATTTCTGAAATAAGTCTCTGACGATAAAGCTTCGCTTTGAAATCGATTAGACATATAAACATCTTTTTGTCTTTATTTTTTACGCATTATAATGCCTTCGAATTTTATTATTTTATAACATACTTAACAATGCTTCAAGTAAATTACCAATTACTTTTATATATATATATATATATATATATATATATATATATATATATATATATATATATATATATATATATTCAAGTTGCGCATGACTTTCATGATCAAAGTCATGCCGAATTTCGAACAATTGCCATGATCGATTTCGGATGAGTTACGTCACACAATTTCGAAAGAAAAATAACGGCTCAACAACGCCAAATTCATTTCACTTCATTCATTTCTTTTCTCTCGTATACAGTATTTCATTTTTCTTGAAAAAGGGTGAGGGTTCAGCTGAAATATCGGAATTAATCGAACAAGGGATAGAACAACAGTGGAATATTAAAATTCTGTATTTTTTTTCTGTTTATTTTTTTTTTCCAATGCTTCAAAATACAAAAAAAACAACGTTCACAAGAACAAAGTTTATACATAATATATATATATATATATATATATATATATATATATATATATATATATATATATATATATATGATAAAGGAAATGACTTACCGGGAATAAAATATTGATTTAATCGCAATATTGATGATTGATACAAGTCGTAACCAGATAAGTCAGTGTTATAACGAATATAAAGCGCTCAATACGTTAGTAGAGCGGATTTAGTATTACAGTGAGTATTGAAATAACCTACTCAAGTTTCATCATAGGGATTTTCAGGGTTAATTCCAATGAATTAATCAAGATATTGATTAATTACATCCAATTGCGGAAGTGAATATTGCTATTATGACCGTTGAAAACAGTTTCGCAGTGAAGTTGAACGCTATGTAATTGATTGCGCCATTTCGAAAGTTGAATGTCAAACGTGATGTTGTTGGATCCTGAACGTGAATGTTAACGTGAAATATCAAGCACATATCAAATATCTTTCCCTTCTTCTGTATACTTAAAAACTTTTATATATTTTCTATTATTATTATTTTATTTTATTTTGTATCTAAAATAATAATAAATAGAACGCATTGTAATAGAATTTGTAATAAAAGTATTTTAATATTCTTTTTGACTGCAAAATGCGTTTCTTAAGGTTTAAAATTTGGTATTGACATGTCGGTCTTGGATAGTTTTTTAAAAAGTTTTTTAAATCTTTTGATAGTTGCCATCTTGACCTAATTTTTATTTGTTCTGTTTGTTGAAAAGATCGTATCAATCTAAAATCTTGTATAAATATAGAAAAACAATAGTAAATATTGTGCTAACAAGCGCCTGTTTCAACTCATTGGGGTTTATAAAAATGTAATTTAATTGAAATGATTTTAAAATTAAATTGAAAACAATTGTAAAAGACATTTTATAAACACTAGTCATCATTAGAGTAAATTTTTTTTTACATATATATATATAATGGCTGTCAACTCGTGTTCGAGTGAGACCATTTCCTTTTTTTTATCATCATAGTTAGATGCCAGTAACATTTGACACTCTATCCTTGTGTTTTCTCAGATTTCTCACCAGGCCAACCCTGGAGAGACATACTCTTCCATATAAATTACATGTTGGAAATTCACCATGCGATTCTCATTTTAAAACATCCGATTTTAGTTGTATATATATATATATATATATATATATATATATATATATATATATATATATATATATATATATACGACTAAAATCGAATGTTTTAAAATAAGAATTGTTTAAAATATACCGACTTAAGTTTCTCGCATTAGTGCAAATCTTCGGGGAATTTTTTGTCTGCCATCGTAAATAATAATAAATAGAATACAATTTATGCAAGGACAAACTTTCGGCCGAAACATGTGTAGACATTTCATTAAACCATTTTTATCTATTCAACATTTTCTTTCCTTTATTTATTTATCTTTTCACATATTGTCGGATTCACTTCCAACTTTTTCTTGTCACTTTTTTAATATTTTTTCTTGTCTGTTTAATTGGTTTGCTTATTCATTTTATGATTTGTGCGATTTTCTGCCTCTTTAAGTCATTAGTCGTAACTAAAATGTTCTAATAGAAAAAGAATTGTAAAAAGAATTAAATTTACCATTAGTCCAGACTATCAGACAATTCTTTTGTTTTATTTTCTCGTTGTGTTGTTGTTGTTGTTGTTTTCAATGTTTTATTAGATTTGTTTATCTTGTTTACATGTTTCTTTTTGTTTGTTTGTTTGTTTGTTTGTTTGTTTGTATGGTGTCTTTTAACGCTCTACAAGACGCTGTTGTTATCATGCAAGCTGAACAAACTTGGAGTGTTGATGTATGCAGTGAATCAGTATTTTTAACTTGCTGCCAACCCATCTCACCCCCTCTCTCTCTCTCTCTCTCTCTCTCTCTCTCTCTCTCTCTCTCTCTCTCTCTCTCTCTCTCTCTCTCTCTCTCTCTCTCTCTCTCTCCATTTATCTATCTATCTATCTAAGTAAGCTCTGTATTAAAATACAAAGTATATCACATAATGACTGACACTAGAAGAGACAATGAAAAAGTATTTAATCAATCGAGATACAACGTCTTGATTGGTCAGAGAGCGCCCAATGTATAAAGAAAAGAGAGCATGGCTAAAGAAAACGACGTTTTCTTATATATGCTTATATATAAAAAAACAACAGAAAATTGGAACAATTAATGCGTATCTGGGTACCCTTACTGTGAATTGTATGCAAATAACCTGATTGTTGTAATTTGTAATTGTCTATTACGAGGGTGGACAAAGTACCACAAGCTGTGTTCAGTAAATACCCACCATGCCACACCCGCTACACTCTCGTCATCTGGTCCATTCTCTTTTGACCACATCTGGCCATCCACCCCGAGAAGATAAATATCAACCTCCTCCAACACTTACATTAGCAAACAGACACTTGAGAATGTCCATGTCAAAAAAGTCTTTGATTTCTGAGTAATTTCTTGAACCGACCCAATCGGACAAAAACTCTGACACTTCACCAAACAATTGATGTCTTTGACGTATCTTTCATTTTTCACGTTGAATAATATTCTAATTTAAATTTGTCAAATTATCAAGGATGAAGTTACTAATATGACACGTCACAATTTATTTTTTGCTTCAGGTTTCATAAACGCTTCACGTTATATAAAAGCTAAACAAGCTACCGTTGTTTTTTTTTTTTAAATCTCAACATTTTGACCGTCTGTTGAGTGCAAGTACGCATGAATCTGTAGTTACGGGCTATTAAATCCATAATATTTAATCTCTGATATATATATATATATATATATATATATATATATATATATATATATATATATATATATAGTTTTTCCGTAGTTAGGATCTTTCCACGTGTGGTTTAACCAAGCTGATGCAGGTAGACCATAAGGAGAGCTCAATGTGCCTAATACCAGAGAGTAGAAGGACAGAGCAAGATATTTAGAAAATGAAGAAAAAACTAAACTTGCTTCATTACAATAATTTATTTCAACCGTATTAATACGGCATCTTCAGGTAATCACAAGAACATGACTCTTACTGAGAATTTCCCAAAGTAACATGTAAGGATGTTACTTTGGGAAATTCTTAGTAAGAGTCATGTTTTTGTGATTACCTGAAGATGCCGTATTAATACGGTTGAAATAAATTATTGTAATGAAGCAAGTTTTGAGTTTTTTCTTCATTTTACTATATATATATTTATATATTATATATATATATATATATATTATATATATATATATGTGTGTGTGTGTTGTGTGTGTGTGTGTGTGTGTGTGGTGTGTGTGTGTATTTGGGTAGCATTTTTTCATTTATGAATGTTGAATTAAACAAAAGACACATCTCCTATTTAGCAATTGTATTTGCGATTTTTTCGAGTTTCTGGCCAACTACCAACTAATCCAGGAATTCCACCCAAATATTAAAAAGTTGGCCAGAAAACTCGAAAAAATCGCAAATAAAATTGTTAAACAGGAGATGTGTCTTTTGTTTAATTAAACACTCACATACAATTACATACGGGAACCTTCTTGTCGTAATCGGGAGCCATCACGGAACTTCGAACCTAACCCTTTTATCAGTCCTCGGGGGTATCCTCTTTCTCATTCCGCTAACCATAGCTGTGGTAGGAGTTGTGTTAATTATTTTTCTATGTTACTGCCTTTATTCAGGATTGAAGCGAGTCCGAGAAGGTTCCCGAGTCCGACAAGAAATACCCGAAGAAGACCGGATGGCATATCGGCCGAAACGTTTTACAAATAACAATAAAGATAAGGACAATAGTCCGAATAACGCAGATAATACTAATCATCAAACATCATCTCAAACATTCAGAGAAAAAAACTTGTTTTACAAATCATACACATATTGAGGAAGCGCCAGTGGTGTAATCGTTAACGTCGTATGAGATGAATACGGCGATACGAGTTCTTTTCCTAGGCAATGCTGGTAGCATTTCCCATAGTGCTGATTAGGAAAGGTATGCATTTAACTATTCTCCCTCTAGCTATGGGTTTAGTAGTAAGGTAGACTGGACTCTTTAACCATGGTGTGTCTAACCACTCTGGGAGAATATAAATTCTGAATTCAAACTTGTTAAACTCCGGTGAAGGAATTGACCTCGTTTCACATCCTGTTTGTGTAGAGGGCTAAGGAAATACTTACAAATAATAGACACAATACAATTTTATAAATTTTGATTTTCCGATTACTAGGGAAAAGGTTCCAGGATAAATATTTACCTTTGGTTTCTGGTGAGGAAATTTTCACCTATATAATTAAATACAAAAGATTAAGAATCCGAGAAGAATTTGATATCCATAACTCAAGTCAATTTTAGCCTTGCAAAGAGGTAAGACCCTCTAATGGAGCCACTTGTTGACGGTGGGTGGCGACTTGAGATGCTACAAGACGGAATACTGGTGGCTAACCATTCCATGAAATGAAAGACTCAACTTTAGGCTAGACGGGCGGTTGGAGAGGCCTAATCCGATTAATCAGCAGGTCAGGTCAAGCCTCACCACCTATATCAGTGTTACGATTTTTGTGGCCATCCTTTAGGCTTCAAGCAAGAGCGCCGTCCAGCAGAGATATTTTGTGTTAAGCCGAGTGCGATCTTTAGTGAAGAATCCTTTGGTTGCTCCTTTAATATTGAGTATGATCCTTTGGTTGGTCCTTGGTGCTCCTCAGTCTTGCAGGTCGTTCATCAATGATTGCAAATGGACGTCTGTCAGTATAGCAATTAAGTAGTTAACCAACCAAGTATTCGAACTGTTGATTGGCTGAGGTTTAAACCACGTGACCTTGCAATAAATTTAAGTGGTGGATTGCAGCACGGCTTATATACCACCAAATATTCCAACAGGATCACCAAATTTTTTTCACAGTGGACCAGAATATTGAAAAAAAATAACGAGCACGAACCACATTATTATTGTGTTCAATACTTGCTAGCCAGAACGAAAACTCTGAGAAAAAGATGTAACACAAAATTCATCTTTTCATGGTATATTCATGGATTAGTGGCGTAAGATGCACAAAAACAAATTTAACCAACATTTTTTCTTTCAAAACATTATCAAAAACATTACAAATTGAAGCACCTTCGGTTGACCTGATAAAATGACCTCGTGGCACATCCAACGGTCACTAAACTACGGCTCGCGGTCCGTAGTTTGGTGACCCCTGACCTATATGATTGCCACGACCGTATTGCTCTTATAGCAACATCCCCCAAACGTTTTTATATGTGCTAAAAGGCGGTATTCTGGGTATGGTGTTAAACTGAATTTAGTGGGGAGGTTCCAATTCTGAAGCTTACAGGCCCCCTCTGAGTCGGATTGTTAGGTTGCTATCTATGGGCTGAATAGATCAAAAGGGAGTTTTTAAAAATGAGTTTTAAAATATTTTTGGATACCCAATAAGAATGAATAAAAATACTTCTTCAGCATGAAAATAACCCAAGAAGGTTTGACATGCCATAAAATCCAACTAAACATCTTATCAGTCTTTAATTATGCAATTACAGGCTTGGTTTCTCTGTTTAATGACAAACTTGAAATCACATGAAATCACAATTGTTGTTTCTCCCATGCCACACTCTGATTCCCAGCATGATCCACAACATGAGGACCTTTTATATTCCTGCTGTAAAAAAGTATGCCGAACAGCTTGTGGTCTCAAGCTTCACATGAAAGTGATGCGTATACAACACCTGTCGACTTATTCAACACTGGTCGTTATGTGTACCAGATATGTTTTAAGTTATGCAAGACTTTGGCAAGATTGAAAAGTCATGAATGAGCTCACAAACGGACAATGAATGAAGGAGTGGAATTCGCGTAACAAGACGTTGCGATCAATATATCTTATAAAGACAATATTATTGAGTGAAAATGTCATGTTTTCTTAATTTTTTAATTGAAGAAATTTATTTTAAACTCTACTGGGATTTATCTATCTAAACAATTTTATCTTTATCTCGGTGGCAAGTAAACAATATCATTTAATTATTTGTTTTCATCTTTTTACCTTCTTTATATTTTTGGATACCCAATAAGAATGAATAAAAATACTTCTTCAGCATGAAAATAACCCAAGAAGGTTTGACATGTCATAAAATCCAACTAAACATCTTATCAGTCTTTATTTTATGCAATTACAGACTTTGATTTGGTTTCTCGGTTTAATGGCAAATTTCGTGGGCTATTTAATGCTAAAGCCATACATATAGACGATCAGTTGTGGTACAATTTAACCCACAGATGAGCATATGTGAGGATTAATACCATCATCATCATCATGTCGCGCAGTTTGCACGGATATCCATGACAATCTCTCGCCAACCTTCCCTATCATTCATTGACTCTGATAGCTCCTCTGCGCTGCAGCCAGCATCCATACATAGTTGGTCAATGTAGGTCCTGACTGGGCGGCCCACATTAGCGTGTTCATGTGCTGGCTTCCATAATAGTACGTCGCTTACGATCTCGTCCTTGTTTCTCCAGCAGTGTCCTGCATGCCTAGCCCGTCTTACTCGTATGGTTTGTGAGATGGGGGGTAGGTGGCCATACAGTTGCTTTTTTGTGGGTGCTGCTTCCACGACTTATTCAGGACCGCTCGCAGCATTCTGGTGCAGCTCCCATCTAGCTTATTATCAAGGCGTTTTGTTAGGGCCCAGGTGGTACAGCCATACTACCCAAGGATATTAGTTCGAAAATGAACTTAATAGTGCAACTGTAGATCGAACTCGCTTACAAAGATGTCGCGGTCCAGTACGTTAGCCACTACGCCACGATTACTGAGACGAACAAAAACAATGTTAGTAAATCATGATATTAATCATTTTGTACAATTATACATCTTTTTATTTGAATCCTTTGAATCGATGGCAAGAAATTCTTCAAAATATTAAGATAAATTTGAAAGTAATATCATGCTTTGACAAAATCTTGTTGTACACAGATTATTTTGATTTAAAAATATTCTAGATATATATCTCTTTTTTAGTTCCAATATTGCTATAAGGGGATATGAATTTGAAAAAATTCAAAACTTCTAAACACTGTAATATATATATATATATATATATATATATATATTATATATATATATATATATATATATATATATATATAATATATTTGAAGGATATGTGCTTAATTGAAGTTATACCTAATTTGAAAATTAATTAGTTAATAATTAATGAATTTAGGCGGGCATATATGTTCAAATGTAAGGCTAAAGGAATCGGGAAAATGTCAATCCCTGAATGTACATTTCGACCCTATTAGGTGTCATCAGCAAGGTTATAGACATGGGAGACTGCTCCGTGATATATATATATATATATATATATATATATATATATATATATATATATGTGTGTGTGTGTGTGTGTGTGTGTGTGTGTGTGTGTGTGTGTGTGTGTGTGTGTGTTGTGTGTTGAAAAAAATAATAAAGGAAAGAAAGTATAGAATAGATAATATAGGATATTTTAATCAATATTACTTACACGTGTTTCGGTCAGGAGTTTATCCATGTGTACATTATTCAAACTAATATGATTTTTAAATAATCAAATGAAATGAAATAATAATAATAGAAAAAATGTAGAAATGTTCCGCACAAAAAGAAAATGTGTGTGCGTGTGTATGTGTGTATGTGTGTATATATATATTCGTATATATATATCTGTATATATATATATAATATATATATATATATATATATATATGTGTGTGTGTATATATATATATATTTATATATATATATATAAAAGTAATTGGTAATTTGCTTGAAGCATTGTTAAGTATGTTATAAATAATAAAATTCGAAGGCAATACAATGCGTAAAAAATAAAGACAAAAAGATGTTT
The DNA here is from genome assembly GCA_023376005.1 of Doryteuthis pealeii. Lineage (NCBI taxonomy): Eukaryota > Metazoa > Mollusca > Cephalopoda > Myopsida > Loliginidae > Doryteuthis > Doryteuthis pealeii. The sequence continues at coordinate 12,979,555 of CM042179.1, read as the reverse complement.
ATATGTCTAATCGATTTCAAAGCGAAGCTTTATCGTCAGAGACGGATTTCAGAAATGACGTGCTTATGTTTTGTTTTTTTTTATATTTGTGTGGTTATAATTTCTCTTCTTATTTCCTTTTCCTCTCCTTTTTTCCTCTCTTTCTTCTTCTCCTCCTTTATGAATGGGCGAATAACTGTAATTTCTTATTTCTCTCTTTCTTTTTTTTTCTTTCTTAAAAGTTTGTTGAGAACAAGGCTGACATCCGGTAAGATGTTGCAATGTCGCAATGTGTAGCAATGTGTAGCAATGTTTAGCAACGGTGTGAGCGTGTCATAAATTTCAAAACAAAAGTGAACAAATGAATAAAAACCGTTAATAGAAATTTTTTTTTTTTTTTTTTTAACATACTTAGCTTTTGTTTCGCTTTCACCTTTCATTTCTTATTCTTTCTCCTCTCTTTCTTTTTTTTTGTGTTATTTCTCTTCTTTTTCTTTTTTTTTTTTTTTTCTTTTTTTTCCCCTTTATCCCCTTTGTTCTCTAATTTAAATTATTTTTTTATAGTAAATAAGTAAATAAAGATTATCTTAAATTATGTATTAGTATTGATAAAAAATAAATGATTCTTTTTTTATTATTATTTTTTTTTATTTTTTTAAGAAAATATCTTTTATGAGTACTTTTTTCTCTTTTTCTTTTAAACTTAAATAGATTAAATATTATATTAATTATATATTAAAAATAATTACATATTAGGATTGATGTAAAATTCAAAACAAAAATAAGACAAACCATTCCCCCTTAAATTTCAGATAGATTAAATATCATAAATCAAATATTTGAATTACAAAAGGCATAATGTACTGCTTCAATTATATATTTTATTTAACTTTTTTTTTTTTTCATTCTTTTGTTGTTATTATTTATTCTTTTTTTTTTTCCCACTTTTCCTTAAATATTTATTAATAGTTCTAGACTGACCGTACTCCTAAGAGGGTATTATGGTTTAAAGAAATAGTGTCATGGTTTTAAAGAAATAATGTCATGTAAAGGAGTTAATACGTATGTCAATATTGTTAAATTAATCGTAATTAATTTTTTTTATATTCTCTATTATCTTCTTTTCACTCTCAATCATCCATCACTATATATATATATATATATATATATATATATATATATATATATATAATATATATTTAATTTTAATTAAGAAAAAAAAAAAAAAAAAAAAAAAAAGGCTATATATGAAACGTGTAAATTTAGTTAATCGTGTATTCTGAGTTTAATTCTAATCTATTGATAGTTGGTAGGTTTAAAATTTATGGTAGGGAAAATTATATATATATGAGAGAACATGTGTACTAAATAACTAAAACCTATATATGGAACGTGTAAATTTAGTTAATTATGTATTCTGTGTTTAATTCTAATCTATTGTTTATATTAGGACCTAATTTAGCTATTTAAACTTTCTCTAATTCTGAGATTACCAATGTTGCGTATTATAGCCTCTATCTTAACTGAAAAATTGTTGTCCTTATTTTTCAGTTAAGATAGAGGCTATAATACGCAACATTGGTAATCTCAGAATTAGAGAAAGTTTATTAATAGCTAAATTAGGTCCTAATATAAACAATAGATTAGAATTAAACACAGAATACATAATTAACTAAATTTACACGTTCCATATATAGGTTTTTAGTTTATTTAGTACACATGTTCTCTCATATATATATAATTTTCCCTACCATAAATTTTAAACCTACCAACTATCAATAGATTAGAATTAAACTCAGAATACACGATTAACTAAATTTACACGTTTCATATATAGCCTTTTTTTTTTTTTTTTTTTTTTTTCTTAATTAAATTAAATATATATATATATATATATATATATATATATTATATATATATATATAGTGATGGGATGATTGAGAGTGAAAAGAAGATAATAGAGAAATATAAAAAAAATTAATTACGATTAATTTAACAATATTGACATACGTATTAACTCCTTTACATGACATTATTTCTTTAAACCATGACACTATTTCTTTAAACCATAATACCCTCTTAGGAGTACGGTCAGTCTAGAACTATTAATAAATATTTAAGGAAAAGTGGGGAAAAAAAAAAATAAGAATAAATAATAACAACAAAAGAATGAAAAAAAAAAAGTTTAAATATATATAATTGAAGCAGTACATTATGCCTTTTGTAATTCAAATATTTGATTTATGATATTTAATCTATCTGAAATTTAAGGGGGAATGGTTTGTCTTTTTTATTGTTTGAATTTTACATCAATCCTAATATGTAATTATTTTAATATATAATTAATATAATATTTAATCTATTTAAGTTTAAAGAAAAAGAGAAAAAAGTACTCATAAAAGATATTTTCTTAAAAAAAAAAAAAATAATAATAATAAAAAAGATCATTTATTTTCTATCAATACTAATACATAATTTAAGATAATCTTTTATTTACTTATTTACTATAAAAAAATAATTTAAATTAGAGAACAAGGGGATAAAGGGGAAAAAAAAGAAAAAAAAAAAAAGAAAAAAAGAGAGAAATAACACAAAAAAAAAGAAAGAGAGGGAGAAAGAATAAGAATGAAAGGTGAAAGCGAAACAAAAGCTAAGTATGTTAAAAAAAAAAAAAAAAATTTCTATTAACGGTTTTTATTCATTTGTTCACTTTTGTTTTTGAAATTATGACACGCTCACACCGTTGCTAAACATTGCTACACATTGCTACACATTGCGACATTGCAACATCTTACCGGATGTCAGCCTTGTTCTCAACAAACTTTTAAGAAAAAAAAAAGAAAGAGAGAAATAAGAAATTACAGTTATTCGCCATTCATAAAGGAGGAGAAGAAGAAAGAGAGGAAAAAAGGAGAGGAAAAGGAAATAAGAAGAGAAATTATAACCACACAAATATAAAAAAACAAAAACATAAGCACGTCATTTCTGAAATCCGTCTCTGACGATAAAGCTTCGCTTTGAAATCGATTAGACATATAAACATCTTTTTGTCTTTATTTTTTACGCATTGTATTGCCTTCGAATTTTATTTTTATATTATATATTTGTTTATATATATATTTGTATGCATTGTATATATATATATAATTTGTATATATATATGTACAAATATAAATATGTATTTGTGTATATGTATTATATATACATATTTGTATATTTATATTTGTATATATATATATTGTGTATATATATATTGTATGTATATATATATATTTTATATTTGTATATATATACGTATATATATATATATTTGTATATATATATATATATACATATATATATGTACAACTATAAATATGTATTTGTATATATGTATATATATATATATATACATTTGTATTTATATGTATAAATATATGTTTATTTATATATATAAATATATATATATATTATATTATTATATATATATATATATATATTTATATAATTTATATATATATATATAAACAATATATATGTATGCATATAAATATACATATATATTATATAATATATATATATATATATATATATATATATATATATATATATATATATATATATATATGGTGGTAGCAGTAGTAGTTGTAATAATGATAATGA
>CM042179.1:12948434-12970934 GCA_023376005.1 Doryteuthis pealeii | reverse complement strand
AAATAATTTCGTCTATGTTTTATTACTCTGAATAGGACGTCATATCGTGGTGTAATGGTTAGCAAGCTCGTCTCGCATATCTAATGAATTTATACTGATGAATAGCGAGTTCGATCCTTGCTGTGATGCCTCATACTTTCGACCTTTTAACACATTCAACCCGTGACGAACGGGTTGGTTAAAAACATAGTTTGTTCAAATAAATTAAAATGTTAATATTTTCACATTCTCTCCACAAACAGGGTGCGGCACAAAATCATTTATTTTTTTCCTTGGCTGGTTTCCTTCTTCTAGACAGGTTGCACCACCACGGCTAAATAATAGACTTACAAACTATTCATCCTATACAGATTATGTTAAGCCAAGTTACTACTAATGCAGAATAGCGCGCAAGAGATAATATCATTAGATTACGTATAAAAAGCATTACCTTTCATTACATTTCACGGAAATACCCGCAACTTTTGAGACGCTAGGGTTAGGGATAGGTTAAGTATTAGGGTTAGTGTTAGGGTTACATCGGGAGTTTCCGTAATCTTATGTTATTTATACGTAAAATTCGATTCTATTGATATTATCTTTTGCGCGCAATTCTGCATTTTTACCGCTTAGTAAATTCTATATATTTATGCTAATGGTATCTGCTTTAATTGTTTCTAACTCTGTTCTTCAAATAGAAATTTTGAGATTTCATAGTCAATCAAAAGCAAATTTATTCATTAAGCACTGATGAGCCTGTTCAGCACTTACACGAGTGATCAGGGTGTGGTGTGACGGTTAGCAATCTAGTCTCATAGATCCATTACCAATGAATAGCGAGTTCAATCTTCACTGGATGCCCCGTACTTGCGACCTTGGTCACATCCTACCTGTGTCGAGAACAGGTTGAAGAAATACCTACTATACGAGTGTGCCTTTTAAAAGGATAAATAAATAAAGGAAAGAAAATGTTGAATGGATAAAAATGGTTTAATGAAATGCCAACACGTGTTTCGGCCGAGAGTTTGTTCATGTACACATTGTATACTATTCATTATTATTTTATTTTATAATTTTCTATTATTATTTTATTTCATATTTAAAATAATGATGAATAGAATACAATGTATACAAACTCTCGGCCGAAAGACGTGTTGGCATTTCATTAAACAATTTTTATTCATCCAACATTCATTTATTTATTTATTTATTTATCCTTTCAACATATTGTCGGATTCATTTCCACTTATATATATATATATATATATATATATATATATAATATATATATATATATGTGTGTGTGTGTGTGTGTGTGTGTGGGTGTGTGTGTGTTCAACTGCTACTCCAGCGTTTTCACTGTAGTAGCATTAGTGGATAATCCAAAAAGTGCTCAATATATTTTATAAAACATGGAACATTGATAGTTATAGAAAAAGTTTTTTCTCTCTATCACGGTTTCGGTGTTCAAAACTATACCTTCTTAATCTATATATATATATATATATATATATATATATATATCATTGTAGAAAACGTTTTCTTCTCTACCGCGGTTTCGGTGTTCAAACTATACCTTCTTTAGAAGAACATTGCTGAAGAAGGTATAACTTGAACACCGAAACCGCGGTAGAGAAGAAAACGTTTTCTACAATGATATATATATATATATATATATATATATATATATATATATATATATATATATATATATATAGGTTAAAAGAAAGGAAATGAATCCGACAATATGAGTAAGAAAAGGTGGAATGAAAACATCACACAATGCTGTTAAAGAAGAAAACAATTTATAATATAATCATAGCTGATACTGATCAATATTTCGATTTTACAAAAATCATCATCAGAGCTCATTCACTCCCGACCCAAACAACTACGGGAGTGAATGAGCTCTGATGATGATTTTTGTAAAATCGAAATATTGATCAGTATCAGCTATGATTATATTATAAATTGTTTTCTTCTTTAACAGCATTGTGTGATGTTTTCATTCCACCTTTTCTTACTCATATATATATATATATATATATATATATATATATATATGTATATATATATATATATATATATATTATATATAAATTTTGTGATATATATAGAGAAGGAAACTTTTTCTACAACTATATGTATATATATATATATTTATATAAATTATAATATATATATATATCGAGAGAGTGAGAATTAGAGAGAGAGAGAGAGAGAGAGAGAGAGAGAGAGAGAGAGTCAAAGAGAGGGTGAAATGTTTAGGAAATGATGTCAAAGATACACTTTCTCCAGGAAAACATTGCTGAAGAAGGTGTATCATGAACACCGAAACCGTGGAAGAGAGAAAAAACTTTTTCACAACTCGAGTGAATGAGAGTCAGAAAGTGAGAGAGGGAGAGTCAAGGTGAGGGGGGAATGTTTGTGAAATTATGTCCATTTTAGGGAGAGCAAGTTATCCAAAAACTGAAAGAATATAGAGCGAAGATATTAGAGGAAAGGCAGCATATTAAAGGGGGGTGGGTAGATACATATTAAAGATGCATAGATTAAGAATGAGTAACGGAAGATGGATGGGATGGAGAATGTAGGAGCCGAGACTGCCAAAAAGACCGACCTGATTGAACTGCGAAATGTTTTGAACAAAAATTTTAATTAAAATCTTTTCTCTTTTTTTTTTTTTTTTTTATTTCATAGTTTTGTTTTTGTTTTAAATTATTTCCTCCTTTGTTTTTTGTTTTTCTTATTATTATTTGTTTCATCTTTTTTCTTTTCTTTTTTTTTTTTCTTTTTTACCTCTTTCTTTTTATTGTTATATTAGCTGGCCGCGATGTATCCTTCCTCAGAAACAAGTTTTAATCAAAAATCGAGGAAGGTGTGGGTGAGTAGGTCGGAGTAGTAAGCGTCGCGGATGGTGAAAGGAAAAAAGAGGGAGGCGGAGGTGGGGGATCATAAAGAAGATTGGGATAGGTTCAAGGGATGAGAATGGTCGGGAGGGGGAACGAATGCAGGGGGGGATTGAAAATGGGAAGTGAAGCGTGGCGGGAGGTGGGAGAAAGGGGGTGTTGCAAAATTCAACTTCAAAATTTAAAATTGCTGTTACATGTGAAAAACGTTAAAATAATGAAAATCGAATGGAAAATTCAAATTAAAAGATTTCCTTAATTAAAAGAAATTAAATTTCTTTCTCTTCGCTCTTAGTGTTTGTTTGGTGAGACTAACGAACAGCTTTGTGCCAGAAAGACATTTTTATTATTGTGTGTTTATGTGTGTGTGTGTATGGGCGTGCCTGTGCGTTTATATGCATGCGTGTGTTTATGCGCTTGTGTGCGCGTGTATGTGTATACACGTGTTTTTATGTATGCATTTACTAAGCATGACATTATTTGGTACAATGCCAGAAGTATGGGGTAACCAGTTACAATCGAACTCGCTAACAATAGTCTGTTAATCCAGCTCGCTTACCATTATATACGATGCGAAACACCGTATGTGTGTATATATGTACGTATGCGGGAATTTGTTTGTGTGCATATACACATACGTTTATCTATTGCTTATATTAGTGAACGTATTTGTCATTCTTTTGTGTGTGCTGATGTGTATATATGGGTAAGAATATATATAATATATATATATATATATATATATATATATATATATATATATATATATATATAGATAGATAGATAGATAGATAGACAGGTAGGTATGAGTAAAAATTATAGCAAAGTTGGACATGCCCCTAATTTTACAAATTTGTGGACACAGGATTGCGAAGTAGGTAATTTATCCAACCCATTTGCCGCGGGTAAGTGTGGATTGAACTCGCTATACAGTAGTAATGGATCTACTTAAGTAAAGTCGTCGGGGTGGCCTAGTGTCGGTATCAGCCTGACAGCGAGGGAATCTGTCCCTTTTTCCCTAACGCTAGACCAAGGAGATTGGTTTTGCGTCTGAGGTGAGGCACCACACCTACCATCAGCTCCTCACTTTACTAAACAGATATATGTGCTACTCATACGCTGAGTTGGCGAGGGCCTGTATCGAACTAGGAACTTTGTGGCTCCTAGTCGGGCGCTCTACCGACTGAGCTAAGCCGGCCATAGACTGGCTTAATAACCATTACACCACGATGGACAGACCAAGGTATTTACCCAACCAGTTTGCAAAGGGTGGGATGTCGTTTAAGTTCGCAAATACGGATTGAGCTCGGAATTAAGTATTAATGGATATACAACACCAGCTTGCTAACCATTATACCACTATGGTCCGTCCTTATAAGATTCTAAAGGGACGTGGTAATTGCATTTCACTTAGCGCTAATACCCTTGGGAAAGGTATGAATCCTACTCTCCCTCCGAGTATGGGTAAATAGTAGGGCATGCTGGGCTCTTTAACCATGGTTAGGCAACCGGTCTAGGAGAAGAAAACTCTGAATTCAAACCTGATAAACTCCGCTTAAGAAATTGACCTTGTGTCGCATCCTGCTCGTGCGGAGGGGTTGGTAAATATATATATAAGATTCTAAAGGTATTGGTGAATGCGTGTTTTGATCGCAGTGTTAATAGGATGCAAAGGTCTGTGCAATTTCCTACCAACTTACTAAACCTTAAATAACGATATTTACTGAGGACACTTATTAAAGAGTTACAACAATTAACTTCAGATATTAGTTTATACATTGTTTATGTCTCCTCGACTCTCTCTCTCTCTCTCTCTCTCTCTCTCTCTCTCTCTCTCTCTCTCTCTCTCTCTCTCTCTCTCTTTATCTCACACGCACGCACACACACACAAACGCAAACACAGATTCACACACACATACACACACACACACAAACATATATATATATACACATATATATATGTGTGTGTGTGTGTGTGTGTGTGTGTGTGTGAAGAGAGAAATGGAAGTGAATCCGACAGTATGTAATATACATATGTATACAAGGTGTATAAAAAAATATCGAGATTTTTTGTACTTTTTAACAAACCTTGTATTCTGAAAAAATGAACGTTCCATTCATTGTTCATTTCTATCTTGGTAAATACAACTTCAATCTCGATACTTTTATGACACACCTTATATATATATATATATAGAGAGAGAGAGAAAGAGACAGAGAGAAAGAGACAGAGAGAAAGAGAAAAAGAGAAAGGGGTCTCTATAACACGGGTTCGGTGTTCAAAGAAAACTTTCTACTGGAGAACAAAACAGGCTAGGCCGTTACATTTGGTACATACCCGCGTGAAAAGCAGTCGCGTTTGGCCCACTATCATTTTGATTTACCTTTTAATCATTTTGTATAAACTTTAGGTTCTAAACCTAGCCATTATTTCGGGGTTTTCTAAGTCAAAAGTTAAAGGTTTATTTGTCTGTGAGTTTGATAATAATGAATAATTTAATAATGGTAATTATATATACTAACAAATTAAAAAGACACAAAATATTTTTTGACAAGGGATGGCAGCTGAAAATTCAATGTCATAGAATGTAAAATCGTCAAATTTATTAAAGGAGTAAAAAAGAAAAAAATGAAAAAAAAATAACGATATATATTATTGAAACAATGAGGATTGTCTAACGTTGCTGCTTACATTTTGAGTATTTATTCTATGTTATGACGTTGGATTATGTGTTGGGTAATGTGACGTAAGCAGTGACGCAGTTTTTGTTATAGACAAAAACCGGAAGCGAATCCTTATTATTAATATATATATATATATATATTGATGAGGTTCCAATATGGAACTCTGGGGGTTGTCGGCTCCCGATTACGATAAGAAAGTTCCCGAGTCCGAAAAGAAAGTTCCCGAATCCGAAAAGAAGGTTCCCGAGTCCGTGAAGGTTCCTGAGTCCGACAAGAAATATCTAAAGAAAGCCATAGGGCATATCGGCCGAAACGTTGTACAGATAACAATAAAGATGAGGACAATAGTCCGAATAACGCAGATAATACTAACTAACTAACCATTCAAAAAGTGCTGCATTTGTATTCATAAATTAATCAAAGTTAGAAATTCATACAAACGATTTCTGTATGATCAACTGATTTTAATTCTCAATTGTTTTAAAGTTTATGTTGCTTTATAGATTCAATATACTAATTAATATACTAATTGATTAAGTTGTTTATTGTAAGATTCTCAGTGAGAATCTCCCGTTTTGTTATATCTTTTCACATCAATAAGAATAGAAATAAAAACGAATCTTTGCACATAACCTATACACTGTTAACACACTATTTAAAATACAGATCAAATTCTGTGTTGTAATTCATTTGATAGTTCCTAAAAAAACACCCTCTTAAGATTAATTTGGATGATTTCAGAAAAAAATGTTACGAAAAGGAATTTAAGAGGAAACAAATTTACGCTATTTGTTTTTGTTTTTGTTTTTTTTGTTTTTTTTTTGTTTTTTTATCTCATTAAGCAATTTGTTCTAAATTATATTACTCTATAAGAAATTCCCTGTATTATTTTAAAATAATATGAAATTCCCTTAATTATTTTGAAATAATAAGAAATTCCCCCTATTATTATGAAATAATAAAAAATTCCCTATATTATTTTGAAATAATAAGAAATTCCCTTAATTATTTTGAAATGATAAGAAATTCCCTTTTTTATTTTGAAATAATAAGAAATTCCCTTTATTATTTTGAAATAATTAGAAATTCCCTTTATTATTTTGAACATTTCAATTAGATCACTTCTCATTCTTCTTTCTATCAAAGTAGTTAATCTTAATTTTTCCAATCAATTCCCGTAACTCTAATCTTTTATTGTTTTTATTAGTTTTGTCACTCTTCTTTGTGTGCCTTCCAGTTTCCATATTACACTCCAATTTCCATGTATATACACTGGGGTCCTGGCCTGTTTTCATACATACATGTATCACGGCATTTTCCTTCGTTCATCTAAAACATATTTAATATGGTACACGATTTCTGACTAAAACGTTTCTTCGGAAACCTAAAGCTCCGTATTTAAGGCGAATACACAAGTGAGCTTACATTGGTACTTTAAAGTTACTGACATACAGCCAGGAAACGTACACTCTAATCCAGCATATTTATCACCCACCCTATTTGCAGTTCAACTCACAACACATTGTTTCTCAGGGTTCTTTCCAAAAAATCAATAATCTAAAAAAAAATCATCCGTTTCTTAGTTAGTTCTTGAACTTTCCAGTACCCCATAAACCCTTTGATCTTTCAATCCTTCCACCCGAACATGTTGGACAACCTACATTTATGGCAACTACTTTCACCTATTACTTCTCTATCTTCTTCCTTCGCTTCCTCCTAATACCTTTTCATCGTCTATATATTATTCTGTTTTAAAGCAACAAAATTTATTCTGAGAAAGAATCAAAGATCAACAGAGGCAAAATATTAATTGAATGTAATTGTGTCTGTTCGTTAATCACTTATTTCCATGACTTTTCCACACATACCGAACTAAATACATAATTACAGACTAAAAGAAAGACTGACAGGTGAACAGATAGGTGTGTGTGTGTGTGTGTGTGTGTGTGTGTGTGTGTGTGTGTGTGTGTGTGTGTGTGTAAAAAGAGAAGTCATGTGGAAAAACAAATTCTGAGCATGTATGTATGTGTATGTTTGTTCGTATATGTGTATATATTTGCTAACCCCTCCGTATGAGCAGGACGCGACACAAGGTCAATTTCTTAAGTGGCGTTTAACCGGTTTGAATTCAGAGTTTCCCTTCTCTTAGACTGGTTACCTAGTACAGTCTGTCCACCTATTTACCCATAGCTGGAGGGAGAATGTATGGATTCCTACCTTTCGCAAGGGTATTGGCGCTATGTGAAATGTAAACAGCCTTGTCCATGATTTCAACTCGGGACGACGAGTCCATTTCCTACAACTCTAACCATACACCACGCACCTTCATAATGTATAATTATGTGTATGTGTATGTGTGTAAAAAGAAAAGTCGTGTGGAAAAATGAATTCTTAACATAATTCAAATTAACCAAAACTTCATATAAACGGATAAAGTTAAATCATATAAATTAATGAATTTTTTTCTAATAAATTAAAACAAATTTTAGAAAGTCAAAAGAAAAGAAGAAATAAAATGTTCAAATAAACATTGGAACGAAAAAAATTTGAAGATTCATTAATGTTTTTAATTGTTGATTATCAATTATGCATATTGTTATTAACTATATTACATTAGTTTACATAAATGTTATTAACAATCAGTATTATAATCATTATCATCGTCAATATCAATTACATCATGATAAATTCTATTTCTAAGAATAATATTCATTTCTTCGTTTTCATTCAAGATGTTGATAATGACGTTTGTTCTCTATACAGTATGTATAAGTTCGGTGAACGTTAGAACCTGGATTTGAGTGACCTGGAGCTTCATTTATTATAGAACTGTTTTGGTGCTATTGATTTTATTAATAAAACAGTCCTGAAATATCTTTCTGAACTTATATTTTCACATACAAAATAATTCTTTTGTTAATATCATTAGCATTCATAACATCACAAGAGTTTGTCTCTCAGTTAACTGGCTACAATTTTTTTTTAACAAGTACAAAAAATGATTAGTGGTTGAGGTAGTTGTGCATCATTTTTCTTCCTCTTTAACTTGGCAAAGTTCTACTCTTTAGAATATTAACCCCCCTGTCGTCCGGGGCGTTAGAATGCACCGACTGCACCTCTGCAAAGGGGTAAGACTCCCCAATGGGGCCACCTGTTGGCCGTGGGTAGCGACCCGTGATGCTTAAGGATAGAGCCCAGGTGGATGAGCAGTTCATGACTTGCAATACTCCACTTTGGCCCTATCTTGGGCTAGACGGGCGGTCGGAGAGGCCCCCTCTGATCAATCGGCTGGTCATGTCAAGCCCTAGCACCTATATGATTTTCCCAACCCTATTGTCCTTATAGCAAGCCCCAACCCCTTTTTATCATATGGGTGCTAGAAGGCGGTGGCTGGGGGTTTACATGTCCTGGGAATGACGTTAAACTCTATCTGATGGTGAGGTTCCAGTTTTGGAGGTTTGGGGAATGTGGAGCACCCCTTCATCACCATTGCTCCCTGGTCCACTCTGACCCGGAGTGGTAGTATCTGTTAGGGTCCCATCTATGGGTTAAATAGAAAAATGTATTTATAAACAAAATTGTATTATCCATTAAGAATTGATTTATTTCAAAACTTTATCGGCATTAAATGACCCACTGAGGTTGATATGCCGTAAAACAAAACAAACCAAACCAAACTTAGAATATTAACTCTGTACTTGGGTGAATGTGTGTATATACAAACTTAGTAAATGGAGCCTACCACCTGACGAATAGTTATTTATTTCTCTCCAACGGTTAGTAGAGTAGTTTTAATGCTGATTTTCAAAGCAGGCTTGAAATTTCCACTTAAAAAAGAATAATATTAATAATAGGAGAAAAGAATTAAGTGTCTACCATGGTTTCGATCTCAATGATCACACCAGGACTTTACTTTACACTTAACTAAATCGATGTCATTCCTTATTTAAACTGAGATAACCTTCTTTTCCGATGATAACTGTTCGAACGCAATGTTATTTCATTTTTTCTTTTCTCAAATTGTCACGTGCAGCTTATTCTATTTGCTAGTTTTTTTTCTTAGTTCTCATTTCTGTATTAATATTAACTTAATTCTAATTATAAATTAATAAAGCGGCAAATGGATACTATAAAATAGAATAGATGTTTTTGTATTTTTTTCTTTTTCAGTTGTCTTTCTTTTCTTCTTTTCTATTCTTATTTTTTCTTTTTCTTTCTTTCTATCTATCTATCTTTCTATTTTTTTTTTCCTTTTCTATTTTTTTTTTTTTTTTTTTTTTTTTTTTGGTACTGCCTGATTTAATCAAGTTTAGAATAGAATACTATCAGATAAGAATATCTGTATATTTTCTGCAAAGAAAGTTCTCTTGTATACGTTATTTCACAACGTAGGTTATAAGGTATGTTGTAGCTTTAGATTAAAAAGAACACATCGAGCGTCTAAGACGCGTTATGCACATCACACAGTTGAGCGTATGAGTACAAATAAGAATATTAAAATTAATATGTGAATATTTACTCATATCTTAGCCTAGCCTAAAGGCGAATGCAGTGTGGGGTGGTGTTAAGTTTGCTCACTGCCAATCATCCAAGAGTCTCCAGTTGGATGATTGGCACAACTGGGTCTTGAAAATCAGCCTCTAAAATCCATAACTAGGTTTCGAACACGGATCATTGGCACCAGTGGGAAATAAGCAGTTGAGTAATGAAATCTAGTTTTCTGCGACAAATTAAATATATATATATATATATATATATATATATATATATATATATATTGTGACGGAAATAAGCTTGGTATGATTTACAAATTCATGATAGGATAATATATCTGCATCGCCCTGAGGTGAATATATTACAATCTCTTGGTCATGGCGACAGATGGATTTAAAATATATCACCTTCCCTGGGATTAAATTTTTATTTACTTTAAATCCGGGATTTGTCGCTGACACCATACATACATACCTACATACATGTAGATTTATCGTACTTTAATTATTCATATCTATATATCAATACTTGATGCCACGGTGTATATTCTTGGGTTTCCGACTGATGCTACATACTCTCCTTTGAGCGAATACAATTCAACAAAATATCAACATCTATGTTGAAATCAAACAGTTGATGTAAGTATAAAAGAAAAAGGTTTCACATTAAGAAAGGCAAGAAGCAGGTGATACCCTGCACAAACAGTCACAGATGCAGACTATGCTGATGACCTCGTACTTCTTGCAGATACACCGGCACAGGCTGTCACTACTACATAGCCTGGAGGAGACTGCAAAGAACATCGACCTCTATGTGAACTCTGATAAAACAGAGTTCATGAGCTTCAAAAAGAAAGGAGACATCTTCACACTAGGCGGTAAGCCTCTTAAGCCAGTAGAACAATTCACATACCTAGGTAGTAATATCTCATCCACAGATAACCATATTAATGCACGAATAGGAAAGGTATGGCTGGCCACAAAGAAATTATAAGTCATATGGAAATCCGATCTCACTGACAAGCTAAAGCGACATTTCTTTCCGGATGTAGTCATATCAGTACTGCTGTATAGCTGCACCACCTGGACCCTAACGAGGCACCTTGAAAATAAGCTAGATGAGAGCTGCACAAGAATGCTGCGTGCAGTCTTGAACAAGTCGTGGAAGCAGCACCCCACAAGGGAGCAACTGTATGGCCACCTGCCCCCTATCCCACAAATCATTCGAGTGAGACGGACTATGTTGAAATCAAACAGTTGATGTAAGTATATTAACTAACATATATACGGGGCTCGTTGCGTAATGGTTATCCTTGTATCAAAATTGATACGGTGACACGAGTTCATTTCACATAGTGCTAATACATTTGCATTTCACATAACACTAATACCATTGGGAAAGGTATGAATCCTACTATTCTCCTCCAGCTCTGGATAAATAATATGGTGGACAAGGCTCTTTAACCTTGGATAGGCTACTAGTCTAGGAGAAAGAAAACTGTTGAACTATGCTTAAGAAATTGACCATCATATCCTACCCCTGTAAATATGCATGTACTACAATTATTAAGTATACTAATTAAGATTTAAAACTTTTTTGTAGAGTAATACCAACCGAATACAATTTTATAATTCTTTCAAGCTGTAGTCGTGTTAGTATTACTGTATGGTTGTGTTTCATAGCGCCTTCTTTACCGGCACTAAATATCTATATGTTGTATAGCGCCTTCTTCGCTACTATCAATCGTGTACGTAAGTACTGGGGTTTTCACTGTACCCAAAGCGAGGTGTGTTAGTAGTCAGCTACTACCGACTACTGGACTTCAATAAAAAACAGATACGTCTGTACAAAGAGAGGACTCTTCTTTATTTTCTTCGGTGTGTGGTTGGTGAAGGCGCAGAGCTTACAATGAGTGCACGAGAGGTGGTTGCTGACGGGAGACGTGAAGTGTCCTTTTGGCTGTCGGCTGGCGTCTCTGGGTCTGACTGCTGTCGGCTCGACCCACTGGCTTTTTGTATTGACGACACGCCTACGCATCTTTATCTTTTGATCTGATAACGGACGTTTGTTATATATTTCTTTATTTTCACCCTGCTTCCTTGACCGGAAAGCCTCGCTTTCGTTTTCCCCTTTTTTTAAATATATATTTTTATATTTCTCTTTGTCTTTTTTCCGGAAGCTTCGTTTTCCGGCCGAGGACAATACACCATATAGATATTTAGTGCCGGTAAAGAAGGCGCTATGCAACAGTTGTACCACTTGGACTTTAACGAAACGTTTAGGGAAACAGCTAGATGGCAACTACAAAAGGATTCTGCATACTGTATTGAACAAATCTTGGATCAGCATCACACAACAAGCAACTATACGGCATCTTACTTCCTATCCCACAAACCAGTTAAGTAAGACAAACAAGGCATGCTGGATACTGCTAGAGACACAAGGAGAAGCAAGACACATACACATACACACCAGTGCAGGACGTTCAGCAAAAACTTACATCAATCAGCTCTGTGCGGACACTGGATGCTGTGCAGAAGAGCTGCCTGAAGCGATCACCGAAAGGGACGGTGTGAGAGAGTCATGTGCTGACATGATGATGATAATGATGATGATATATCAATACGCTTGTACGCTTGTACATTGGTCTGTCACGCCCTGTCGTCAACTCAGATAATGGACAATTCCATTACTAAGAATAATATAAACGTGAAAAAGAGTAAAAAAAACAAAAGGAAGAGTGAAAGAAAGAAGAGAGAAGGGCGAAAGAAAGAAAAAAAGAAATCAAGTAACAGTGAGAGAACGTCAACTACGTCACGAATGCTTATGCGAATAACATAAACGTGAAAAAGAGTAAAAAAAAAGAAAGGAAGAGTGAAAGAAAGAAGAGAGAAGGGCGAAAGAAAGAAAAAAAGAAATCAAGTAACAGTGAGAGAACGTCAACTACGTCACGAATGCTTATGCGAATAACATAAACGTGAAAAAAGAGTAAAAAAAAAAGAAAGGAAGAGTGAAAGAAAGAAGAGAGAAGGGCGAAAGAAAAAAAAGAAAGGAAGAGTGAAAGAAAGAAGAGAGAAGGGCGAAAGAAAGAAAAAAGAAATCAAGTAACAGTGAGAGAACGTCAACTACGTCACGAATGCTTATGCGAAGAGATTCGTAAACTGTTAAAAACAAATAGAAATCTACAACGATTTATCTCAGATGTTATTTCAGTGAAATAGTTAAATGAATAAATAAATAATAAATAGGTCGAAAAGCGAAAGAAAATGATGGGGCGAATCTTCTGAAGTCCTTTTAATTTTTTTTTTTCTAGAGATAGGGGTCGGAAATGAGGAGTACAGGCAAAGGTAAAAGGAAAAAAACAGAGGATTAAGATGATGGATAGCATTTCTGATAAACTACCGTGTAATTTCCATTGGCCCAATTAATATTTTTTCTTCTTTATATCGTCTTCTGGACTCATTGCAGTTTTCTTTCTCTTTCATAACATTCTTCTTCTTCTTCTTCTTCTTCTTCTTCTTCTTCTTCTCTCTTGGCTATTGGTACACTTTCTTCTTCTTCTTCTTCTTCTTCTTCTTCTTCTTCTTCTTCTTCTTCTTCTTCTTCTTCTTCTTCTTCTCTCTTGGCTATTGTTACACCTTCTTCTTTTTATTCTTCTTCTTTTTCTTCTTTTTATTCTTCTTCTTCTTCTCTTGGCTATTGGTACATTTTCTTCTTCTTCTTCTTCTTCTTCTTCTTCTTTTTCTTCTTCTTCTTCTTCTTCATTTTTGTCCACACTTCCTTCTTTACTTCCCTCTTTTCTTCTTCGTTTCACCTTAATTTTTTAATTTTATCTTGCTTTATCACCAACATATGCTTATAAAAATGACTTTTCATGCATTCACTTCTCAGTGTCAATTTCACGGACCAACGGTATCACATTTATATTTTTCTATTTATGTTTCATATTAGTTTTCAAATACGTTGTAAATTAGAAGCCATATAAGACGTTTATTTAATTCTTGGTGTTTGAATTACGCTGAGTAATAAAAAAAATTGTTTGCTACCCAGACAAATGATGCTATACCACTGACTCTAAAACAGAAATGCCCCGATTAAAGTCTTTTTTGTAAGACAAGTCTCTCTCTCCCCCTCTCTCCCCTCTCTCTCTCCTTCTCTCTCTCTCCCTGTCCTTCTCTCTGTCTCCCTCTCTTTCTATCTATCTATCTATCTCACACACACATTGCTTTACGGCGTGGCTTTCAAATAAACTATTTTAAGTTCTCTCTGTCTATCTATCTATCTCTCTATTTCACACACACATACACACATAAAGACGCACACACAAAGGAAGAGAGAGAGAGGGGTCTTTCAAAAAGTAATATTTCATTGCTTCTTTTTATCTGTAAACTGTGCATTGATTGATGTTGGTAGTGATAATAAAGTGTTTTTTCTAACACTTTCTTCATAGTTCTTTTTTTATTAAAACACCATCTATAGTCTGTTGTCCTTTGACTCACGGGATTTATATGTCTTTCAAACTCCCTACACCATTTGCGGATGTTTGTTTTTTATCATTATTTGTTTGTATTGTGCGTGTGTGTGTGTGTGTGTGTGTGTGTGTGTGTGTGTGTGCTTGTTTTTTTTTTGGGGGGGGGTCATATGTGCACCGCTTCGACTATAAAGAAACGCTTAAAAAATAGCTTGATAGGAAATACAAAAAGATACTACGTGTTGTCTTGAACAAACCTTGGAAGCAGCCCACCATGAAAAAAAAGTTATACGGCTACTTGCCGCCTATCATACAAAGCATCAGAATTAGACTCTTTAACTTTAGTATGGCAACAAAACTAGGAGAAGGAAAACCCCGCTTAAAAATTGAACTTGTGTGACATCGTGCTCGCGTGGACGGGTTGAGCAATTTTACATATGTCAGTTATAAGTTTGTTCTTGCTTCTTCTGCAATGTTCAGAACTGAACATGTTCATAACTGTTATAAACATTGCTGAAGAAGTAAGAACAAACTCATAACTGACATATGTAAAATTGCTCAACCCGTCCACGCGAGCACGATGTCACACAGGATCAATTTTTAAGCGGGGTTTTCCTTCTCCTAGTCTTGTTGCCATACTAAAGTTTAAAGAGTCTAATTTGCCCTTTCTATTTCCCCCACAGCTGGAGGGAGAATGGTTTGATTCACACCTTTCCAAAAGGTATTATCACAATGTGAAATATAACCTGCCTTGTCCAGAATTTGAATCGTTTCTGTGTTCATTTTCTACGACGATACCCATTACACAACGCGCCTCCACAAAGAAAGTTCTATACAACTATCTTTATCTTTAATGATTTATAGCTTTTCCAAGGATATTAGCACTATTTAAAATGCAAACAGCCTCGTCCAGGATTTGAACTTGTCTCGCCGTGTCAATTTCCTTCGACGATAACCATTACCGAACAAACACCTTGGTAATTAGATGTAATTTGTATATAAGCATTTTATAAGTATGTAGGATATTCATGTTCAAGGTAGATATATTAGTAGTACTAGCAAAATAAAAACACCCTCCGAGCGATGTAAAAATAGATTTTCGAAAGATATTGCTTGAGGAGGTGGAAGTTAAAAATTAAATGTCAGAGAGTTTGAACCATAAATCATGAAATCATCAAATTTATTAAAGGAGTAAAAAATAAAATAAAACAATTTAAAATCGAAACTAAGTTCTATTAACTTTGAATATCTATTAAAATAAAACAAGCTATATATAAATATATGATACTGGGGATGTATCTATTAAAACTTGTTTTAAAAAAACAATGAGGACTGTCTAATGTTGCATGCTCAAATTTTGAGTGTATTTATTCTATGTTATTACAATTTCGGGTATAGTGACGTAAGCAGTGACGTAGTTTTTGTTACAGACAAAAAACAGAAGCGAATCTCCATTATTAATAGATAGATGCAGTACTTTATGTACTATATTTATATTAAAGGAACATATAGATGAAGACGGAACATAACCAAATAAAAATAAAACACTCTATGAAAACACAAATGAAAATAAAATACTTTATTTCTAACATTTTCAAAAATGTATGAGACACTTACTTTTACGCTTATATGTTGAACTGGTCTTTTGTTGTAAGAACCATCAGTAGTCACCCATCATGTTTGGTTTAAACCCGCCTTCATACATTGTTTCCATTTCAGATGTTCACTGGTCGAACCGCTTTCGATACCCAGATTATTTGGGAAAATCGAGATGTGAATGCACAAAGAATGTCTTGAGGGACATTCACCTCCTAGTCTTTGGTATACTGTTTGTTTTGTTGTTGTTTTTTGTTGTTGTTTTTTTTTTGTTTTTTTGTTTTTTAGATATGTTTGACCAAAGTTCTATATGTAATTGTATTTGAATCAAATCTGATGTTCTAAGGATATCAGTACGTATGGAATTGTTTCTATGTTTTGATACTGGTGATACATTTCTATCTTTGGCCTCTAACTACTTGCAAACTTGGTAGATGAAGGATCTAGTGACTTTTAAAAATTGTACTATTTCTAAAATGCTATATTCAGCAGGGACCGGGTTAGCTCAGTCCGGAGAGCGTTCGGCTAGAAACCACAATTTTCCTAGTTCGATACCGGTCCTCGCCAACTCAGCGTATGAGTAGCACAGAAATATGTGCGGTAAAGTAAGGAGCTGATGGTAGGTGTGGCGCTCCACCTCAGACGCTAAAATAATCTCCTTGGTCTAGCGGTATTGAAAAGGGGATAGACTCCCTCACTGATTGGCTGATACCGACATTAGACCCCACCCCCCACGACGACTTATATTCAGCAGGTCTCTCCATTTCTTTTGTAGGCATTGGGTCTGCTATTGATAATTCTGAAATACAGAAAATACAAAGTCAAATAATATGCTGCTATAGTCATGAAAATAATTCTTTAAATACCTTACGCACCCTACACGGTAGGATGTAACACAAGGTCAATTTATTAAGCGGAGTTTAACAGGTTTGAATTAACGACTACCCAAAGAATGTAAATATGAACGTACAATTTAACGAATTTCCTTAACCTCTTGACATATAATAATCATAGACGAGTTGATATGCCATTAAAATCAATCAATTAAATCTGTGATTATACATTATCATTATTTCACGAGCTGTTTAGGGTTTACAAAAGAAGCCGATCGTTTTAACCACTCGTTTAATGTCTACACTTTTTTTTACCTTAAGCAGCAGTTTTGATGTATGGATTTTTAAGCGTAAATAAGACTTTGTATCAGGTTGCAACCTTTTACCAGCATGTTTTTATTGACATTTACAAAGTTTGGTATAATGCTACGTAAGAAAGCAAGAGAATATCGAACGAATAATAATCTGCGCGACTTTGTTTCTAAACATTGCTTTAATGGTGGAGGCGTCAAAATAAACCTTTTGTAAGCCAAGTCTCTCTCTCTCTCTCTCTCTCTCTCTCTCTCTCTCTCTCTCTCTCCTCTCTCTCTCTCTCTCTCTCTTCTTCTCACTCACACACACACACACACACACACATAGTCACATAAAATACTTTGCATTATGGTGAGGCCTCTCTCTCTCTCTCTTTCTATCTATCTATCGCACACACGAACATTGATTTATGATGGAGGCGTCCAAATAACAATTTTGTAAGCCAAACCTGTCTGTCTGTCTGTCTGTCTCTCTCTCTCTCTCTCTCTCTCCTCTCTCTCTATCTATCTATCTATATATCTCCCACACGAACATTGCTTTATGGTGGAAGCGTCCAAATCAGCCTTTGTAAGACAAGTCTCTCTCTCTCTCTCTCTCTCTCTCTCTCTCTCTCTCTCTCTCTCTTCTCTCTCTCTCTCTATCTATCTATCTATCTATCTATCTATCTTACATACACATTGCTTTACGGCGAGGCTTTCAAATAAACTATTTTAAGTTCTCTCTGTCTATCTATCTATCTCTCTATTTCACACACACACACACACAACACAACATAAAGACGCACACACAGAGGAAGAGAGAGAGAGAGGGGGTCTTTCAAAAAGTAATATTTCATTGCTTCTTTTTATCTGTAAACTGTGCATTGATTGATGTTGGTAGTGATAATAAAGTGTTTTTTCTAACACTTTCTTCATAGTTCTTTTTTTATTAAAACACCATCTATAGTCTGTTGTCCTTTGACTCACGGGATTTATATATCTTTGAAACTCCCTACACCATTTGCTCACGTTGAAATTCATATACGATTCACCATACACTTCTGTTAATTTGGCGATGAATTTTAATTGGTTTAAAAATTGTTCAAAAACTGAATAACTTTTCCCATCAATCCGGAGCTCCATCAGCAACAGCTATCTGACCCAGACTGAGCGCAGCAGCAGGCGGATGCGCAAGAAACACAAAAGTCTTGTCAATAGCCGCACGAACAGTTTCTCTGTGTCTCCAGTGCGACTGTGCACAGAGGGAGGGGTAGGCACAGGCGCAAGCACAACAAACAGAACATGTTGCCAGTAGTCGCACGAACAGTTTTCTGGCATTTTATGTCTGGCTGTCCGTCCCCCTCGAACATTATTCTTTGTAGGTTCTCTAGACGAAATCTGGAAATGATTATTTCAGTAGTAATGGATCTGCATGACTAGCTTGTTAACCATTACACTACGATAGGACACCATTGACTTCTGGTAGGTATAAAATGACCCCTTTTCCATCTCGATTAGTAATACTTGTTAGGATCTCATTTATGGGTCAAATAGATTTATTTCAGATAATGTTGGGAGACGTTACTTTTGGGGTTACTCTCATTGTATTCATTAGTATCTTCGTCATTTTGGGAATTTGGATTATTACAAAATGGCATTCATTGCGAACGAGGTTCTCAAAATTACCATTCAGTTTCAAATTAGATTAGAAATCGATTATTCTTTAAACTAGCAAAATAAAAAACTTTAAAAATGAAAAGAAGATAGAATAAACAAATTATAACTTTTTTGAAAATTAAGGCAATATTCTTTATTTATACTAGTACAAAATCACCTCCGGGTGATGTAAAAAAAGATTTTTGAAACATATTGCCTGAGGGGTGGGAGGTTAAAAAATTCAATATCAGCGAGTTAGTACCCTAAGTAAGTAAAATCATCAAATTCATTAAAGGATTAAAAAATAAAACAATTTGAAATGTAAACTTTAAATATGTATTAAAATAAAACAAACTATATATAGATATATAATATCAGTCATGTATTTATTAAGACTTGTTTTAAAAAACAATGAGGACTGTTCAAATTTTGAGTGTAATGTGACGTAAGCAGTGGTGTAGTTTTTGTTAGAGACAAAAACCGGAAGCGAATCTCTATTATTGGTTAATGGGACGTAAGCAGTGACGTGGTTTTTGTTACAGACAAAAACCGGAAACGAATCTCCATTATTGGGTAATGTGACGTAAGCAGTGATGTAGTTTTTGTTAGAGACAAAATACCGGAAGCGAATCTCCATTACTAATAGATGTAAGTCTCTAAAGGAATTAGAATCTGTGTCATTAGAATTATCCGATAATTCGAACACTGATAGTGATAAAGAAGGTTTTAAATCATTAATGAAAATCTTTGAAATGAACATGAAGACATTAGAGCGGCTTAAAGTAGGCAAAGAGTTAAATATTTCAAACTTACAGAACACCATAGACCCTTTAAGAAAGATGAGAAAACTCTCAACTTCATTTCTATGCAAATTCAAGTTAAGTTACATCCTCTAAAGAAATACAAGTATTGATAGGTCAATCTTGTTTGAAAACGGAAGTCTTAGATGGAAACGATATATTCCTTTTTAGAAATGGTAAGGTTTAGTATAGAAACGTTCATTCTTGCTAAATTAAAATCAGGTTGTGCATATAACACAACGAATTTACATTCCAAATAAATAAAATTTTTAAAAAAGAACGTAAATATGCTGAGTAGCAAATATGATCCCACAATGTAAAAAAAAAAAAAAAAAAATTTAGAATTGCCGGGGAAAAAAAAGAAGCTGTGAAAATAACAGTTTTTATTTGGGCGCAAAATAAAAGATACATAGTTTTATGGATCAAATTACTTTGAGTGGATCAATTGTCAAGAAAGAAATAAAACAAATATTTTCTCAAGTATTTTGTCAGGATCCACGAAAATTGCGTTCTACAACTTCACTCTGTGCATAAAAAGAAGGCTGTCACAAAAAGTCTACGGTACGTTACAGAATGTAAGAACTGTTTAAGTTATAGCATACTTATTCGCGTGCACGCACACACGTGCACACACACACACACACACACACCTTACATTTGAACATATATGTCCGCCTAAATTCATTAATTATTAACTAATTAATTTTCAAAATTAGGTATGACTTCAATTAAGCACATATCCTCCAAAATTGTCGGCTTAAAGCCATATAAAAATAAACACATTTGTTTGTTTACTTAACCTCATATATATATATATATATATATATATATATATATGTGTGTGTGTGTGTGTGTGTGTGTGTGTGTGTGTGTGTGTGTGTGTGGCGCGCGCGCGCGTGTGTGTGTGTGTGTGAAGAGAAATGGAAGTGAATCCGAAGGTATGTAGTATAGTGAGAAATTTGAAAAAACACAGGTTTAAATAAAATGGGTGTTAAGTTTATTAGCCGACGCTGCAGTGTTTCGATCTGTTGAGTAGATCTTCTTCAGGGATTTTGTTGATATAAGGAAGAGTAAAAAAAGAATCTATCGCAGAATAATGAGGAGACTGTGATAGTCCTTGTATATCAATCTGTTCAAAAATGTGTGTGTGAGTGTGTAAAGTGTTTATATAATAATAAAAGGTAAATTCAGCTAGATGGACTATTATCGATATCAACCGAACAGCTAAAGAGACTTTTTTTTCGCTAGCGCCAAACCAGGGGGCTGTATTTGCATCTGAGGTGAAGCGCCACACTTTACTGCACTGATCCCAGCTCTGCTACTCATGCGCTGAGTTTACGAGGGCTGGAATCAAACCTGGAATGCTGTGGTTCCAAGGCAGATGCCCTACCGACAAATAAAACAGCATCAGTATCATATATATATATCATATATATATTATATATATATATATATATATATATATATATATATATAAGATTTTTGGATGTTTGTTTATTTTAAAAGCATTGTTGAATAAAGTATATATTATTATTATATTTTTGCTTGAAGGCAATTACAATGTGTATATCGCATAAAATTCGATAATTATAGTAATAATGATAAGTGAATTTTGGTAAAGAATTATTCTGTGTGTAGAACATCGTACAGACTGTTTCAACTGTTTGAAACAGTCTGTACGATGTATATATATATATATATATATATATATATATATATATATATATATGATACTAAGGGCTGTTTTTAAAAAAAATTCAAATTTCTGGTTCCACCACACGAATTGAGGCTTGAGGTAGAACCAGAAATTTCCGAACCCCTCCGCACGGTTCGTAATTTCTCTTAATTTCTCGTTCCTATTGAAAAAGGGGGAAAAAATTACCTTTTGTTCAACAATTCCAACCTACATATAACCTGCTTTCAATTAATTTCTCTGATGAGAATTGACCGAAAAAATAATATTTATTTTAGATTATACATCTAATTATAAGGGTACCCTAACTTTCTTTTTAGAAATGTTTTCCATCGCTTTTAAGATGAATTCGCTTTTACGTGTCCTAATAAAATTTTGTACTGCTAAGAAACTTCATATATATATATATATATATATATATATATATATATATATATATATATATATATTATATATATATATATATGTATATATGTATGTATGTATGTATGTATGTATGCATATAAGTTATCGCGTATGCTTCTAAATTATTTAGTTAAGAATTAATGGCAAAATATATGAAATACAAAATGAATGAAATAAATGGAACAAATGAGAAAATTTTCTCTTTTGTTCCATTCATGTGATTCCTTTTTATTTCATTCATTCATTCATTCATTATATATATATATATATATATATATATATATATATATATATATATATATATATATATATATATATGTATATTGTAATTTATATATATATATATATATATATATATATATATATATATATATATATATATATATATATATAAGAATCAAAGATCAGTTACTGTCAGTTTGGAGCCATGCTGCTCGTGTCTGATCGGGAGAAACTTTCCTGTACTAAATACGAGAAAAGGTAGGACAAAGAATAAGAGAGTATACAAAGCAGCCGACGATATTGCGCTCTTAGAAAGAAGACTAAAAAAAACAGTATGTAGCTGCTGCGTCAGCAAATCGGTAATTCCGATTATATCACGTTCAAGAAAAACTTCCTAACCAACTATAAATAAAAAAAGCTCTTTTATGGAATAGCTATTGGTATTTAATCACCAGGAGATATATCAC
>CM042179.1:12935934-12945934 GCA_023376005.1 Doryteuthis pealeii | reverse complement strand
ACATTAATTTTTATCATAAACAACTATCATCGTTGGCCTTACAACTATTATAATTACCATTATGCTAATTATCTTTAAAAATATAATTCTTAATATAATTACAATCAGTACCACAAGGATATTCAATAGAGATAACACTTATATATGAAATTACCATTATTATTATTATTATTATTATTATTATTATTATTATTATTATTATTATTATTATTGTTGTTGTTGTTGTTGTTGTTGTTCTTCTTCTTCTTCTTCTTCTTCTTCTTCTTACCATTAGTATAACTATCAGTATTAATAGTAGCACTGTCAGAATTTGTTAACACTTATACATTAAATTACCAATATTATAATTATTATTATTATTATTATTATTATTATTATTATTATTATTATTATTATTATTTTATTATTGTTGTTGTTGTTGTTGTTGTTGTTGTTTAACTATCAGTATTAATAGTAGCACGGTCAGAATTTGTGATTATAGTTATGGTCTACCTTGATTTACCTGGAACCGAAACAGACAAGGAGTCTACACCGTTACCAGAGACCAATAAAAAACACAGGAGGTCATAAGTTAGAACAGACAGTGAGTCCTAGGGGATAAACCTTCTTTTGTTGTAAGTTTGTTTTTGTTTTTACTTCAATTTATTCCATCTCGTATTATAATGACCAACCGAAAAGCCCCGGAATTGGGCCCCCCCTCCCTAGATATGTTTAATAACCTACAAAACAAACTTAATTCATCCTCCCTTTTACCCACTTCACATTACTTCCCCTCGCTCTCTAACTTATCCGACCGTTTTCCCAAAAATCATAGTAAAAAAAAACAGAAACAATATATATGTTAAAAAATATTCTGAAAAATCAGTAAAACCCAATATTTTTGCTCCGTGTCTAAAGATGCTGCAACGAGCTAAGATTGTTACAGTTTAAATAAATAATTACATGAAGCAAATTTAAAGTTTTTTCCTTCATTTATTTACACTCGCACAAAGACACACAGACACACAGACGCAGACACAGACACAGACACACACACACACACACACACACATATATATATAAAATATTTCTGAAAATAAACTCTGATGATGAAGCTTCGAAATCGATAAGACATAAAAAACATATTTTTGTCTTTATTTTTATACGCATTGTATTGCCTTTGAATTTAATATTTTATATATATATATGTGTGTGTGTGTGTGTGTGTGTGTGTGTGTGTGAAGAAAAGGAAGTGAATCCGACGGTATGTAGTATATTAAGAAAGATTGAAAAAACACAGGTTTTTCTTTTATTTACCCCCTCATGGTCGAAATATTTTCGACAAGTTATGTTGCAATTTTATTTTTGGTTGGAGTGGGGTTACAATTTTATTTTTGGTTAAACTCACCACTTAACCATCTAAACTTGTGTTTTTTCAATCTTTCTTATATATATATATATATATATATATATATATATATATATATATATTATTATAATATAGATTGTGTGTTTTTCTGTCTGTAACCGAAACTATATTACTAATCGAGTTACAATTCCCTTAGTTATTATACATCACATTCTCCATGATTTTATTTTTATTCAAACCTCAATTATTAATAAAAATGTTTTATATTATTAATACTGTTGACCATATCCACATATTATTAACATGCAATTGTATTTATATATACAAAATATAGTGGTTTGCAGTGTGCAAGGAAGGCTAATTTGCATATTGATATTAAAAATTTGATTTTAATAAATATGTGCTCAGTATTATTGATTTCTAATTGTTTGGTTTTATCTTAATGAATATGAGCTAAAATCTCTCCAATAAATCCATTAACAATATTAACAGTAATTCTATTCTTTACTTCCTAATTTAACTAAATAGTTAAATTATGAAAATTTAGCAATGAAAGACGGGAGGGAAGAAAAAGCAAGTTTTAGTTGTTCCCCCTCTGTTTCAAATCTTTTTATCGGCATCTTATTTAGTTCCATTACCCTTTCTAAGTTAACATAATATTTTATTTCATTAAAACTTGAATACTTGCACCCGGAGGGTGCATATATTTGCTAGTATATATATATATATATATATATATATATATATATATATATATATGCACACATATATGTGTGTGTGTATGCATTTATGTATATATAAAATACCTCTTATGTATGTATGTGTACGCGTATATATGTATGTGCAAACATGATGCACATAAACATGCATAAACTCTCTCTCTCTCTCTCTCTCTCTCTCTCTCTCTCTCTCTCTCTCTCTCTCTCTCTCTCTCTCTCTCTCTCTCTCTCTGTGTGTGTGTGTGTGTGTGTGTGTGTATAGTATTCATAATCATAAGTATGATTCGAAGTCATTAAGTCATTCTTAAATTTATCAGTTTTGATCTTTCGTTTCATTGATCGGCTTTTAGGTAAAGTCACAACGAGCGAGATTTAATTTTGTGTTTAAGAAAAGGAGACACTGACAGGCGAGTCGATCAAGACTAACCGAGCCTCAGGTAACAGAGACGAATATAACAATGGCAAGATGTTGTTCACTGGTTGGCCCGACGGGTAAACATTATCCATCAAAGAAACATTCTGCGTTGCCCTCAACTTGACCAAACAGTTAAACAATTCTTCACCGGGGCAGAAAATCAATTGATATTTTATCATAATCTCTCATCCAATTCATCAAGTTTAGCGTAGATTATCAGTCCGAGAGTCTGTTGATATCGTCAGGATCCTTAATCTCTCATCTGTTCGTGTTTATCGATTTCATTTTCATTTCCATTTAATCTTGCATGTTGTACAGCTACGTTATGGCCTAGTTCGAACTCGTAAAGCAGATTCCAGATTTAGACTCCGTTACATGTTCATTTGGGTGGCTTTCAAATCAGCAAACCAACTACTACGTGTTTTGGGGAAGGGGTGGAACCGATTAATGGCAATTCAGTTTATTTCAATAGGGAAAATTTATTTGATATACGAGGAAATTAAGTTACAAGCGGGATCAATTGAACTCTTAAATCAAGGTACCTTTTGGGGGGTTGGAACGGAATAATGGCATTTCAGTATATTTCAATAGGGAAAATTGATTTGATATACGAGGAAATTAAGTTACAAGCGGGATGAATTAAACACTTAAATCAAGGTACCTTTTGGGGGGTTGGAACGGAATAATGGCATTTCAGTATATTTCAATAGGGAAAATTGATTTGATATACGAGGAAATTAAGTTACAAGCGGGATGAATAGAACACTTAAATCAAGGTACCTTTTGGGGGGTTGGAACGGAATAATGGCATTTCAGTATATTTCAATAGGGAAAATTGATTTGATATACGAGGAAATTAAGTTACAAGCGGGATGAATAGAACACTTAAATCAAGGTACCTTTTGGGGGGTTGGAACGGAATAATGGCATTTCAGTATATTTCAATAGGGAAAATTGATTTGATATACGAGGAAATTAAGTTACAAGCGGGATGAATAAACTTAAATCAAGGTACCTTTTGGGGGGTTGGAACGGAATAATGGCATTTCAGTATATTTCAATAGGGAAAATTGATTTGATATACGAGGAAATTGAGTTACAAGCGGAATGAATTAAACTTAAATCAAGGTCTTTTGGGGGGCTGGAACGGATAATGGCATTTCAGTATATTTCAATGGGGAAAATTGATTTGATATACAAGGAAATTGAGTTACAAGCGGAATGAATTAAACTTGCAAGTCAAGGTATCACTTTGGGGGGCTGGAACGAATTAATGGCATTTCAGTATATTTCAATGGGGAAAATTGATTTGATATACAAGGAAATTGAGTTACAAGCGGAATGAATTAAACTTGCAAGTCAAGGTATCACTTTGGGGGGCTGGAACGAATTAATGGCATTTCAGTATATTTCAATGGGGAAAATTGATTTGATATACAAGGAAATTGAGTTACAAGCGGAATGAATTAAACTTGCAAGTCAAGGTATCACTTTGGGGGGCTGGAACGGAATTAATGGCATTTCAGTATATTTCAATGGGGAAAATTGATTTGATATACAAGGAAATTGAGTTACAAGCGGAATGAATTAAACTTGCAAGTCAAGGTATCACTTTGGGGGGCTGGAACGGATTAATGGCATTTCAGTTTATTTCAATGGGGAAAATTGATTTGATATACAAGGAAATTGAGTTACAAGCGGAATGAATTAAACTTGCAAGTCAAGGTATCACTTTGGGGGGCTGGAACGGATTAATGGCATTTCAGTTTATTTCAATGGGGAAAATTGATTTGATATACAAGGAAATTGAGTTACAAGCGGAATGAATTAAACTTGCAAGTCAAGGTATCACTTTGGGGGGCTGGAACGATTAATGGCATTTCAGTTATTTCAATGGGGAAAATTGATTTGATATACAAGGAAATTGAGTTACAAGCGGAATGAATTAAACTTGCAAGTCAAGGTATCACTTTGGGGGGCTGGAACGGATTAATGGCATTTCAGTTTATTTCAATGGGGAAAATTGATTTGATATACAAGGAAATTGAGTTACAAGCGGAATGAATTAAACTTGCAAGTCAAGGTATCACTTTGGGGGCTGGAACGGATTAATGGCATTTCAGTTTATTTCAATGGGAAAAATTGATTTGATATACAAGGAAATTGAGTTACAAGCGGAATGAATTAAACTTGCAAGTCAAGGTATCACTTTGGGGGCTGGAACGGATTAATGGCATTTCAGTTATTTCAATGGGGAAAATTGATTTGATATACAAGGAAATTGAGTTACAAGCGGAATGAATTAAACTTGCAAGTCAAGGTATCACTTTGGGGGGCTGGAACGGATTAATGGCATTTCAGTTTATTTCAATGGGGAAAATTGATTTGATATACAAGGAAATTGAGTTACAAGCGGAATGAATTAACTTGCAAGTCAAGGATGGAACGGATTAATGGCATTTCAGTTTATTTATTATTTCTAAACCTATTCAGTAAACAAGCGCACGGTAGTATTGTATTGAACAGATGAAAGTTAAACTCAACTTAGAACACAAAATAATTAAGTAAGCAGATAAAGAAGATAACATATACGATGATACATCAAATAGACTTATTAAATTACATCTATACATATATAAATGACAATTTGTTCGGACAAAACTATGAAAATAGAACAATTAATGACCAAATAAATATATATACACATTCACTATCACCATATCTCTCTTTTTGAATAAAAATAATGAAGATGTGTTTTATATTCGTGAAGATAATTTTTAAAAATGGAATTTAATTGATAACAGCATGGATTTTTTTTTTTTTATTCACTATCTTAGATAGGAGACATTAGTTTTTCTTTTCAGAGTGTCTTTTTTACATAGTGATTTTAATGGGGCATCCTGCGAGGATTCAACTTCCGATTCAATAATAATGGATCTGCAACACTACCGTTTTTTAAACCCCCCTCTACCCAGGCGATGCCGGGTAGCAACTTCTAGTATAGTATAAAATATCAAAGGAACAATTTAATCTGTAAAAGTTTTAACTTCTTCCTAGCGGTTTGATCAAATTGAACATTTAATCGTCTACATATAATGTTTGCCACTATCCAGGAGCAGCAGTCCAAAACACTATTATTTATGAATATAGCAAACCACATTCTCTCTCTCTCTCTCTCTCTCTCTATATATATATATATATATATATATATATATATATATATATATATATATATAGAGAGAGAGAGAGAGAGAGAGAGAGAGAGAGAGAGAGAGATTGTGTATGTGAGAGAGATTATTTTTTATTGCCTTCTATCAAAGTTAGCAATGGAGATGTTTGGTTTTTTGGCTGCCCCTGTCTCTAAGCTAATTATACCCAAGAGCTCACTTATCTACTCCCTTCTCTATCAACTGTTGTGGCATACCAGTGACAAGATTGTTTTTCACAATATCCATCAATGTTGGAAGCACATAGAAAGTGGATCTATGCATTTTTCTTAGGGTAAAGTGGAAATTATTAACCTCAGCCAAATTTTGTATTAGTAACCATGACAACAGCCTACATAGAGTGCGATAGGTAAATCATCATCAGTCTGAATTATTAATTTCTTGCATGTGCTTTGTTTGGATCAGGTTGTGTCTACTCTGCAGCAAACTAGAGACAGTTGGGCACGATATGAGAAAAAGAAAGCATCACCATGACGCAATTCTCTCCGCCAGAATTTTAAAATGGCATGCTGTACTTCTTGGCTTTCACGTCGGAAGCTCCAATACGAAGATTTTAGAATTTTGAGGTGTCAATCTGTGGAATTCGAAAAGAATTGTACGAGTCCAATGGTGATTAAAAAGATACATCGTCTTCGAAGTCTCACTCTGATTGTTCTGATTAGAAAAGAACTTCCGTTTATTGTACGATCATATTTACATTTTGTGCGTAGATGTATCGTAAGAGGTTTCTCTTTTTTTTTCACACGTTGTCATATTGAATACAAATCATTTTTAAACAGACCTATTTTACCAATAGATGGTACTCTAACAGATATATATATATATATATATATATATATATATATATATATATATATATATATAGATTATTAGAAGAATCAACCTTAAGTTATCCTTTTATTCACTTCCTGTTTCATGGTACAATCCTACACTGTTAAAAAATATTTTTTTATTATTTTTTTTTTTGTTTGAATTTATATATATTCAGCTCTTTGGTTTTTTTTGTGAATGTTGTCCATAAGTGAATTGAAACCCATTGATGAGGCGAAAATTTGGATTTAAATCAACTTAGATTTATATAATTTCGTTGAAATAAATTTATTATAATCATGTATTGAGTTCTTTTCATTTTTTAATATATATATATATATACCAACCCCTCCGCACGAGCAGAATGCGACACAAGGTCAATTTCTTAAGCGAAGTTCAACAGGTTTGAATTCAGAGTTTTCCTTCTCCTAGACCGGTTGCCTAACCAAGGTTAAAGAGCCCAGTCTGTCCTACTATTTACCCATAGCTGGAGGGAGAGTAGGATTCATACCTTTCCCAAGGGTATTAGCGCAATAATTGCCACGTCCAGGATTTGAACTCGGGTCGACGAGTCCAATTCCCATGACTTTAACCATTACACCACGCGCTTCCTATAATTACATATATATGTAAGTCATCCACAGACACGTGTTTCGGTGTTTCACGCCTCTTCAGTGTGGCTAGACACAATAACTATCCCTGGCTAGGATCGAACTCCGACTAACTGTTTGCCGGCCTGATTTCTAAACCCCTCGGCCACTGACAGCTGATGTAGTGGGGCTGGTGTTTAAACTATTAAATACATAGGTTTGTTTTTTTATATATTTTACGATCACAGAGAGATCTAGTTTGCGAGCTAACGATCAATTTAAATCAACACTTAGAGAGCTCATACCATATATATATATATATATATATATATATATATATAGATAGATAGATAGATAGATAGAGAGAGAGAGAGAGAGAGATAAATAGATAGAAAATTATAATATATTATGAGTAAATTTCAAATAATAAATATGTTTTAACAAGATACATGAATAAACTTTCTTTTTTCTAACCAATAAGAAATTTATTTGTGATAAGTTTGTTGTGTGTGAATATTTGACTCCACCCGGAAAATTTTTCCACCCGTTTATCTTTCTTAATTATTACGAATACGAAGTATGTTTGAACATACAGAAGACCAGATAAAAGTTTCTCAAGTGATAAAAATGTAAATACTGTTGTTTTCTTTTCACACTTAATCATTTGTTTTGCATTCTGTCGATAGATATAATTTACACAAAACTTGCTTTTTGTTGATATTTCTGACAGCGTAGAAAAGTTGTGGGTGTATGTTGAAAAAAGAAAAAGCAGAAAATGCTTATAAGTATTTTAAGAGCACTTAGAGGAAAATAAACTATACGTTAAAAATTTAGAAGAAGAAAGAAACTAACTTTTTTTTCTGTGTTCACTACACAGATTTTCCTTTTTTTTTTTGGGGGGGGGGTTCTTTGTTTTGTTTTTAGGATTGGCTACATGTGATTTATTCATTACAATTTTTCTTTCTTTTCTTTTTTCTTTTTTGTTCTTTTTCTTTTTCTTCTTTATTTTTTTTTTCTTGTTTTCTCTTTTCTTTTTTTTTCTTTTTCTTTTCTTTATTTATTTTTTTTAATTTTTAATTTTCTTTATTTTTAATTTTTTTTAATTTTCTTTATTTTCTTTTTTTTTTCTTTTTCTTTCTTTTTTCTTTTTTTCTTTTTTTTTTTTTTTTCTTTTCTTTCTTTCTTTCTTTCTTTTCTTTGTTTCTTTTCTTTGTTTCTTCTTTTTCTTTTTTTTCTTTTTTTTTTTTCTTTTTTTCTTTTTTCTTTTTCCTTATTTTTTTTTTTTTTTAATTTATTTTTGTTTTTTTGTTTTTTTTTTTTTTCTTGTTCTTTGTTTTTATATTCTTTTTCTTTTTATTTTTTTTATTTTTTTCTTTCTTCTTTCTTCTTTCTTTCTTTTTCTTTTTCTTTTCTTTCTTTTCTTTGTTTCTTCTTTTTTCTTTTTTCTTTATTTCCTTCTTTTGTTTTTCTTTTTTGTTATTCTGATTGAATTTATTTCATTTTATTTTCTTGGCTTATATTTATTGTTCAACTTTCATTTATTCTCTTATATTTTGTTTATATTCTTCACCAATCGTTTTAACTCATTCGGTAGAGCATCTACCTCAAAACAAAACCTTTCCGGGTTCGATACCAGCTCCTTGACAACTCAGCACGTGAGTAGCAGAGCTTGGATCTGTGCGGAAAAGCAGTGAACTGATGGTAGGTGTGGCGCTCCACCTCTGACGCAAAAACAATTTCCTGGCCTAACGATATTGAAAAGGGGATAGTCCCCCCTCACTGTCCGGCTGATACTGGCAATATACTACTCCGCTTACTTTATACTTTATTATTATGTGACTTTTTCACACCATCGTTAGCTGATGGTCTTTCGCTGGAGTATGAGTTTCTGGATGGTTTCAATTTTTTCTGATTTCCAGTTCTTCTACTCTGTTTTCTAAGCATCTGGGGGTCGTTCCAAGTGCACCAACTACAATTGGTATCACTTTCACCCTTTATGTTCCATAGTTATTTTTCAATTCTCTAGCAAGGTCCAAGTATTGGTCTATCTTTTCATTATTACTATTTCTCTGAATTTTTTAGATGAGGCTTGATAATTGGACACATAGCCTAGTGGATAAAGGAGTTAGGTTAAGACAGTTCTAAGTGACAGTTGTC
Organism: Doryteuthis pealeii; assembly: GCA_023376005.1. NCBI lineage: Eukaryota > Metazoa > Mollusca > Cephalopoda > Myopsida > Loliginidae > Doryteuthis > Doryteuthis pealeii. Next base: position 12,936,668 of record CM042179.1, on the reverse strand, counting down.
TCTAGACTGCAGGTTCAATCCTGGTCAGGGGCAGCATTAACACAGAATAATAATTAACACAGCTTAACAACTGTATCTCAGCTATGGTTAGCGGAATGAGAACAGCATGCCCCCATGGACTGAGTAAAGGGTTGGGTTCAAAGTTCTCAATTACGACAAGGAGGTTTCCGATTACGTCAAGAAGGTTTCCGTGACCGAGAAGGTTACAGAGTCCGACAAGAAATACCTGAAGAAGGCCGGAGGGCACATCGGCTGAAACGTTGTACAGATAACAATGAAGATGAGGGCAATAGTCCGAATAATACAAATAATAATAATAATAATAATAATAATAATAATAATAATAATAATAATAATAATAATAATTAACCATATACTCTGCGAATGTAGCAAACTAGCACAACGAGAATACAAAACTAGACACGACTGGGTTGGGAAGGTGATCCACTGGGAATAAGGCAAAAAATTAAATTTTGACCACACAACAAAATGGTATATGCATAAACCAGAATCTGTTCTTGAGAACGAAACGCACAAAATTCTCTGGGACTTTGAGATAAAAACGGATCACCTTATCCCAGCAAGAAGGCCAGACCTAGTGTTGATAAACAAAAAAGAAAGAACTTGTCAACTGGTGGATTTTGCAGTGCCAGCAGATCACAGGGTGAAGTTAAAGGAAAATGAAAAAATGGACAAATATCTGGACTTGCCAGAGAACTGAAAAAGTTATGGAA
>CM042179.1:12925934-12928434 GCA_023376005.1 Doryteuthis pealeii | reverse complement strand
ATTTCACATAGCGTTAATACCCTTAACAAAGGTATGCATCCAACTATTCTCCTTCCAGCTATGGATAAAATACTAGGTAGACTGGGTTGTTTACCCTTGACGAGGCAACCGTTTTAGGAGAAGAAAACTCAGAATTAAAATATGTTAAACTCCGTTTAAAAATTGATCATGTGTCGCATCCTATTCGTGTGGCAGAGTTAAGTAATAGATACATGGGTTTCCCTAGGGCATTGATGTACGATGTATGTCTAGAATGTATCCAACTCTCACTCTCTCTCTCTCTCTCTCTATATATATATATATATAGAGAGAGAGAGAGAGACAGACAGACAGACAGAGATGGATGGTGGTCACAGTTATAGGAGGCGCTGTAACTCCAGAGGCCAAAAACTATATTTATAGTCTTCCGAGCAATGCCCTGAATATGATCTAATTAATAGATAATAATAATAATAATAATAATAATAATAATAATAATACATAAGTATATCGATAAATATATATATATATATATATATTATTCTACTTTGCCTGTTTCATTTGTTCTAACTTGTTTCTTTATTACTTCTATTACACGCCGCCCCCCCTCTCTCTCTCTCTCTCTCTCTCTCTCTCTCTCTCTCTCTCTCTCTCTCTCTCTCTCTCTCTCTCTCTCTCATGTTACTCAGTCAGCAGTAAGACGCCATTGAGTGAATGTGTATTGAACGATTCTAGTATTTACAACAAATATGCATGATTTTTGGTGGGGAGAAACTATTCCAACGATTTTTTTATTGACTCAAAGATTTTTTTGAGGGATGATTCAAGGAACTAAGTACAGATAGAATTTTGATACCTCAATACTTTCGATACTTCAAAGTTGGCTCGGAATCTGTTGAAAGTAATTCTCATTCTGAAAGGCTTTAAAAAACTCATACGGACTGCAATCAAAGTAAAAAAATAAGAGGTTGACAGTTCTTGTCCAGAAAATGTCCAATCATTTTCAATATCTTGATTGCTAATACTACACTTTTTATGCAGAGTTTTTGTGTTTGCTTTGTTATGCTTTTTATTTTATTTTTTTTCTTTCTTTTTGTATTTTAAGGAGATTTGGGGGGTTTTGGGTGGTACAAAACATCCTTAACGTATGACAGTCCCCTATAATCCAAATTTGACAGTTAGATCTTCTGTCATTTACCAAAGCTAAAATCGAGTGTGAATGGGGTTTAGGAAAGCAAATTAACTATAATTGATCCCTAAATAGGAGTTTTTGCAGGCTGTTTTGAAAAGTTAAAGGAAAGGACCTAGGCGATAGGAGTACATTAAAAAGGACAAGCGTCATTGTCCTAGGTGGGCTACTTTTACAAGTGTTATTGTCCTAGGTAGACTACTTTTCATTTGCTCGTTTCAGAGCTAGTATATATAAGTCGTCGGGGTTGCCTAAAGTCGGTATAAGCCAATCAGCGAGGGAGTCTCTGTCCCCTTTTCACTAGCGCTAGACCAAGGAGATTGTGTTTGCGTATGAGGTGGAGCGCCATACCTACTATCAGCTCCTTACTTTACCACACAGATCCTGTGCTACTCATACGCTGAGTTGGCGAAACCAATTAAAAAAGGGGGCTAAAAGAAAGTCCAAAGAACTTACTTGTAGGGAAACAAACGTGTTTATATACAAATATATTTATCAGTTTCATCTTTATTATTGGTGTGAGACTGTTTATTTATTCGTGTGTGTGTGTGTGTGTGTGTGTGTGTGTGTGTGTGTGACTGTTTGTCTGCTGGTGCATATGTGTTCGCGTGTGTTTGCGCTGAAAAGTATCCAAATTCTTAACATATAAGATAACATATATGTGTAGTTGTAAAGGCGCGTGTTGGTGTAATGGTTACCGTCGTAGGAAAGGTATACATCTGACTATTCTCCCTCCAGCTATGGGTAAATAGTATGGCAGACTGAGCTCTTTAAACATGGTTAGGTAACCAGTCTAAGAGATGAAAAACTCTGATTTCAAACTTCCGCTGAGGAAATGGACCTTGTTCACATCCTGCTAGTGCAGAGGGTTTGGTAACTATATATACGTATAGTTGTATATTTACGTTGTATATCTTACACGTATAAGTTTGCGTTTATATACGAGGTATGTCAGAAAAGTTCCAGGACTGGTGTCACAAAAAATTATTTACAATCCAAATTACAAACTACAAGTTATCCCCTTCAAAGTAATCTCCATGGAGTCTAATGCACTTTCCGATCCGTCTCTGCCACGTTTGTGGGATGATTCTTCCTGAATACTCTGTAGCTCTGTCTTCGGTCTTTTTGATGTCGTGCACATCATCAAAACGAGTTCCCTTGATGACCCCCTTGAGCTTGGGGAAGAGGAAAAAATCACACGGAGCCAGATCGGGCGAGTAGGGTGGTTGCTCCGGCACAGTGATGTTCTTCTGGGGTGGGAATTCTCGGATACTCAGGACAGTGTGGGCAGGTGCGTTTTCATGGTAAAGCGTCCACGAATTGTCCTGCCAC
>CM042179.1:12908434-12915934 GCA_023376005.1 Doryteuthis pealeii | reverse complement strand
AATCCTCAAAATATGTCTGTCCAATCGTATGTATCTATATGTAATTATATAAATATGTGCTGTTTTGTAAGTATACATTATATATTCCCATGTCTATAGAGATAGCTAACTATACAATTTTATATATTTACGGACATGTCTGTATATATATATATATATATATATATATATATATATATATATATATATATATATATATATTACAAACATGGGAAAAAAGCAATACCATTGATGTTGATAAAGAAGACCAATAAAAAAATTAAAGCTTTATCTGAATGTTATAAATTCAATGAATTGCGTCTATACATTCCTATAAACATCCATATGAATAATTATATTATGTAAATAAAAATAATAAACAATATCAGCAATATTAATATTTATAATATTAAAAAAATCAATGTAAGCATGGATAATAAAGTAAATAGATAAAAAATAAAGTAATAATAAAAATAATGATGCTTTTATGGAAAGTATATTATACATTAAAATGTATACGCATGTGTGTGTGTATGTGTGTATGTGTGTGCATAAAGTATAAATGGGAATGAAGAAAACAGATAAAAACGTAAGTGTATAAAATCAATCTATCTTGAAGTTGAATGCATATATACACCTATTTATAAACTGAATAGATATGTACACAAATTTTAATTTATATGCATACACATAAAAAGGCATTTATATTTGTGTACACACAGATATATATATATGTATATGTATATATATATATATTATATATATATATATATATATATATATATATATATATAGAGAGAGAGAGAGAGAGAGAGAGAGGAAGACAGAGCTCTCTCTCTCTCTCTCTCTCTCTCTCTATATATATATATATATATATATATATATTATATATATATATATATATATAATAGATAGATAGATAGATGGATAGATAGATATTGAACAGACTGCTTAATATCTATCATGCATTATATATATATATATATATATATATATATATATATATATATATATATATATATATATATATGTGTGTGAAATAAACATAACTATATATATATATATATATATATATTTTATATATATATATATAGAGAGAGAGAGGGGGGAGAAAGGGGTAAGGATGGGGAGATAGATAGACAGATAGACAGATAGATAGATGGATAGATGGAAATATCATTATGATAACCATTTTGTATATGTAAAGCAAATAAAGATGACAATAATGATTATGAGATCAATAGTAAGAGAATGAATGTATAAGTAAATTCTAAATAAGAAATAACATTGATAATAATTGAAATAATCTTTATCAATATACAATTGCATGCATCTATTTAGTATCATATGTATACATTTCAAAGAACTAAGTATATGTGTGCGTATGTGTTTCACATATATTTGTATTATTATTATTTCTGAATCTTTATGTATGTGTTTCAGTCTTTCTTTCTGGCAACCTATACATACACATTTTTGTATTTTTATATGAATATACATATATTTATGTGTTCTGTATATTTAATGCATTTATGAATATAAGTGCTGCTATGTATTGATGTTATGTTCTCTTTTTGTGTATGTGGATGTATGTCTATCTATGTGTTTCTGCTGTGTTAGTATATATGCATTTATGAATGTGTACACACTATTGTACAAATTTTGTTTAGGTGCGCATATGTGTGTATTTATATATGTATTTTGAGAGATATACATATATGTTGTTAATTAGAACAGAATATCAATAAGTAAATTTAAAAAAATGTAAAGCACATGTCTTTTTTGTGGCACCAAATGTTTTAAACATTCATATATATATATATATGTGTGTGTGTGTGTGTGTGTATGTGTGTGTGTGTGTAATATAGTGAAAAATTTGAAAAAAACGTTTTTTCACATTTTTCACTATACTACATACTGTCGGATTCACTTCTATTTTTCTCCTCACACACACACACACACACACACACACACACACACACACACACACATACATATATATATATATATATTAATATAGGTCCAAGTGAAAACCTACTAGGGTTTCACCATGTTGAGTATCTTCAGGGTTAACTCCACTGTGTAAATCAAGATGTTGGTTGATTGTAGACAATTTACACAGTGGAGTTAACCCTGAAGATCCTCAACATGGAGAAACTCGAGTAGGTTATCACTTGAACCTATATCAAAATAAATTTGCTCTACTAACGTATTGAGCACTTTTTTATTTGTTATATCATTGCCTTAACTTTAGGAACTTCACATCAACCACCGTGACCATATTCACCAGTAAGCCATCTTTTCCATAATATATATATATATATATATATATATATATATATATATATATATATATATATATAAATTTACTCACTTAAAAGCTTTCTTCAGCAGCTATTAAGCTTGATACCAAATTGAATTAAAATATCCTATTTCATCATTCAATACTTTCTTTCCTATATTTCTCTTTTCAACACACACATATATATATATATATATATATATATATATATATATATATATATATATATATATGTACCAACCCCTCTGCATGTGTAGGATGGGACACAAGGTCAATTTCTTAAGAGGAGTTTAACAGGTTTGAATCCAGAGTTTTCTTTCTCCCAGACTGGTTGTCATACCAAGGATAAAGAGTTCAGTCTACCCTACTATTTATCCATAACTGGAGGGAGAGTAGTTGGATGCATACCTTTTCCAAGGGTATTAGCACTATGTGAAACGCAAACAGCCTCGTCCTGAATTTGAACTCGGGTCAACAAGTCCATTTTTTCAAGAGAGAGTCATGGGAATCTGTGCAGTCAGTGTGACCTGATGATGACGATTATTTCTATCATCATCATTATTATTATTATCATAAGATTGATATTTCAATGCCAATTTTCAGTACCATCAGCAGTTGTTGTATGAAATTACTACTAAAATTAAAATCACTGTTAATGTTATATTTATAATTTCATTATTATCATTGGCTTTATGATTTAAATTTTACTCACTTAAAAGCCTTCTTCAGCAGCTATTAAGCTTGATACCAAATAACATCCTATTAAACCAAAATTGTGTTGGTGTGTTATTGGACACCTCAATGCAGAAAGAATTGTACAAAGTGTTATCAACCTGAGTCCAATTTCTGGATGAGGCTATTTATATTTCAAATAACGCTTATATCCTTGGGTAGCATAAAAGTCTCACTAATAGTCTCTTGGTGCTCGGTTGCGTCCCGTGATACTTAAAGATGGAATCCTGGTGGCTGAGCAGTCCATGACATGGAACACCCAACTATGGGCCTTACTTAATTTAGACAGACAATCGGAGGTCACCTGTCCGATCAATCGACTGGTCACGTCAAACCCTAGCAGCTATATGATTGTCCCAACCCTATTGCTCTTATTGTAAATCCCCAAACCTTTTCTATCATATATGTGCTAGAAAATGTTGGCTGAGGGTCTTGGTGTCATGGGTATTAAGTTAAACTGCATCTAATGGTTAAGTTTGAATTCTGAAGTTGTAAGGAGTGTAGAATACTCCTTCATAGCCATTACTCCCAGTTCTATGATACCCTAATAAGTACTACCACTCTGGGTCAGAATAGAACTGGGAGTAATGGCTATGAAGGGGTATTCTACACTCCCTAGTGTAGAGTAAGATAATAAAGTTGTAAAATACTACATATATACATATATGTGTCACTTCACATCAGATGCTGAAATAATCTCCTTGGTCTAGCACCAGTGAAAAGGGGATAGACTCCTTTGCTCTCGGGCTGATACTGGCTCTAGGCCCTCCTCATGACTTTACTTACTTTTTCTAAGGTTTAATAGAAAACAATGAGTTTTAACAAAATGAATATCCCTCAAGAATGAATAAAACAAAATGTCTCCAGAATAAAATAACCCAACAAGGGTTGATATGCCGTTAAACCCAACCTCCCAACCAACTTACTATTGTAATAGCAGAATGTTTACAGTGACATAACAATAAATGTGAGATCAGCTAGACAGTGTTTATGTAACTGTCAAACCATGAAATGGAGAGTACAGCAATCAAATCAGTTAAAAAAAGATGAATTATGTGGACATTTTCCTGGAACAATGCCATCATTGCTGCTGTGAAAAAACTGAATTTTCGGTAATTTATGAGGAAGTGCGTTCCGGTCTCCTGCCTCAGAAATTGCTACCCGGTGACTATTAAAATAACGTCCCCAGCTATGTCGGTGTTACTTGAAAGAAAACAACCAACTTAGGGCGTTAAATGTATTTTAGAGGGGGGGGCTTCTCTTTTTTGGCGTAATTCTTATTTATTTATCGTAATTAGTCGTAATTCTTGTTCATTTATAGAAATTTGTCGTAATTCTAGTTTATTTATCGTAATTTGTCCTAATTCTTGTTCATTTATAGAAATTTTTCGTAATTCTTGTTCATTTATAGAAATTTGTCGTAATTCTTGTTTATTTATCGTAATGAGTCGTAATTCTTGTTTAGATATGAAGATGGATATATAGTTTGGAATAGACTGAGATAGATAGATAAACAAAATAATATAGATAGATATGAACAAATGGAGATAGCTAGATAGATATTTTCTACAAGTAAATGTATTTGTGGGGTGTCGCTTCTTTTTTGTCGTAATTCTTGTTTGTTTAAACTAAAAACAAGACATTAAACAAACATGAATAAAAGAAAATCTGAGACGTGACATGAATAAAAGAAAATCTGGGGACGTTATTTTGATAGTCACCGGGTAGCAATTTCTGAGGCAGGAGACCGAGACACACTTCCTTATAAATTACCGAATTGTCTCTAAGAAAAAGTCATCAGGGGGCCTAGAGCCGGTATCAGCCAGACAGCAAAGGAGTCTATCCCCTTTTCACTAGCGCTAGACCAAGGAGATTATTTCAGCATCTGATGTGAAGTGCCACATATATGTATATATGTAGTATTTTACAATTTTATTATCTTAGTCCTTGTTAGTTTTTCAGACCAGCTTTAACTAGTGGTTTTTACTTAAGTAGGAGTTACAGCAAGTCTCCTCAGATCACCAGGACTCTCCTAAGTATTTTACCTGATACCAGCAGTGCTCTGCTCTAGTCAAATCTGGTTTCCATTCTTCCTTGGATTTTCAGTTCCCCAAGTCTCTTTGCAGTGTCGGGCAGTGTAAAAATGAATTTTGGAAACATATTGCCTGAGTGGGGGTTAAAAATTCAATGTTAGAAGGTTTGTAGCATAAGTAAGTAAAAACATCATATTTATTAAAGGAGTAAAAAAAATAAAACAATTAGAAATAGAAATTTAATCCTGTACCCATCAAATAAATTGTTCCGTGCATCTATCAAGGTTGATATACTGTAAAACAAAACAAACAAACCCCCCATTCCAATGGGGCTACCTGTTGACTGTAAGTGGTGACCTGTAATGCCTGAGACAGGATTGTGGTGGCTGAACAATCTCTGACCTGGCTACTAAGTGCTCCTGTGACCTTGGCACATAATTGGGCTAAACAGATAGTTGGAGAGGCCTGATCTGATCAATCAGCTGGTCATGTCAAGCCCTAGCACCTATATGATTGTCCTGACCATATTCTTCAAATTGGCAAACATCCAACACTTTTTATCATATGGGTGCTAAAAGGCTGTGGCAAAATCACTAGTTTATTAATTCTACCAATTTATTAATACACATGAAGTTATTTAAATTATTTCTACCAGTTTATAAAACCAAACCAAACATATCTTATTATAATGGAGATTGTGGGTTTGTTTGTCTGTAACCGAAACTATATTACCATGATTTTATTTTTATTTATACCTCAATTATTAATCAAATTGTTTTACAATACTTATAATGTTGAGCATAACTACATATTTTTGACATGCAATTGTATGTGTATATACAACAAAATAGCTGTTTACAGTATGAATGGGAAGGCTTATTTGCATATTGATCTTAAAAATTTGATTTTAATAAATATATGCTTAGTATTATTGATTTCTAATTGTTTAGTTTTATCTTAATGAATATGAGCAAAAATCTCTTCAATAAATCTTAAAAGAAATCCATTAACAAGAAGAAATAACTAATATTATTCTTTACTTCCTATTTTAACTAAACAGTTAAATTAGGAAAATGTACCAATGAAAGACGGGAGTAACGGAAAATGATGGAATAGTTAGTTTCAAAGTTGTTCTATTTTTCAATCATACACCCTCTGTTCCAAATCTTTTTATCTACATTCTTATTCAGTTTCATTAGCCTTTCTAATTTAATATGATATTTTATTACATTAAAACTTAAATACTTGCACCCGGAGGGTGCATATATTTGTTAGTTTACCTAATAAACTATTTGCTTAAAAATCATATAGACAAAAAACAAGATTGGCATTAAATATTATTAATTAAATAATTATTTTGAATATTTTACACATAAATTTTAGACAAAATCATAGGTATCTATCTATTTATAAACTTTTTAGTTAACCTATTGTTACTTAAGAAAAGGCAAGAGTCAAAAAGATAATTTTTTTAATTTTTTATGGGCTGTTCTTTATTCTTTGTATTGAGGATTTCCAATATTGTGACATAGTTTCGATTACAGACAAATTGAGACTGAATCTCCATTATTAATAGAAATAATCTCCTTGGTCTAGTGCTAGCGAAAAGGGGATAGACTCCTTTGCTGTCTGGCTGATACCGGCTCTAGGCCTTCCTCATGACTTACTTTTTCTATGGTTTAATAGAAAACAATGAGTTTTAACAAAATGAATATCAATCTCCATTATTAATAGATTATCTCCATAGAACATTTTTTTTTTCTTTTTGCACTGCTTAATTTTGTGTTCATTTTTTGGGGGCGGGGAGGGGGGAGCTATGAAAAGTTATGATACCAATGCTGTTTTTGTAAATGTTATAGTGTCTCTTGTAGTTTTTCTTACTTTTCAACTTTCTCTCAGCTTTGTTTTTGATGCCATATTGTTTTTAGAACTTCACATCTAATTTCTGTGACATTGAAAAAGAAATGTTGACTTATATGTTTTCTTAAAGTTTGATGAGAGACAAACATGTCAAAACCTTTCTCATACATATATGTGTAATTACATATATGCACACCCATATACTTATATACACACAAATATATATTTCATACATAACTATAGCGTGGGATTGGCACTGTTTCAGCTTTTACTGGAACAGTGTGCCAAAGTGCAGTATTATTGGGAGAGTGCTCAATATAAAAAATAGAGCTATTATATAATATAATGAAATAAATATATAAAGGTTTTATATATTTATTTATTTGATGAGAAAGGAACAGTGACTGTTTCTCTGTCATCAAATAAATAAAAATATAAAACCTTTATATATTTATTTTATTATATTATATTTCATACATACATAGATAAACATGCACCTATATACATACAAACATATATTTATAGATAAGACCATTCATGCATACATATATAAACATGCACACACATATACTTATAAACACAGATACAAATATA
>CM042179.1:12878434-12905934 GCA_023376005.1 Doryteuthis pealeii | reverse complement strand
TGTTCATATATCCATCTACATCAGTCTATTCATCTATCTATCTATATCATTCTGTTCATATCTATATATCTACATCAGTCTATTCATATCTATCTATCTATCTATCTATCTATATCATTCTGTTCATATCTATCTACATCAGTCTATTCATATCTATCTATCTATCTATCTATCTATATCATTCTGTTCATATCTATATATCTACATCAGTCTATTCATATCTATCTATCTATCTATCTCATTCTGTTCATATCTATCCATCTACATCAGTCTATTCATATCTATCTATCTATCTATATCATTCTGTTCATATCTATCCATCTACATCAGTCTATTCATATCTATCTATCTATCTATATCATTCTGTTCATATCTATCCATCTACATCAGTCTATTCATATCTATCTATCTATCTATCATTCTGTTCATATCTATCATCTACATCAGTCTATTCATATCTATATCTATCTATCTATCTATCTCATTCTGTTCATATCTATCCATCTACATCAGTCTATTCATATCTATATATTTATCTATCTATCTCATTCTGTTCATATCTATCCATCTACATCAGTCTATTCATATCTACCTATCTACATCAGTCTATTCATATCTATCTATCTATCTATCTATCTACATCATTCTATTTATATCTATCTATCTACATCAATCTATTCATATATCTCTCTCAATCTACCTCTCCCCCTCACTCTCTCTCTCTTTCTCTCTCCCACTCTTTCTCTCTCTCTCTCTCTCTCTCTCTCTATATATATATATATATATATATATATATATATATATACATATCTTGAATTCAATCCACCAGGAAATAAAGAAACTGTTGTATATGTGACATTTTGTCCCTTTTACTATTATTGTGGTGAAATCTGTAATGAATTGTTCTCAGCATGCACTGGACACCACTTGTTCTCTGTGAATTATTTGCATCTGATTAATACTGTAAAAAATAAAATAAAACTAATAGCTTTATACTAGGATCACAACACCTGTCTTCCCCTTTTGAATTGACTGACCAAATAAAATACTGACATCACTCTTCTGCCAACATTTATATACCTTATCTGTAAACTAAATAAAAATAACAGAAGTTGACATCCCAGTAGCAGTAACAGCAGTCTTTATTCAACTATCTAATAGATCCTCATTTTCTGTCAATTTCTTTTTCTTTTTATGGCTACTTTGTTGCAATGTTTCACTTGAAGATAAAGAGACAATATTGGATACATATACAAGCAGGGGTTCAAACATTCGTTCTCAACAGATATTTTTTTAAAATAAGAAATTACAGTTATTCGTCCATTTCATTCATAACATAAAGAAAAAAGAAAGGAGGAGAAAGAAGAAAAAAAGAAGAAAAAAATATAACCACACAAAAAAAAACTTAAGCACGTACATTTCTGATATTCATCTCTGAAGATAAAGTTTTATACTTTGAAATCAATAAGACAAAAATAACATCTTTTTGTTGTTATTTTTTATATGCATTGTAATTGCTTTCAAATCAGTAATATATTATAACATACTTAACAATGCTTCAAGCAAATTACCAATTTCTTTTTCTTTTGTTTTTATCAATTCCTTTGAGAACATCATTTGGCACATTAAATTCCATGATCTTTTTGTTGATCTTTTTGCTGATTAATTAATCTTTTTGCTGATTAATTAATCTTTTTGCTGATTAATTAATCCTTTTTTTGATATTTAAACTCGAAACAAGATGGCAAAAGTTACAGCCATGGATATTCGCGGAAAGCGAAAGGAGGAATTGAAAACTCAAATCAAAGAATTGAAAAATAAACTTGCTCACCTCAGAGTTGCAAAAGTAACTGGAGCACAGGCTTCAAAATTATCTAAAATCCGAGTTGTCCGCAAATCAATTGCCCATGTGCTGACTGTCATCAACCAAACACAAAAGGAACATCTGCATAAATACTAACGTGTCAGAAAATACAAGCCCAAGGATTTGAGTCCCCAAAAAGATCCGTGCTATGAGGAGACTTTTGACTCCCCATGAAAAATCCTTGGTTACACACAGACAGGCAAGAAAAAAGATGTTGTGGAAAGTCAGTAAATACTCTGTCAAGACTTAAAATATTGATAGCTGAAATAAATAAAATGTTTATGAATTTATGAATTAGCGCCATTATTATTTCTCAAGAAAGGACAAAAAGAAAGAAAGAAGGACAAAAAGAGAAGGAAAAAAGAAAGAAAGAAGAAAGAAGAAAGAAAAAAAAAAGGAAAGAAAGAAAGGACAAAAAAAAGAAGAAAGAAAGAAAGAAGGAAAAAAGAAAAGGAAAAAAGAAGGAAAAGAAAGAAAAGAAAGAAGGACAAAAAAGAAGGAAAGAAAGAAAGGACAAAAAAGAAAGAAAGAAAGAAAGAAAGAAAGAAAGAAGGAAAAAGAGAAGGAAGAAAAAAAGGACAAAAAGAAAGAAAGAAAGAAAGAAGGACAAAAAAAGAAGAAAGAAAGAAAAAAAAAGAAGGAAGACCGAAAGAAAGAGAAGAAGAAAGAAAGAAAGAAAGAAAGAAAGAAGGACAAAATATAAAATATAAAATATAAACAAGAAGCTAATTGCAAATATCTATATATTAATATTAATACTTGTGTTCCTTAATTGTACAACCATTATCATCTTGCAACACTCTCTTGTTAAAAATGAGTCCATCCAAAATGCCCAAGATGAAATGGAAAAATGTAAATCCTGATTTTCTGGTGTTGCTTATCCACCAAATTTTTATTTCTTATGAGTGTTGTCACCTAAGCTAAATGATGGAATATACATTCTCATATACATTCTTTGATATTTCTCCAAACTGGAAATTTAGTTTACGAGGCATATTTGAAAAACTAAGTCTATTAACCAACTGAAATTTTTGCTGATAGAGTAATCAATTTTTGGAACAAATTGCCTCAAATTCAGAAATAATATCAAGAAAAACAAATTAAGAAGGTATTTTTGGGAACTATCTGATGAATTACTAAAAAGTGTGTGAGCTGTGTATCTTTATTGTATATATTCTGGGCAAAGATTTTCTTTTTTTTAAGGTTGATGTGAGAAAATATTAAAAAGAGTAAATACCCATTGAGTCATAACAAATAAATAAATAAATAATAATAATAATAATAATAATAATAATAATAATAATAATACGGTTCCAGCAGATCACAGGGTGAAGCTGAAGGAAAATTAAAAGATGGATAAATTCCTGGACAGTGCCAGAGAATTGAAAAAGCTGTGCAATATGAGAGTGAAAGTGATACCAATTGTAGTTGGTGCACTAGAAACGGTCCCAATAAACTTGGAAAAAAGACTGGAGGATCTGGAAATCAGAGGAAGAATTGAGACCATCCAGACTACTGCACTGCTGCAATCAGCTAGAATATTCAAAAGAGTCCTGGAGACCTGAGGAGACTTGTTGTCACTTAGACTCCAGAGAAATACCATCAGCTAACGCTGATGTGAAAAACTCAAAAGGAGTGAAAATAATAACATTGTAGACTTTATGACTTTTTTCTGGTTCTAGAACATCAAATGCAATCAGAACATTTTTTTACCTTTTAATAAGAATATTGTGGCTAATAATTACAGGTAAATTTGTTAATTCAAATCAGTTTTGGAATTAACACTGGATAATACGATTTTGGTTGAGTTGGATCTGACATTTGTTTTTGGACAATTTTTGACCTCTGAATCCAGTTTTTCTGTATCACATCAACTTTTTGAGCTAAAGGATACCTTCAATTCTTCTCAAGAACCATGAAAATACACAAATTTTTGCTTATTTTAGAATATATGAATTACTTCATGTTCTATTCCAAAGAAGCTAAGGGTTTTGTTTCTTTATTTTAACTGCATATCAACTTTTGTGGGTTATTTAAAGCCCAAACCATCCTTGTAGAAAAATATTAGTTTTACTATTTAACCAATAGCTGGTATTAGTTAAAAAGTAATAAGAAAGTAAAAATAAACATAATGGATTAAAACTTGCTTACTATATGATGATACAGTCCAATACATTAGCCATAACACCATGGTGCTAGTAATTGAAATGACATAAATTTTGCATGTATAAGATGTGCATGGGGAAATGCATTTCATGAAAATGTAGATGTTTGTTTATTGTATGATCAGTTTAGCTTAGTCGGCAAGCACTTGCCTAGGAATCATAAGATTCCTGCTCTGGTACCGGCCCTCACCAACTCAGCGTTTGAATAGCACAAGGATCTGTGCGGTAAAGTGAGGAGCTGATGGTAGGTGTGGCGCTCCACTTCAGATGCAAAAACAATCTCCTTGATCTAGCGCTAGTGAAAAGGGGATAGACACCCTTGCTGTATGGCTGATACTGACATTAGGCCACTGACTTTACTTTATATATATATAACTAGGTAGATAGAGTTTGACTCATGTAGGTCCTTATATATATATATATTGCTGTCACTCAGATTTCAGGGAAAGCTATTAGTATGAAAATTCATATTATAGCAACAACAACAACAACAGCAATAATAATAATAATAATAATAATAATAATAAACTAAAAAGTAAAAAATACATAATAGTTTCACTTGAAAAATACAATTATTCTATTATTAGATGCACTATAATTATAATTATCATTTCAAGTAATAGTGTAAATTTATTGTTGAGTATTATTATTTTAATTACAACAATACACAAAGTTAAATTATATTGATTATAATACTGAATACAATTATATCAATAGCTACAGTGAAGATGTATATGAAAAGGGAAATAATGCAGCATTTTGTGTAAATGTGGAACTAATGTCTCGATTTAGACATATTGGATTCCTTCTTGAATGGGACAAAGATGTCAAGAACCATGGACATCACACTTAAAGAATTGCGTTGAAGGATGTCCTGGAGAAGAGGGGTCAAGAATCAGATGACCATAAAGGACATGGATGCTGTAAAAATGGACATGTAATATGGCCATAGATCACATGACTTTAGGCTAAGTACTCTTTGGAATAAGAAGGTCTTGCAGAACAAGAGATTCTGCTTTGTGCATTTAGAAGTCTTCAATAACAATGTAAGGTGAATAGAAAAATTGTGTGGAGTGTTTGTAAAGGCTTAAGTTTGACCAGGCCAAAACAGGTACTTAAGAGTTTGATTCAAGGTTAAGTGCTAATTCCTAAAATAAGTGGCTTAAGACAATATGAGCTGAACATTTGGTTATCCTAGACACAAAATACTTTCTGAATAAGTGGATTTCTGCACAGAAAGTTATGAGATTTCATGAAAATGTAGATGCTTTGTTTATTGTATGATCGGTTTAGCTTAGTCGACAGAGCACTTGCCTAGGAATCACAAGATTCCTGCTCCGGTACCGGCCCTCACCAACTCAGCGTATGAATAGCACAGGGATCTGTGCAATAAAGTGAGGAGCTGATGGTAGGTGTGGTGCTCCACTTCAGATGCAAAAACAATCTCCTTGATCTAGCGCTAGTGAAAAGGGGATAGACACCTTGCTGTATGGCTGATACTGACATTAGGCCACTGACTTTACTCTATATATAAACTAGGTAGATAGCATTTAACTCATGTAGGTCCTTATATATATATATATATATATATATATATATATATATATATATATCTTATTATAATGGAGATTGTGGGTTTGTCTGTCTGTAACCGAAACTATATTACTATTCAAGTCACAATTCCTGTAGTTATTTACACTACATTCTCCATGATTTTATTTTTATTCTAACCTCAAATATTAATAAAATTGTTTTATATAATTAAGACTGTTGACCATATCTACATACTAATAACATGCAATTGTATTTATATATATAACAAAATACTGATTTACAGTGTGAATGGGAAGGCTATTTTGCATATTGATCTTAAAAATCTGATTTTAATAAATATATGCTTAGTATTATTGACTTCTAATTGTTTGGTTTTATCTTATTGAATATGAGCAAAAACCACAGGGATAAATCTTAAAAGAAATCCATTAACAAGAAGAAATAACAGTAATATTATTCTTTACTTCCTATTTTAACTATTTAACTATTTTACCAATAAAAGACGGCAGTAATGGAAAATGATGGAAGAGTTAGTTTCAAAGTTCCCCCTCTGTTCCAAATCTTTTTATTTGCATTCTTATTCAGTTTCATTAGACTTTCTAATTTAATATAATATTTTATTATATTAAAACTTGAATACTTGCACCCGGAGGGTGCATATATTTGCTAGTATATATAATGTATATTTGTATGTATAATGTGACTATATATGAGTCTCTGTGTGAGAACATGTATGTGCTAGTCTTTCTCTGTTTGTTTGTGTGTGTGTATGTATATGTGTGTTTGTGTTAGTCTCTGTATGGGTACATTTGATAGAAATAGTATAACAAATATATTCATCTGCTCAAATGATTTTAATTTCTATTATTGTTGTCCAAAAGTCTTTTCACCCTCTACATAGGTTTTTAGGAGTAAAATAATTGTATAATACAACCCAAAATTCAAGTAGATGTTTTTTTAGAGGTAAAATAATTACATAACTTATACATCATATTATTCAAACAAAAATGGGCTGGTTTAGCTCAGTCGGTAGAGTCTCCTTTAGGAATCACAAGGTTCCTGGTTTGATACTGACCCTCGCCAAATTAGTGTTTTAGTAGCACAGGGATCTGTGAGGTAAAATAAAGAGCTGATAATAGGGGTGGCACTCCACCTCAGATGCTAAAATTATCTCTTTGGTCTAGCACTAGTAAAAAGGGGATAGACTCCCTCGCTGTATGGCTCATACCGACATTAGGCTGCCCCGATGACTTTTTTTGTTAATAATGTATAAAAGTTATATGTATGAGTAACAAGACTTTCGGACCAGGTGACTATATACACTATGACAATTTGCTAATGAGAAACGAATGTTGCATTTTTTAAGGTATTTGAAATCTTGAATGTTTTCATATACACTCAATTAATACATGTCTTGATTTACAAGTGCTCAGAATTTCTGATCTTGTTTTGATTAAAAGAAAATATAAGAAATGCTTTATATTTTTACTTAGAAACAAAAGAAATAAAGAAGGTGAGATTGTTTTCACAGTATTCATAGGAATATATTTACAATCATTTATGTTAAATATGTAATTTATATATTTATTTATGTGAATATATATATATATATATATATATATATATATATATATATAGTCGACGGGGCGGCCTAAAGTCGGTATCAGCCAGTCAGCGACGGAGTCTATCCCCTTTTCAATAGCACTAAACCAAGGAGATTATTTTAGCATCTGAGGTGGAGCGCCACACCTACCATCAGCTCCTTACTTTACTGCACAGATCCATGTGCTACTCATACGCTGAGTTGGCGAGGACCGGTATCAAACTAAGAACCTTGTGGTTTCTAGCCGAACGCTCTACCGACTAAGCTAACCCGGCCCTATATAATTAAGGGTTTTCTCTATATTCATAACAATAACATTTACTCACCTCTGGTCAAATTTAATAGAATTGTATTTTGTGTTAGTGGGGGGAACTTTGTTTCTCCTCCTTTATAGATAAAGAACATGTTCTTTATTTATCTGAAATAAAAAAAAAGGCAGTCCTTATTAATTTCAGGGTATATGTATAAGTTTTTTTCAAATTTAACCATATGATTGTCTTCAGCTATAGGTTAAATAGTACTGCTACTGTTATTCTGCTGCTATTTCACTGTTGTATTCTTCAATATAACAGTACAATTACTGTCCATATTTGTATGTAAGTTAAGTTAGAATTATTTTGTGTTAGTATATGGGGCATTAGAGTTGTTATTGTTTCCTTATGTGGTTCTTTTTATTATCTTATATAGTTTCTGCATATGATTCTTTTTATTATTTCATATTGTTTCTATATATGGTTCTTTTTATTATTTTATATTTTTTTGTATATGGTTACTTATATTATTTTATATTGTTTCTGTATATGATTCTTTTTATTATTTATATTCTTTCTGTATATGATTCTTTAATTATTTTATATTGTTTTTGTATATGGTTCTTTTTATTATTTATATTGTTTCTATATATGGTTCTTTTATTATTTATATTCTTTTTGTATATGGTTCTTTTTATTATTTATATTGTTTCTATATATGGTTCTTTTTTTATTATATCTTTTTGTATATGGTTCTTTTTATTATTTTTCTTTTCTTTTTGTATATGGTTCTTTTTATTATTTTATTTTATTTTTGTATATGGTTCTTTTTATTATTTTCTCTTGTTCATGTATATGGTTCTTTTTATTATTTTATATTGTTTCTATATATGGTTCTTTTTTTACTTTATATTGCTTCTGTATAATATTTATGTTCTTTTATTGTTTTACATTACTTCTGTATATGGGGACTTTTTATTGTTTTGAATAGTTTCTGTATATAATTTAAAACTTATATAATTCATAATAAGTATATTCATGTTCGATTTTATATACATATTTTATGTATATATACAAAAACGCATATACATAAATATATATGTACACAGATAAAAACACACACACACACACACATATATATATATATATATAATATATATATATATATATATATATATGTGTGTGTGTGTGTGTGTGTATATATATATATGTATGTCTAAGATATGGTAGCAAGGACATGAAATTAAAATAAAAGTGCTTGTTTCTCACTTATGTGATTTTCAAACCCATTGCATAGTCAAGAAACTGTCTCATGTCTTCACTACCCTTACTTATATATACATGCTCTACGAGGATAAGAGGACTGGAGTAAATCTGACAGAATGTAGTAAAGAAATAGATGGAAAAGAAAAGATAAATAAACAACTGATGAAACTGAGCTTAATGAATGGTGAAATATATCTCCTACATATTCTTGTCTGAGTTTTGTTCCTTTGTCCACATTATGCCCTCTATTTCTTTACATGCTCTATCAATGATATTGAGCACTCTTTACTTATAAATATACCATACTATATTATCAATATTAATATCAATATCAATGTATATGCCCCTCCCCCTTTTCCTGAGAATATTTTCATTAAAAAAAGATGTTCTGCCAATCCTTGAACAAAGTTTTGTAATCTATAAATATCAATGCTGGTGTGCTGCCAGTTATATTGGCAGGACGACACAAAGGTTGAGTGTTCAAATCAACCAATACATTCTGAGGGGAATAAGAAGTATCCCCTAAACCACATCGGGCTTTCACAGGCACAAGATTCTGCCATCGTGACCACCTGTGTAGTATAAATAGTTGTAAAATCAACTATAGTGATCAGCAATTTTCTGTTCTATACAGGGCTAGGACAAACCACCACCTTAATGTCCTCGAGGCAGTCACCATTTTTTTTTACTACCCATCCTTGACACTTAAAACACTCCCTTGTAATTTTTGCTGGGGATGTGACAACTGAAGTGGGGGTAACACTTCATATTATCACTATTTGCATGGTTTAATCCTCTCTTTTACCCAATATATATACAGCATGACTTTTAAATGATCTAACAGTCGTTACTTTTGAAAAAGCACCAGTTGAAAGGGCCCTTAAGTTTCTCCTTCTTTTGCTCTCTTTTCTTTTTATTCATTTAAAATTGCTGATCAGTAAAGTATGATACTTTTTAAATTATATATATATATATATATATATATATATATATACAAACACATGAATATACTTAATATGAATCATATGTATCTATAGATAGATGTGTGTGTGTGTGTGTGTGTGTGTGTGTCTGTGTAACTGGAATAAATCTTTTTCCGCAATGTTTCAGTCTGTTCTCTGATTTTCAAACCCATTGTATAGTCTCAAGAAACTGTCAGTTAACAAGTGCCATTGTCTTCATTTCTTCACTACCCTTACTTATATATACATGCTCTATCAATGATATTGAACACTCTTTACTTATAAATATATCAAACCAATATTAATATCAATATATATATATATATATATATTATATATATATATATATAATATATACAAACACATATGAATATATTTAATATGAATCATATGTTTATAAGTATGTATAGATAGATGTGTGTGTGTGTGTGTGTGTGTGTGTGTGTGTGTGCGCGTGTGTGTGTGTATTCATAATTTTGTCCACTAAGACTGGAATGAATCTTTGTCTGCAATGTTTCAGTCTGTTCTCTGCGGCCAATCATATTGATCCGTTCTCATCAATTTGACCAAACATACAACAGCTCAACTAAACTCAATCTGGGGAAGAAGAAGAAGAAGCAAAAAATATAGTTACTTTATTGGAATTCAAAAATAGACTGTTTAGCCTGCAGGTCATAAAAAAATGACATATCTCTCTTGTTCATCTTCATCTGTAGTTACTTCTATCGTAACGTGCTCTTGCAAGCACTGTCAACTCAGCTGCCAATAACTCCATTACTGCTACTAGCAAAATAAAAAGACACCCTCTGGGCGATGTAAAAATAATTTTTTGAAAGATATTGCCTGAGGGGATGGGTGCTGAAAATTCAATGTCATAGAGTGTGTACCATAAGTATGTAAAATCATCAAATTTATTAAAAGAGTAAAAAAAAAAAGAAAGAAGAAAGAAAGACAATTTGAAATGGAAACAGTTCCGATAACTTTAAATATTATTTTAGAAATAAAACAATCTATATATAAATATATAACGCTGGGAATCTATTTATTGAAACAATGAGGATTGTCTAACATTGCATGCTCACATTTTGAGTATATTTATTCTATGTTATGACGTTGGATTATGTGTTGGGTAATGTGATGTAAGCAGTGGCGCAGTTTTTGTTACAGACAAAAACTGTAAAGCAAATCTCCATTATCAATAGATTACCGACAATTCCTATTAACACTATTACTGCAATAAATATCTATATCTAATTATACCAGATAAATTTATGTTATTTTTATTGAAGAATCTAAGATATACAATAATAACATGACTTATTCTTTAATCAGTGGGATATTGAAGGATGAGATGTTTTATTTGGCTCAAAACATGATTTGACCAGATTGGGCTAAAAGTAATTGTGGTAATATATTGTAAAAAATATTCAAACATTAAAAATATCCACTACCCTTCAGTAAATAATGACAATAACAGTAGAATATTTATAAACACGTATATGAGAAAACAAAAAAAAACAATTATATTTCAGGCTAACTATATTTATTGGTTTTTCTCTAAAATAGCAAAGCCAAAATAAATAATATAATTAAGTTAATCTTTAAACTTTGTAATATATGAAAAAATGCATTTATTGCTACTACTTCTATTTCTACTAATTATTATTATTATTATTATTATTATTATTATTATTATTATGTGAGTTTTTCACACCGGTGATAACTGATGTCTTTTGCTGGAGTCTGAGTGACAACAAGTCTCCTCAGGTCTTCAGGACTCTTCTGAGTATTCTGGCAGATTGCAGCAGTGAGGTGTTCTGGATGGTATCAGTTCTTCCTCTAATTTCCAGTTCCTCCAGTCTTTTTTCCAAGCTTTTTTGACTGTTCCAAGTACACCAACTACAATTGGTATCACTTTCACCCTCATATTTAACAGATTATTATTATTATTATTATTTACTCCTTTTGAGTTTTCGCATCAATGTTAGCTGATGGTCTTTCACTGGAGCCTGAGTGACAGCAAGTCTCCTCAGGTCTCCAGGACTCTTCTGAGTACTCTGGCAGATTGCAGCAGTGCAGTGTTCTGAATGGTTTCAATCCTTCCTCTGATATCCAGACTTTCCAAGCCCTTTTCTAATCCTTTTGGGACTGTTCCAAGTGCACCAACTACAATTGGTATCACTTTCACTTTCATATTCCATAACTTTTTCAGTTCTCTGGCAAGGTCCAGATATTTGTCAATTTTTCCATTTTCCTTTAACTTCACCCTGTGATCTGCTGGCACTGCAAAATCAACCAGTTGACAAGTTCTTTCTTTTTTGTTAATCAACACTAGGTCTGGCCTTCTTGCTGGGATAAGGTGATCCTTTTAATTTCAAAGTCCCAGAGAATTTGTGCGTTTCGTTCTCAAGAACAGATTCTGGTTTATGCATATACCATTTTGTTGTGTGGTCAAAATTTAATTTCTTGCATAATTCCCAGTGGATCACCTTCCCAACCCAGTCGTGTCTAGTTTTGTATTCTCATTGTGCTAGTTTGCTACATTCGCAGAGTATATGGTTAACAGTCTCATCTCTATTACCGCAAAGTCTACATTTACTATTTTGTTGGGTCTTATCAATTTTCGCTTTGATGTAGTTTGTCCTTATGGCATTATTTTGTGCAGCAATTATAAGTGATTCCGTTTCTCTTTTGAGGTAAAGATTATTATTATTATTATTATTTTATTATTATTATTATTATTATTATTATTATTATTCACTCCTTTTGAGTTTTTACATCAGCATTAGCTGATGGTCTTTCATTGGAGTCTGAGTGACAGCAAGTCTCCTCAGGTCTCCAGGATTCTTCTGAGTAATCTGGCAGATTGCAGCAGTGCAGTGTTCTGGATGGTATCAATCCTTCCTCTGATTTCCAGACTTTCCAAACCCTTTTCTAATCCTTTTGGGACTGTTCCAAGTGCACCAACTACAATTGGTATAACTTTCACTTTCATATTCCATAACTTTTTCAGTTCTCTGGCAAGGTCCAAATATTTGTCCATTTTTTCATTTTCTTTTAGCTTCACCCTGTGGTCTGCTGGAACTGCAAAATCCACCAGTTGACAAGTTCTTTCTTTTTTGTTAATCAACACTAGGTTTTCTTGCTGGGATAAGGTGATCCGTTTTTATTTCAAAGTCCCAGAGAATGTTATGCGTTTCGTTCTCAAGAACAGATTCTGGTTTATGCATATACCATTTTGTTGTATGGTCAAAATTAATTTTTTTGCATAATTCCCAGTGGATCACCTTCCCAACCCAGTTGTGTCTGGTTTTGTACTCCTGTTGTGCTAGTTTGCTACATTCGCATAGTACATGGTTTACAGTCTCATCTCTATTACCGCATAATCTACATTTATTATTTTGTTGGGTCTTATCAATTTTTGCTTTGATATAGTTATTTTGTTGGGTAACAAAAACAACAACAACAACAATCCTTATGATAAGTAAGAAATAATGTGCTTACCAACTCCAATACAATGTATATTTTTAAGTAGAGTTTAGCAGGTTTAAATTCAGAGTTTTCCTTCTCCTAGACCAGTAGCTATTCCAAGATTAAAGAGTTGAGTATGTCCTATTATTTACTCATAGCTGAAGGGAGAATAGTTGGATGCTTATCTTACTAAGAGGTATGAGTGCTATGTGAAATGCAAACAACCACCTCCAGGATTTGAACTCTGAGAAACCGTGTCCATTTTTTATGATAATAATCATTTCAGCACAAACAATAAGTAAAAAAATGCATCAAATTGCATTCAAGCATATTCAAAGTGTTTCAGAAATGTTCTTTTTTTATTACATTGTAGTGTTTCAGAAATTTTTTTTTTTTTTTTTTACATTGGAGTGTTTCAGAATATATATTTTTTCTTGACATGGGAGTTGTTTCAGAATTTATTTATTTTTATATTGGAGTGTTTCAGAATTTTGTATTTATTTTTTTTACATTGGAGTGTTTCAGAAATTTGTTTTTGTTTGACATTGGAGCATTTCAGATTTTTTTCTTTTAACATTGGAGTGTTTCAGAAATTATTTTTTGACATTAGAAGTTGAAAAAAGTGCTGCTGATAAAAAAATAGATGCATCCTTTTTTCTCATTTCTTTGCTTCACCAAAAATTGATTTGAATAATCTTGCTATTTCAGACTATTGTCCTCATCTTTATTGTGATATGTATAAACACAATGTTCAGGCCACTGTAGTCTCAGGGGTTGTTTAAGTGTTTTTTTAATTACCTTAAAATAAGTCATCATCAGATAATAGCCTTGAATTCAAATGTGGGTTCAGAGCTGAAATTGTTACCACTAGTTCAAGGAGCTCCAAGCAGCACTTATTGATTGAAATATGATTAGATATAGAAAAATTAAATGGAAGAAAAAAACGATTGATTTGTTTTTTTGTTTTTTTCAATGATATCAACCTTTTTGGATTATTTAATGCCAAAGCCATCCTTGTAGAATAACAGTAGTTGTACTATTCAAGTCATAGCTGGAGAGGATGAGGGGGTTCAAACTCAGTTACTATGATGTCATAAGTCCAACCCATTAGCTACTATGTCATGGAGACTTCTCCTCACCAAGGAACAAAATGTTAACGCATACAAATATTCTGGATTGTGACATTTTAGTAAGCAAGTTTGAACTCCCATCATGCTATTAGGTTCACTTATAAAAGTTTCTATGTTTCAATTTCTGAATATCTTCAAATTTAAAAGAAAAAGAGAGAAAAGTATTCATAAAAGATATTTTCTTAAAATTTTTCTATCAATACTAATACATAATTTAAGATAATCTTTTATTTACTTATTTACTAAAAAAAAAAAAAAAAAAAAAAAAAATTTAAATTAGTGAACAAAGGAAAAAAAAAGAAGAAAAAACACCAAAAAAAAGTAAAAGAGGGAGAAAGGAAATAGAAAAGGGAAAGCGAAACAAAAGCTAGGTATATAAATTTTTCTATTGACGGTTTTTATTTATTTATTTATTTTTTTATTTTGAATTTTGACATGGCAACAAACTTGGAACATTTGACCGGATGACAGACAATATTAGAACATTTGTTCTCAACAAACATTTAAATAAAAAAAGAGAGAGAAATAAGAAATTACAGTTATTCGCCCATTTTATTCATAAAGGAGGAGAAGAAGAAAGAGAAGAAAAAAAAGGAGAGGAAAAGGAAATAAGAAGAGAAATTATAACCACACAAATAAAAACATAAGCACGTCCATTTCTGAAAAGAAACTCTGATGATGAAGTTCATGCTTCGAAATCGATAAGACAAAAATAACATCTTTTTGTTTTTATTTTTCATACGCATTGTATTGGCCTTCAAAATATTAATATATTATCTTCAAATTAGTATAAATAATTTTCATTGAATTCACTTGTTTTGTTTGTTTTATGGCATATCAAACTTTTTGGGGTCATTTAATGCCAAAACAAGTCATTTTGATAAAAGTTTTTATGTTTCAAGTTATTAATATTTTCAAATTGGTATAAATAATTTCATGAACTTTATTTGGTTTGGTTTATTTTGGTTTGATTTGTTTAATGGTATAATAACCCTGTGGGTTATTTAATGCAAAAAAAAAAAACTGCTAAAGTGTGAGATAAAAGTTGGTACTCAAGTTTCCTTTACAGATGTAATTTTTGTAGTTATAATTTGTGTGTATATTGAAATCCTAACATTTTCAGTGTGTAGCATTTCAGTTTCATTTATAATTGCAAAAAGACTGTCTTTTAAAGGTATATAAAAGACAATGCTAGAAATAACACATAAAATGAGATCAAAATTGATCAGAGAGATATCATCATCATCATCATCATCATCATCATCATCATCATCATCATCATGTCGTACAATTAGCACAGATATCCATGACAATCTCTCAACCTTCTCTATCATTCATTGTCCCAGGAAGGTCCTTTGCGCAACATCCAGTATCTGTGCAGAGCTGGTCAATGTAGGTCTTTGCTGGGTGGCCCACATTAGCATGTCCATATGTTGGCTTCCACAGGAGAACATCACTTATGAGTTCGTCCTTGCTTCTCCAGCTGTGTCCAGCATGTCTTGTCTGTCTCATTCAGATAATTTGTGTGATAGGGGGCTGTACAGCTGCTTCCTTGTGGAGTGCTGTTTCCATGACTTGTTCAAGATTGCGTGCAGCATTCTTGTGCCGCTCCCATCTAATTTATTTTCCTGTTGTCTCATTAGGGTCCAAGTGGTGCAGTCATACAGCAGTACTGATACAACCACAGCTTGAAAGAATAGAAGTTATAATCAAGCAACGACAATGAAAATGGGCAGAACCCATACCTAGATTGGATGATGACAAATAATGCAAATTCTTTATATAATGGTGCCCAATAAATAACAAATTGGAAAAGACTAGATGAGATAATGAAGTTTCCTAACAACACACTGTAGATCAGTGGTTCCCAATTTTTTTTCTATTCCCACACCCTTAAAAGAGTTTTGCTCTGACCTCACACCTATAGGATGGTAAAAGGTTTTGTGTTTTAAGGTTTAAAGGTAGCTGGATACTCTTGTTGTGTATTCTTAGGGTTTTCACTTTTTAACCACATCTTATTTGGTGGTCGCACTGAAAAGAAATTCAAGGAACGAAAAAGAAAGAAACAAAGGCAGGAGGTGGTTTATGACAGGCTTTATTGACCAGTCATAGTCGCCCATGTTAAGGGAATATCTCTCTGGCTAGAAGTAGCAACTAGATCCAGTTAAGGCCTAAACTCAAATGGCCGAGATATTTTCTTGGGGGTAGGAAGTGAATCCTTTTTCTTGCACATGGGCAGAGGGCTCTTCCAGTAAAGGCTCATGGGAGTTTTATTTTTTTTATTTTATTTTAACTTTATTCTAATCCTACACAAGCCCCTACAATTTATACTTTTGTTCAAAAATATAGAATGTGAATCCATACTACAGTTTTATCCAAAGATCATATATATTTCACTCTCTAAATCTAATATAATATGTAAACAAAAAATATAGAATGTGAATCCATACTACAGTTTTATCCAAAGATCATATATATTTCACTCTCTAAATCTAATATAATATGTAAACAAATTTAGATGTGAATCCATACTACAGTTTTATCCAAAGATCATATATATTTCACTCTCTAAATCTAATATAATATGTAAACAAAAATTTAGGATGTGAATCCATACTACAGTTTTATCCAAAGATCATATATATTTCACTCTCTAAATCTAATATAATATGTAAACAAAAAATGTGAATCCATACTACAGTTTTATCCAAAGATCATATATATTTCACTCTCTAAATCTAATATAATATGTAAACAAAAAATAATGAATCCATACTACAGTTTTATCAAAGATCATATATATTTCACTCTCTAAATCTAATATAATATGTAAAAAAAAATTTAGGATGTGAATCCATACTACAGTTTTATCCAAAGATCATATATATTTCACTCTCTAAATCTAATATAATATGTAAAAAAATTTAGGATGTGAATCCATACTACAGTTTTATCAAAGATCATATATATTTCACTCACTAAATCTAATATAATATGTAAACAAAAATATAATGTGAATCCATACTACAGTTTTATTCAAAGATCATATATATTTCACTCTCTAAATCTAATATAATATGTAAACAAAAAATAGGATGCGAATCCATACTACAGTTTTATCCAAAAATCATATATATTTCACTCTCTAAATCTAATATAATATGTAAACAAAAAATAGAATGTGAATCCATACTACAGTTTTTATCCAAAGATCATATATATTTCACTCTCTAAATCTAATATAATATGTAAACAAAAATATAGGATGCGAATCCATACTACAGTTTTATCCAAAAATCATATATATTTCAAATCTATGTAAACTCCCATATATATTTCAAAATCTAATATAAATGCCTTGATCATATATATTTCATCTAAACAAAATATAGAATGTGAATCCATACTATAGTTTATCCAAAGATCATATATTTCACTCTCTAAAATGGTGCGTGGTTGGTGGTGGACCTGGTGGTGAACCTGGTGGTGTGTAAGGACTGGTGGTGGTGGTGGTCTGGTGCGCTGGTCATGGTGGTGGTGGTAAGGACCTGGTGGTGAACCTGGTGCTGGTGGTGGTGGTGGTGGTGTGTGGCTGGTGTGCTGTGTGCTGGTCATGGTGGTGGTGGTGGTGGTAAGAAGCTGGTGGTGAACCTGGTGCTGCTGGTGGTGGTGGTGGTGGTGGCTGGTGCGCTGGTCATGGTGGTGGTGGTGGTGTAAGAAGCTGGTGGTGAACCTGGTGCTGCTGGTGGTGGTGTGGTGGTGGCTGGTGTGCTGGTCATGGTGGTGGGTGGTAAGAGCTGGTGGTGAACCTGGTGCTGCTGTGGTGGTGGTGGTGTGGCTGGTGCTGGTCATGGTGGTGGTGTGTGGTAAGGCTGGTGGTGAACCTGGTGCTGCTGGTGGTGGTGGTGGTGGTGGCTGGTGCGCTGGTCATGGTGGTGGTGGTGGTAAGAACCTGGTGGTGAACCTGGTGCTGCTGGTGGTGGTGGTGGTGGTGGCTGGTGCGCTGGTCATGGTGGTGGTGGTGGTAAGGACCTGGTGGTGAACCTGGTGCTGGTAGTGGTGGCTGGTGCGCTGGTCATGGTGGTGGTGGTGGTAAGGACCTGGTGAACCTGGTGGTGGTGGTGGTGGTGTGGTGTGGTGTGGTGGCTGGTGGTGGTGGCTGGTGTGCTGGTCATGGTGGTGGTGGTGGTGACCTGGTGGTGAACCTGGTGCTGCTGGTGGTGGTGGTGGTGGCTGGTGTGCTGGTCATGATGGTGTGGTGGTAAGGACCTGTGGTGTATATAAGTGCATTCTATCATAAAATCTTAGTTGCACTCATCACAAAGTAAAACAAGAAGTTAATTCATTCATACAAAAAGAGTTAATTCTGTGCATTTGTAGATAGACTGAACCCAAATTGTAATGAAAAGAGTAATTAATCATTTAATGATAGCAACTCCTCCACAACCAAATATCCATTTTAGATTAGACCAAGCAACCAGTGTGTGTGTGGGTTTCTTTTTTTTTTCTTCTGCAACATACGCACCTAATTTGCATAAAATCCTGTGTCAGCTGTGCAAAATTTGCATAAAAGACCATCGTAGCAGCAGTTGAAATATGCCTTTTCTTTAGGTCAGGAAAAAGTGTCAAGCTATGTGTGTGTGTCCATTTTAAATCATGAGATCTCTTTGTAATCATTCTTACAATGACTAAGAAAATGCTGTATACATTTACCTACACCTCCGCTCAAGTAGGATGTGACACATGGTCAATTTTCATAAGCAGAGTTTAACAGGTTTTGAATTCTGAGTTCTCTAACTCCTAGACTGGTTGCTTAACCAATAATCAATTGGCTGGGTACATCAAGCTCTAGCACTTATATGATTGTCCCAACCTGATTTCCTTTATGGCAAGCCCCAACCCATTTTATCCTATATGTGCTAGAAGGCAGTGGCTGAGGATCTTAATGTCCTTGGTATGATGTTAAACTCTCTGATGGGGAAAATGATTTTTTTAAATTGAAATAGATCACTAAGTAGACTTGAGCCTATACTAGACTGGTTGCCTAACCAAGGTTAAAGATCCCAGTCTGACCTACTATTTACCCAGAGCTGGAGGGAGAGTAGTTGGATTCATACATTTCTAACAAATATTAGTGCCTACCTCTGAATATCAACTCCTCTGCCTGAGTAGGATATGACACAAGGTCAATTTTCTGAAACAGAGTTTAATAGGTTTGAATTTTGAGTTCTCCAACTCCTAGACTGGTTGCCTAACCACGATCACTTGGCTGGGTACATCAAGTTCTAGCACTTATATGGTTGTCCCAACCCGATTTCCCTTATGGCAAGCCACAACCCTTTTTATCCTATATGTGCTAGAAGGCAGTGGTCTTAATGTCCTTGGTATGATGTTAAAATAATTTTTAAAAATTGAAATGGATCACTAAATAGGCTCGAGCCTATTCTAGACTGGTTGCCTAACCAAGGTTAAAGAGCCCAGTCTTCCCTACTATTCATCCATAGCTGGAGGGAGAGTAATTGGATTCATACCTTTCCCAAGAATATTAGCGCCATGTGAAATGCAAACAGCCTCATACAGGATTTGAACTCGTGTCGATGACTCCTACCTCTGTATATCAACAAGTAGAATGTGACACAAGGTCAATTTTCTTAAGCAGAGTTTAACAGGTTTCCTACTCCTAGACTGGTTGCCTAAAGAAGTTTAAAGAGCCCATTCTGCCCTACTATTTACCCATAGCTGGAGGGAGAATAATTTTATTCATACCTTTCCAAGGTGAAGTAGTGCTAATTGAAATGCAAACAGCCTCTTCTATCATTTGAACTCATGCCACCATGTCCATTTGACTACTAGGAAAACACAGTTATTAATCACATTGTCTCTTTCTTGACACACCTTCCTATTTTGAACAGGTTCTAGTCTACATATTAATACTTGTGTTCGTACGACCATTATCATATTCCAACACATTCTAGTTAAAAATGGGACTGTCCAAATAATCCAAGATGAAATGCAAAAATATAAATCCTGATTATTTGGTGTTGCTTATCCACCTAATTCTTATTTTTTATGAGTGTCGTCACCTCAGCTAAATAATGGACCATTCCATTTTTATTATAAAGAAAGAAAGGAAAGAAAAAGGACATGGTACACAAAAAATACAACACGAAAGAAAGGAAAAAAGAAAGAAAGAAAGAGAGTAGGGGAAAGATAGAGAGAGGAAGTGATTACGTTAATCTGTTTCAATCGAACTTAATTAAAAAATGAAAAGTAGGAAAAAAGAAAAAAAAGAGTAATAGAAAGTTAAATCAAGATTTTTATACTTTTTAAATATTAAACTATTTTGCAATAGCTCTTAAGTAAACATATCAAACACTGTGGTGATTAAATTATACTGTGGAATATCCACAGGTCTGGCTAGTTTTTATCATCATTGTCTATAAATGGATACATTATATAAATCACTAATTAGAAAAATAATGGTTTTATATTGACAAATCTAGGTCTCGGTGTTTATATGTGGGTGTCAATGTGTTCGTACATGTATACTTGTATTTATCTACCCTACCTCTCTTCGACACGGGCAGGATATGACACAAAGTTAGTTTTTAAATGGAGTAAATCTGATTTGGATTAAGAATTTTCCTTCTCCTAGACTGGTTACCTAACCAAGGCTAAAGATCCCAGTTTTTACTACAAAGTGTGGATTTTTATATGTATTTACCCAAGCCCTCTGCCATGAGCAGGATGCGACACAAGGTCAAATTTTAAGTGGAGTACAGCTGGTTTGAATTTAGTTTTCCTTCTCCTAGACTGGTTACCTAACCAAGGCTAAAGATCCCAGTTTTACTACAAAGTGTGGATTTTTATATGTATTTACCCAAGCCCTCTGCCATGAGCAGGATGTGACAAAAGGTCAAATTTTAAGTGGAGTACAGCTGGTTTGAATCTAGTTTACCTTCTCCTAGACTGGTTTAAACAACCTGGTAAACTCTGCTTAAGAAAATTGACCTTGTGTCACTTGTTAAAATCTGCTTAAGAAAATTGATCTTGTGTTACATTCTACTCATTGATATTCAGAGGTAGGAGACATCGACATGAGTTCAAATCCTGCATGAGGCTGTTTGCATTTCGCATGGCGCTAATATTCTTGGGAAAGGTATGAATCCAATTACTCTCCCTAAGGCTAAAGAGCCCAGTTTTCACTACAAAGTGTGGATTTTATATGTATTTACCCAACCCCTCCGACATGAGCACGATGAGAAAGGAGTTCAAATTTTAAGCAGAGTACAACTGGTTTGAATTCAGAATTTTCCTTCATCTAGGCTGGTTGCCTAAAAAAGGCTAAAGAACCCAGTTTGTCCTAATATTTAACTATCATGGAGGCGGGGAATAGTAGGATATATGCATCGAATTGAAAGCAGTAATTATTTTAAAATTATGTAATTCTATTTTCTGAGAAAACACATTCCAAATTTTGATCAGAAAAAATGATATCCATTTTTTTATATACTTGATGTTATTTAATGTTTCGATCTATTCGTTCTTCAGCCTTCATCAGGTACATAATTTGTGAGAATATACACCCGAAGAAGACTGGATCGTTGTAGTAACAACTTTTTTTAAAAAACAAAGAAATAGTTACATTTTCTGAAATAAATTTAAACAAGATTCTATTTTTGACTGTGGTTATTAAAATTAGAGAATGGCATGAACAGAATGCAGCAATTATAATTGTGAGTGCATGTGCGTGTAAAAGAGAAAGAGGGAGGGGGAGAGAAGAGAAAGAGGGAGAGAAGAGAAAGAGGGAGAGGGAGAGAAGAGAAAGAGGGGTAAGGTGTGTGTATCTCTCTCTTTCTCTCTCTCTCTCTCTCTCTCTCTCTCTCTCTCTTCTCTCTCTTTCTTTCTCTCTTACAGAGAGGGGGACCAGTGTGTATAAGAGATAGATAGAGAGAGAGATAGAAAGAGTGAGACAGAGAGAGAGAGAGATAGAGAGAGAAAAGTGTGTGTGTGTGTGTGTGTGTGTGTGCGTGTGTGTGCGTTCTTCTCTAAGCAAGAGAGAAAAAAAGTGCATGTGTGAGTGAAAGTGAGAGAGTGATAGTATGTGCACGTTCCTCTCAGTGCAACAGAGAGAGGGGAGAGTGAGAGAGAGAGAGTGAGAGAGAGAGCGAAAGCGAAAGGGAAAGAGAGAAAGAGTTAATGTGTGAGTGAGAGCTAGATAAAGAGCGTATGCACGTGTAATAGAAAGTGCGTAAATGTATGAGAGAGAAGAGAGAGAGAGAGAGAGAGAGAGAGAGAGAGAGTTTTTATAAGTGAGAATGTGGATAAGAAAGATATAAAGATAATAAAGTGTATGTATGAATGGCAGAGAAAGAAACGGTTTGTGTCTGTGAGATACTCTGTGTGTGCGTGTGGGTGGGTATGTGTGTGTGGTCTGTGTGTGTGTGTGTGTGTATGTATGTGGGGGGTGTTTGTGTATGTGTGTTGTATGTGTGGGTGTATGTGTGTTTGTGTGTGTGTATGTGTGTGTATGTGTATGTGTGTGTATGTGTATGTGTTTGTGTATGTGTGTGTATGTGTGTGTATGTAAGCATCATACAAAGAAACAAACGAAGTTGTTTCAATTCTAGCGTTTATGCAACAGAGTTATTCATCTCAAATGATTTCACGATATCTGTGTGTCAAATACCAGTTATTTCCTAGTTGAGTAACATGATATTACAGGGTGACCCAGAAAAAAAAGAACCCAAATTATTTATTTTCCCATTAAACTAACCTTAAACCCCAACCCTAACCTTAACCTTAACCCTAAACCCTAACCCTAACCCCTAACCCTAACCCTAACCCCAGTTGAGAAACATAATATTACAGGGTGACCCAAAAAAACAGAACCCACAAATTCTGTAATAAAACTGTTAATTTTAATTTTTTTAAAGTTTACGTCCAACAAGGGTTAGGTTAGGGTTTAGGGTTAAGGTTAGGGTTATGATTAGTGTTAGGGTTGGGGTTTAGGATTAGTTTAATGGGAAAATGAATAAATAATTTGGGTTCTGTTTTTTCTGGGTCAATCATGTTACTTAACTAGGAAATAACCCAAATACCTAACACCAAAAGAAACAAGCAATAATAAAACGTTTACATTCACAGAAGCCAGAGTTCCGCGCTAACGGTCAATCTCACGTTGAAAGTTCCAGTTCCCGCTAGATCACCGAAGTTAAGTAGCGATGATTCTGTTTAATACTAAAATGGGGGACCATTTAAGCAGCAGCTAGTACTATGAGAAATCGAATGTCTAAATGACTTGATTCGGCATTAAATGACCCAAAATAACTTGATATGCCATAAAACAAAATCACCAACCATTACTGAGGCTTACGGTCAAGTCACGTTGAAAGCATCAAAGTTGAAAGCACCGAAGTTAAGCAGCGATGAGTCTGTTTAATACTTAGAAGGGGGACCATTTCAGCAGCAGATGGTACTGTAAGAAACCGAATATCAAAATGATTCGGCATTAAATGGCCCCAAAATGCTTGATATGCCGTAAAACAAAACCACCAACCATTATTGAGCCTTAGCGTCAAGTTACGTTGAATGCAAGTTCCTGCTATATCACCGAAGTTAAGCAGCGATGAGTCTGTTTAATACCTAGATAGGGGACCATTTAAGCAACAGTATGTACTGTAAGAAACCGAATATCAGAATGACTTGATTCGGCATTAAATGACCCGAAAAGGGTTGATATGTCGTAAAACAAAACTACCAGAGTTCTGATCAAGTTTGGCATTTAATGACATTGGATAACGTTAGCTAATATGAATATAAGAAAATATTGTTATAAAGTAGCTCTTGAGGATATCACAAAAATAGCAAATACAAACATACATATATACACAGATTATATTACCGTCAGTTCATCAACTTATAGATATAAATATATGCACGGATGATATTACCGTCAGTTTATCAACTTACAAATATAAATATATACACTGATGATATTACCGTCAGTTCATATATGTATTAAATACATTTTGTATATAAATATTTCACTTTTAAATTAAGTTTCTGTGAAAAAAATCCTTTAAGAATAAAAATGACAGATTGAAAATATATTGGGCTTTCAACAAAACAAAGTGTAGAATTTGCAGATTAGTAGCTTAAAAAAGTTGTCGGGGCGGCCTAAAGTCGGTATCAGCCAGCCAGCGAGGGAGTCTATCCCCTTTTCCCTAGCGCTAGACCAAGGAGATTGTTTTTAGCATCTGAGGTGGAGCGCCACACCTACCATCAGCTCCTTACTTTACCGCACAGATCCCTGTGCTACTTATACGCTGAGTTAGCGAGGACCGGTATCGAACTAGGAACCTTGTGGTTTCTAGCCGAATGCTCTACCGACTGAGCTAACCCGGCCCACAAGCCGCGATTTGGGGCAACCAATGAGAATTGAACTCGCTAACAATGGATGGTTAATCCTACTTTCTAACCATTCCACTCATTGCTTGAGGTACGTATAGCACAAGGCAAAATGCGAGAAACAAAGAAAAGAGGACAGACTCTCTCGCTGTCTCGGTTGATACCAACAATAGGCCAGCCCATCAACTTTACTTACTTATCCCCATATTTTACATCTTTTTTTTTTTTTTTGATTGCGTATTTTATTTAGACATACACTGTAAGAAAGGGCCGGTTTAGCCCAGTCGGTAAAGTGTTCGGCTGAGAACCTTAAGATTCTTGATTGGATACCGGCCCTCGCCAACTCAGCGTATGAGTAGTACAGGGATCTGTGCGGTAAAGTGAGGAGCTGACGGTTGGTGTGGATCTCCACCTCAGATGCTAAAAAACAATCTCCTTGGTCTAGTGCTAGTGAAAAGGGGATAGACTCCCTCCCTGTATGGCTGATACCGACTCTAGGTCTCCCCGACGACTTAAAAAACATTGTAAGATTTATGGTTAGTAAGTTAGTCTGGCAAGCAATTAGTAATTAATGCATACCAGCCTGGCACTTTATCATATCAAATTCAGCGACTTTGATATTTTACGAGTTAAAGGCCGGTTTAGCTCAGTCGGTAGAGTGTCCGTCTAGGAACCACAAGGTTCCTGCTTCGATACCAGCTCTCGCCAACTCAGCAGTGTGAGTCGCATACGGATCTGTGCGATAAAGTGGGGAGCTGATGGTAGGAGTGGTGTTCCACCTCAGATGCTAAAATAATCTCCTTTGTCTAGCACTAGTGAAAAGGGGATAGACTCCCGCCCTGCCAACTTTACTTTATTTAACTTACTTCCTTGCCCTCGTCTTTTTCGTTTTTTCCCCGCTCTTTTTTCTGTCATTTTCCATTTAATCTTATTTCTTTTTACCTTTTTTACACATACTCTTTTTTTCTTATTCTTTATAATATTCAATTCCTGACAATTTTCCCTTCTTTCTTTCTTTCTTTCTTTCTTTCTTTCGTTTATTTTTTCTGTTTATTTTCCCTTGTACCCTTCTTTAAATAATTTGCCTTTCTTTCTTTCTTTCTTTCTTTCTTTCTTTCTTTCGTTTACTCTATTTATTCTATTCACTTCTTTTTTCCTGCATCTTTCTTTCTACACTCCCTCTTTCTTTTTCTCTTTATTTATTTCTCTCTCTTTTTCTTTCTTCTTTCTTTCTTCTTCTTTCTTTCTTTCTTTCTTTCAATTATTCATTTATTCTTTCTTTCTAATTTGCTTTCTTTCGTAAGTATATTGTTTACCCTATTTTTCCTACACCACACTTCCACTTTCTTTCTTTCTTTCCTTTTCTTTTATTCTTTTTTTTTTTTTTCTTATTTCTTTCTATCATCGTTTCCTTCTTTCCTTACTTAAAAGATTTTTTTATATCTAGACTTTTCTCCTCTTTTGAATTCCTGTTTTTCCTTCATTTTTCTTCTTTAGTTTGTTTCTTCAATTTTGCTCTGTTTTCCTTATTATTTCTTCTTTATTTTTTAAACTTTATCTTTTTCTTTCTTTCTTTCTTTCTTTCTTTCTCTTCTCTCTCTCTCTCTCTCTCTCTCTCTCTCTCTCTCTCTCTCTCTCTCTCTCTCTCTGTCTCGTTCTTTCTTTCTCTCCTTCTTTCTTTTTCTCTTCCGTTCATTCGTTCGTCTGTTTGTTCTATTTACTTCTTTTTCCCAACATCCTTCTTTTCCCATTTCCTCTTTCTTTCTTTCTTTCTTTCTTTCTTTCTTTCTTTCTTTCTTTCTTTCAATTATTCATTTATTCTTACTTAAAAGATTTTTTCCTATTTCACGTCTTTACTTTTCTTTTGTATTCCTGTTTTTCCTTCATTTCTTCTTCTTGAGTTTGTTTCCTCAATTTTGCTCTGTTTTCCTTCTTATTTCTTCTTTATGTTATAACTTTTTCTTCCTATTTTGTTTCTGTTATATTTTGTTTTTTTGAGGGGCGGGGTACTATTTTTATTTTCATTTTATCAATCTCTTCCCTATTTCTTTTTTAATTTTATTTTTCCTCAGTTTCTTTCTTTCCTTTGCTCTTTTCCTTCTACTTTCATTTTATCAATCTCTTCCATATTTCTTTTTTAATTTTATTTTTCCTCGGTTTCTTTCTTTCCTTTGCTCTTTTCCTTCTACTTTCATTTTTGTATTTTGACTTCGCTTGTTTATCCTTTCTTTCCTCCTTCGTTTGCAAAATCCCCCAACCCAACACATTTCTCACCCCTACCGCCGTCTCTCCTTATTATTGCCCCCAGAGAAAAATTCGCGCCATACTGTGTTAATCAATCGATAACAACGCAAAACGTTTCTTCCTATTCCCTTTCCATTTTACTTCACAAAGCTACGTAGAAAATTGTGCCTTCTTAATAATTTCACACCCAAATGACTACGACCTCTTCCCCACATGAGTCCGATCCGAATATTGTCGGAGGGTGGGACGTGAAAAGCATTCGAGAAACACTTGAGATTGGCCGGTGGGTGAGGCGGACAACGCTTGCAGGGTCTACAATCTTTTCTGGTGCTGACGATGGTGAAATTGATGATGTTAGTGGTGAAGTCTTGAGATTCTCTTAGCTTGTAATCATGTCAGCGTGCGAATGGTTTTTTTACCCACAACCCTATCCCCCACCCACACACACTCATCGTGATGACAATTGTTTTCCGACACTTCTTTTCACCTCCCTCCCACAATTAGCGATATGGGAGGGGCCTAGGCATAACACCCTCCTTTACAGTAACATCTTCAAGACTCCACCAGTCTACCAGAGATA
>CM042179.1:12853434-12870934 GCA_023376005.1 Doryteuthis pealeii | reverse complement strand
AAAATTGTAGCTTACTTGTGTTTCTATTTATAAAATAAAGATATGTATTGATTTTTTGGTAATGTTCTGCCACCGGGTTATATATATATATATATATATTATATATATATAATATATATATATATATATATATCCGTAGATGGGTTACCAAGTCAGTTGGTATTAAGATGATTCAAAGTTGGACCTTTCTTCCAACAGCATAATGTTAGAGTTGTTCAGGTCCAAGTTGAGAGCTTGTTGTTCAATGTTATTGAACAGAGCAATATAATTCGTTAAAAAAAAATAAAAATCGGTCATTTTGCGGTTATAGATCTATTTGTAGATCTATTTGCAGTGTATACCTGTGTGTACTCCACCTACCACATATCACCCAAACCATCTGAGTAAGACGGACAAGACACGCGGGACACTGCTGGAAAAGCAAGGATGAACTCATAAGCGACGTCCTCCTGTGGAAGCCAGCACATGGACACGCCAGTGTGGGCCGACCAGCAAAAACGTACGTTGATTAGCTCTGTGCGGATGCAGGATGCTGCATAGAGGACCTCTCGAGAATGATGAGCGATAGGGACGGATGGAGAGAGATTGTCATGGATATCCGCGCTGAAAGCGCGACATGATGATGAGGATATTATATATTATATATATATATATATATATATATATATATAGAGAGAGAGAGAGAGAGAGAGAGGGGGGGGAGTAAAGTCGTCGGTATCAGCCAAACAGCGAGGGAGTCTCTCCCCTTTTCCTTAGCGCTAGATCAGAGGGTGTTTTAGCGATGGAGGTGGAGCGCCACAACTACCATTTTAGTACACACACAAACACACACACACAAATATATATATTTATTGAAGATAGGAGGGCATTGGCATGTAAGATGGCTTCCAATTCCTCACTAGTGTGTCGGTGTTTTATTCTAGTCATACACGTGTGTTTATTTTATTCTGACATTGATCTACAAACATATATATGGATGCCATGGACTAAAATGATCGCGTGTACAAGAAAGCCGGTCACTTCTTTGCGCGTACCAGTTTGCTTGTGCATGGCTGTACAAAAAAAAACAAGAATTTAAACGAATAAAACCAAGTTAAAAATAAAAAATAATAAAAATAAGACATGAAAAAAAAAGCTAAGAATTGAGAGTTTAATGTCGTTTGTGTTAAGTGGGTGTTTGTTGAACAGACCCAAGGGCACCACAGGTCTGTAAGTGCGAAAGTAGTGCTAGGAAACTGGGGTGACAGTGTGGGTGGTTCAACAGTGGTTGTTACCTTGACGGTTCTGAGAAGGGGGATAATAGACGAAAGTGATAACGATGCGCATTCTCACTCAGTGGCACAAAAGTGGCTCTAATCGGATCACAACAGACCTACCCCGAAGCGTCAGTCCCCATCTCTACCCTCGCCCATTCCCGCTAAATTTGACAATATACTTTCGTGTTGCATTGTATCTGACCACGCTGCTAAAGGGCATTTCTAGAAGAATGAAGAGTAAACAAAGATTTAAAAAAAAAAAAAAAAAAAAAAACAGAATAAGAAATCAGATGGCTATGGGGGATAGCAAACCTCCTTCACTTTTGCGTTCTTTTTCTCCATCTTTTAGATATCTCATCTCGTTTACTTCAAGAACACGTCCGTATGTGTATGAAGAGAAACACACACAAAAAAAAAAAACGTCGACGACTGGTTATATAAAGACTTGTGTGTTAAACATGATCAAATACTTTTCATTCACAGTCTCAAAGCAAGAATGTGCGTGTTTATGTGTCTCTTAGTGAATATGTTTATGCATACATTTCTGTTAGAAACTGTAGACATGTGCACGCATCTATGTATGTATGTATATATGTATGAGTGCATATGTAAGCAGTACACACTAGTATATGTAACTCTTTTTCTCATACATATATATATATATATATATATATATATTATATATGCGTGTGTGGGTCTCTCTCCCCCCTCTCTCTCTCTCTATATATATATATATATATATATATATATATATATATATAAGATCACAAATGCCAATAAAATGACTATAAGGATTTTATTTAGAAAATTATGTCCAGTTTTTATATATATATATTTGTGTGTTGTGTGTGTGTGTGTGTGTGTGTGTGTGTGTGTGTGTGTGTGTGTTTAGCCAATCCCTCCACCACAAGTAGGATGTGACACAAAGTCAATTTTTAAATAGAGTACAGCTGGTTTGAATTCTGAGTTTTTCTTCTCCTAGACTAGTTGCTTTACCGAAGCTAAAGAACTGTCTCCTCTACTCATAGCTGAGAAGAGAAGAGGTAGAATCGTGTCCTTCAAAAGGTTATTTTCACGAAATGAAAACACAAACAGCCACGTCCGGGAATTGAACTCGGATTTTCGGATCTATTCCCTACGGTGGTAACCGTTACGCTAAGCTCGAGTGGAGGAAAAATCGATATGTAGATGTTGGTAATTTCTTATTGATTCCGATCGGTTTTCGCTGTAGGCCATTTCCAGGGTTTGTTCATTTTAAGAGGAATACTTTACAAGGCTGATTGACGGAAAGGCTTACGAATGTTAAATTGAGCAATCACATTTAATGAAATAGAATTATTAACATTACTCTCGATAATAAGAAGCTTGGTTATTATTATATTTTTAAATATTAAATAATTTTAATATATATATATATATATATATATATATATATATATATATATAAAAGAGAGAGAGAGAGAGAGAGAGAAGAGAGAGAAAGAGAGAGAGAGGGGAGAGAAAGAGAGGGGGTGGTTTAACTCAGTTGGTAGAGCGTCCAGCTAGGAATCACAAGGTTACCTGCTTCGATACCGGTCCTCGCCAACTCAGCGTGTGAGTTTCACTGACCTAGCCGCTGATTTCTCATTGGCTAAAGGCAAAGTGTGTGAAGGGAACTGAGTAAGAATAGTTACAATTTGGCGGTTAGTCGAAGGGGCCAGACGTGATGGTCTTTTGTTCCCCAGTAAGCAATCTTCTCACCACGCGATTGGGCTTCAGTTTTAATAAAGACGTCTTTGAAAAATAAACAAAGTCTTGCGTCATCATTTAAAAATAAAGAGGATGTGCACAGTCAAGCGGAGCCAGCACAACAGAAGACGTATCAACCAGAGGAAGAACCTGGCCAGTCGGCGAAATAGAACCCTCCTAAGACCACTCTCCTCTCGACATTTATATATCCTATACAAAAGGGGTATATAACATAGTGCCTTTTATATAGCGAGAAGAATGGAATAGTGTATCTCTAAATCCGCACGTCTTATGAGGTGTTCATGTTTACTTGTAGTCCTTGGATGGAAAATCATCAATTTTTAACAATTCATTAAGAAGACATGACTAATCTATGCATGGTGGGAACTAAGTCTTTTTCAATTGACATCAAAAAGGCTTCTATGACACAATAGCAAACAATGTTATCTTAAAAATAAGGGGTGCATCACAATACACAGCACATCAATGCTTTTTACAATTGGGGGTACGCATTCATAATGCAATAAGAATATTTATGCTAACCAGTCGCTGGAAGCATTTTCAATGACCCAGTGAACGTCACAATTGGACCTTTTTATGGAGAGAGAAAGTTTCCCTGATACGACAAGTCATACTTTTTCCTAAATTAGGTGGGCAGCAGGGTATGTGCTTGAGAGCACCAGGGTGCACTAAAAGAAAAGAACAAACCCGTGGAGGCAATGTGTTGATTTGAACAACGATCATCATATAATTATTCATGTAAAAGGTTTCTTGCCATGTACCACCTACCGCAATATAATTAAAAACCCACTATAACCCCTTCCACGTATGGCAGTGGCATTTTTAACAGGACAATGCACTCTGTGAAAACTCATGATTGAATAATAATAATAATAATAATAATAATATAATAATAATAATAATAATAATAATAATAATAA
Organism: Doryteuthis pealeii; assembly: GCA_023376005.1. Lineage (NCBI taxonomy): Eukaryota > Metazoa > Mollusca > Cephalopoda > Myopsida > Loliginidae > Doryteuthis > Doryteuthis pealeii. Next base: position 12,867,009 of record CM042179.1, on the reverse strand, counting down.
TAATAATAATAGCACAACGAGAATACAAAACTAGACACGACTGGGTTGGGAAGGTGATCCACTGGGAATTATGCAAAAAATTTAATTTTGACCACACAACAAAATGGTATATGCATAAACCAGAATCTGTTCTTGAGAACGAAACGCACAAAATTCTCTGGGACGTTGAGATGAAAACGGATCACCTTATCCCAGCAAGAAGGCCAGACCTAGTGTTGATAAACAAAAAAGAAAGAACTTGTCAACTTGTGGATTTTGCAGTGCCAGCAGATCACAGGGTGAAGTTAAAGGAAAATGAAAAAATGGACAAATATCTGGACCTTGCCAGACAACTGAAAAAGTTATGGAATATTAAAGTGAAAGTGATACCAATTGTAGTTGGTGCACTTGGAACTGTCCCAAAAGGATTAGAAAAGGGCTTGGGAAGTTTGGATATCAGAGGAAGGATTGAAACCATTCAGAACACTGCACTGCTGCAATCTTCCAGAATACCCAGAAGAGTCCTGGAGACCTGAGGAGATTTGCTGTCACTCAGACTCCAGTGAAAGACCATCAGCTAACACTGATGTGAAAACTCAAGAGGAGTAAATAATAATAATCTGGACCATCCTTCAAATGGACAACTAGGAACTCAGACAGACTGACCAAAAAGACAAGAAAATTAATGACAATGTACAAGGCATTACACCCAGAGATGATATAGACAGGCTATATGTATCAAGAAAAAAGATGGAATAGGTCTCGCAAACAGAGGATCCCGCAGATGCTTCAATCTAAGTATTCGAAGAATACACAAAAAAGAGCAACGAAATATTAACCATGATAGCCAATAACAGCAGCTGCAACATATGGACAAGCAGGAAAGCAATAAAAACAACAATACACAAGTGGGAAGAAAAACAATTATATGGATACTTAAAATACAAATTGGAGAGGTTACACATGAAAAAACCTGGACATGGTTAAGAAGAGGAACACTCAAGAAAGAGAGAAACAGAGTCACTCCTAATTACTGCTCAAAATAATGCCATAAGAACAAATTATGTCAAAGCAAAAATTGATAAGATACAACAGAATAGCAATTTTAGGGTATGTGGTGATAGAGATGAGATAATCAGCCATTTATTAAGTGAATGCGGAAAACTAGCACAACGAGAATATAAGGCAAGGCATGACTGGGTTGGAAAGGGAACCGACTGGGAATTGTGCAAGAAACTAAAGTTTGACCATACAACAAAATGGTAGATGCATAAACCAGGATCTGTTCTTAAGAATGAAACACGTAAAATCCTCTAGGACTTTGAGATAAAGACGTATCACCTTATCCCTGCCAGAAAACCAGACGTATAGATTAACAAGAAAAAGAGAACTTGTCAACTGGCACATTTTGTAGGTCCAGTAGATCACAGGGTGAAGCTGAAAGAAAACGACAGAAAACGAAATACCAGGACCTTGCTAGAGAATTGAAAGAACGGTGGAATATGAAGGTGTAAGAGATACCAATTGTAGTCGCTGACGTACGAACTGTTCCCAAAGCTCTGGTGAAGACACCGGCGAACTGAAAGTATGAGGAAGAATTAAGACCATACATATCACATCGCATCACTGGGAAATCAGCTAAGATAATGAGAAGTGTACTGAAGGACTGGGAAACTTGCTATCACTCAAACTTCATTGAAAAAAAGAAGGGGTGGCGTGAAAACTTGAAAGAAGTAATAGAATAGTTTTAGAAGTATGACACTAAACTCTTCCAGACCTCAGACAAGTACTTGATGTGACAAGCCAAGTTCAATCTGCAAAATGTTCACAACTTAACTTGCAGCAAATAAAGGATCTACTATGAATATTCTAGCGACTAATCCTCTAAGAAAACCCGTAGAAGTCTTGAAGAATCTATATCTGTTCAGGTTCAGAATTTTTTAAAGGCACATAAGGTACGAACAACTTATTAGGCATACATATATATATATATATATATATATATATATATATATGTGTGTGTGTGTGTGTGTGTATGTGTGTGTGTGTGTGTGTGTGTATTTGGGCAGAATTCTTTCATTTAGAATTAAACAACTGTTTAACAATTTTATTGATGATCTTTTCAAGCTTTCTGACCAACTTTTTTATATTTGGATGGAATCCGTGGATTAGTCCACCGAAGTTCGTATCCGAGTAGCGTTGGCCAGAATGCTTGAAAAGATCACCAATAAAATTGTTAAACAGGAGACGTGCCTTTTGTTTAATTCTATATGTATATATATATAAAGTAAGTATAATAATCGGGGTGGCCTAAAGTCGGTATCAGCCAGACAGCAAGGGAGTCTATCCCCTTTTAAGTAGCGCTAGACCAAGGAGATTGTTTTAGCGTCTGAGGTGGAGCACCACAGCTCCTCAATTTACCGCACAGATCCCTGTGCTACTCATACGCTGAGTTGGCGTGGGCCGGTATCGTACCAGGAACCTTGCAGTTCCTAGTCAAGTACTCTACCGACTGAGCTAAACCGGCCATTATAACAGGATAAACACCTCCCGATCTTCAGATACTCAATTATTTTAACTCTTGAATCAAAAGTCAGCACTGGTTCACCTGAGGATCGAACGCATGAAATTCAGTCGTTACTTTTTTTTCTATAAAGGACCGGTTTCAGCTCAGTCGGTAGAGCATCTGCCTTGGAACCACAAGGTTCCGGGTTTGATACCGGACCTCATCGACTCAGTGCATGAGTAGCACCTCTTGCATCTGTGCGATAAAAAGGGAACTAATGGTAGGTTTACCGCTCCTCCTCAAACACAAATCAATCTAATTGAGTGAAAAGTGGATAGACCCCTCACTGTCTGGTTGATACCGACAATAGGCCATTCTGCCGACTTTACTTACTTTAAATTTGAAATAATTTTGTTATGTATTTTACAACATTGGGCATTGTAAAAGAACACTAAAAGTTTTCTTTGCAGCGCCGAATGTAGGAAAATACAGAACAATATATGATATGGGTGTGTGTATATATATATATATATATATATATATATATATATATATGTGTGTGTGTGTGTGTGTGTGTTGTGTGTGTGTGTGTGTGTGTAAATAAAAGTGTGTAGTTGTGTATCCTTGAACTGTATGTGTGCGTATGTATATATGTGTATGTATGTATGCTAAAAACAGGTTTTCGTTAAAGATACAGATGGGGGTAGTGTTTCTGCCTATGGGTTTTGTTTTCCTTGCTCATTATGTGATAGTTACTGGTTCTGCCTGAAAATCCCCACCAACTACTTATTTATTTATTTATTTATAAAGCAGGTCCGCTTTTTCATTTTTTTTTTTTTTTTGTTACGCACTGTTCTCAACTTCCTTCCTATCAATTCAACGATTCTTTAACGCCTTTTGATTTGACCATTTGATTCAAAAATTAAGCAGGAAAAAAAAAAAAGAAAAGAAAAGAAAAATAATAATAATAAAAAAACATAATGACTTTCCACGGACGGACCCTCATGTTGTTTACTAGTAAGATTGTTACCGATCAAAACAATGAACTTGTTAATTTATGACAAGTGCGACATCTTACAGTTCAGCGCACTGACCACGATTGCTGAAGGCTCTTGTTAATGATACACGTGTATTGTTGATAATTGGACACATGCTGTGAAATAAGCAAAGACTGTCTGTAGAAAAAAAAAGAAAAAGAAAAAGAAAAAAAAGCAACTTTTCTTTTTCTTTTAACTCAGTTTTGTGTGTGCCTGTGTATGCATGTATGAGCGTGTACGTTAGAGTGCGTACGTTTGCTTGTGTACGCGTTCTTCAGCGTATGTCTATGTGCAATTGTTCATGTATGTGTACGTCTGTGCTTTCTGCAAACCATTTATTCATGAGAATAGTTATATGGTATCCCCAAGGTTAAAAGCATGACTGACCACTATGACGGAGAGATGTTTGGTCAAGATGACCAGTGGACAATAAGTTTCATTACTACTGTAGTAACTAATTTTTTAAAAATGTATTTTTATTGTCATTGTTGTTGTTGATTTATGGTTGCATATATCGTAGCAGCAATTATAATGCTTTCCCTGTAGTAATAATTATGACCCCTATTATTATTAATTATTATTAATTTCGAGCAAGGTCTAGGTATTCATCATGTCATTCGATTATCATCATTATCATTATTATTATTATAACACTCAATTCGAATTTTTCACACCTGCCGTAGCCGGTGGTTCACTGGAGGGTGAGTGACAGTGACTTGCTGTCACTCACCCTCAGGTCTCCAGGACTCTTCTGAGTATTCCAACCGATCTCAATAATGCTGTAGTCTGGATGGTTTCGATCCTTCCTCTGATTTCCAATTTATCTAGGCTCATTTCCAACCCCCTGGGGATTGTTCAAAGGGCCCCAATTACAATTGGTACGATCTTCACCCTCATGTTCCACAGTTTTTTAGTTCTCTGGCAAGGTCCAATTATTTGTCGATCTTTTCACTAGCGCTAGGCCAAGGAGATTGTTTTTGCATCGGAGGTGGAGCGCCACACCTACCATCAGCTCCCCACTTTACAACACAGATCCAAGCCGGGATACTCAGGCAAAATTTCTTCTACAATTATTATTAATAATAGTAGCAGTAACAGTAGTAGTAGTAGTTGCTCGTTTGGTAGCTGTTTTGTATTACGGCATATCAACCCTGTGCGGGCCATTTAATGCCGAATCAAATCATTTTGATATCAGGTTGCTTACAGTAGTAGTAGTAGTAGTAGTAGTAGTTGTTGTTGTTGTTGTTGTTGTTTGAAATATTCGGTTTTTCATTTTTAGTAATAACAGATTTTTCCTACAATTATTTATTCCTTTATTTCCTTATTTGAATAAAGTTCTTTCTTTTTCTTTCTTTATTTCTTTCTAGTTTTATTTATTTATTTATTTTCATACATGTATTTATTTATTTATTTATTAGTTAATTATCTGTTTTTGTAATTGTTTAAGACTGGTCACAAAAAATATAATGAATAAAAATAAGTTTTGGCCTCTAGCTCCTGAAAAAAAGGTACGTGTGTACCTTAAGAAAGAGGAAACAGCTCTTGAGTATTCTTGGCATAAATGTTGAGGAGTTGAAGCACTTGTCAATGGGAGACAGAAATGAACCGTGAAAGACCAGCGCTTAATGTATTCATGCGTTTACAATAGGCCATACCACTTAAAGTCCCACTGCTCCATGGACACTGGTGATGCTAATTATTTATAGCCTCTCAGTGTTACCATAGTTGTCTTCGTTTTTACGTATAATCATTTCTGATTATTTTCTTCGGTTTTATTCATTATTTCAATGATTCTATTTTTCCTTTCAACTGTTTTAATTTATCGTTTTGTTTTACAAGGGGAGATAAGCAGTCAATCAAAATTCATCGGGTCATATTTTTTTAAATTTTAACTGCGGATTCGAATTCATCACATTTTTTTTTATTCATTTCAGAATTAATTGTTCGTACCAAGCACTTTCGTTTATTTTATTTTATTTTTATTTTATTTTTATTTTATTTCATTTTTTTATTTGTCGTCACATGCTGAATTGGAGGCGCTTGTGTTTAATGGTTATCGTCGTAGGAAAATCTAAATCTATTTTTACGTATTTCCAATTTTTATTTTACAATCAATTGTTAGAATCAAACACTTTTGTTTAGTTTATTTTATTCTATTTTTTTTATTTGTCGTCACATGCTGATTTTGAGGCGCTTGTTGTTTAATGGTTATCGTCGTAGGAAATCCTAAATCGATTTTTACGTATTTACAATTTTTATTTTACAATTAATTGTTAGAATCAAACATTTTCGTTTTTTTTATTTTTCTATTTGTCGTCATATGCTGAATTGGAGCTGCTTGTTGTTTAATGGTTAATTTCTTAGGAAATTCTAGATACATTTTTACATATCTAAATTTTAACAGTAGATTCGACTTCGCAATTGTGGATTCGAATTCATCACATTTCATTTTAATCTAAAACTTGATTGTTTGTATCAAACACTTTCGTTTCTCTTGTTGTATTTTTCTATTTGACATCACATGCTGAATTGGATGCGCTCGTAGCTTAATGGTTATCGTCGTAGGAAATTCTAATTACATATTTACAATTTTATTTTACAATTAATTGTTAGTATCAAACACTTTCGTTTATTTTATTTCATTTTATCTTATTTTTCAATTTGTCATCACGTACTGAATTGGTGGCGCTTGTAGCTTAATGGTTATCGTCGTATGAAATTCTAAATCCATTTTTACGCATAATCATTTTTAATAATTTTCTTTTGTTTTATTTATTATTTCAATGAAGTTATTTTTCCTTTTTAAAATTTTATTCACAATTTTTATTTTACAATCAATTGTTTATTTTATTTTATTCTATTTTTTCTATTTGTCGTCACATGCGGAATTGGAGGCGCTCGTAGCTTAATGTTTATCGCTGTAGGAAATTCTAAATCCATTTTTACCTATTTATAATTTTTATTTAAGAATTAAGTGTTAGTATCAAACACTTTCGTTTATTTTATTTTATTCTATTTTTTCTATTTATTGTCACATGCTGAATTGGAGGCGCTCGTTATTTAATGGTTATCGTCGCAGGAAATTATAAATCTATTTTAGGAGTTCAATATATTGAGCTGAATTTAACAAGTTTGGAGTCAGAGATTTCCTTCTCCCATACTAGTCGCCAAACCAATGTTAAAGAGTCTGGACTGTCCTAATGTTTTAACCATAGCTGGAAGGAGAATACTTGGATATATACCTTCATATGCTAAATTGAAGACGCTCATTGTTTTATGGTTATCGTTATAGGAAATTCTAAATTCATTTTTTACGAATAATCAATTCTAATAATTTTTTTTTCGTTTTATTTATTATTTCAATTTTCGATTTTCTTCTTAAGATTACCGCCCATCTTATGCCTTGGCGCCCGTTGTGTAATGGCTATCGCCGTAGAAAATTGACACAGCAAAACGACTTCAAATCCTGGACAAGGCTATTTGCATTTCATATAGCTCTAATACACTTGGAAAAGGAATGAATCCAACAATTCTCCCTTCAGTTATGGTTAAATTAAATGGCAGACTAGTTTCTTTAACCTTGGTATGGCAACTTGTCTAGGAAGAGAAAAACTCTGAATTCAAACCTAAACTCCGCTTAAAAATTGGGTGTGGAGGGGTTAGTAAATACATATTTCACGCTGAAAGGTGGCGCTTAGCGTGACGGTTAACATTGTAGGAAATGGAATCGGTAACCTTAAATCCTAGATAAGTCAGTTTGCGTTTCACTTAACACTGATGCCCTCTAAAGAAAGGCATGAAATTATCTCTTCTCATCCCAGCTATGGGTAAATAGTAGAGTTTGGCTCTTTGGCTTTTGTTACGGCAACCTCTCTAGGAGAAGGAAAATTCTGAATTCAAACCAGCTGTACTCCGCTTAAAAATTAACCATGTCTTACATCCTGTCCTTGGTGGAGGGTTTATCAGTCTGAAAAATCATGCATTTTCTTTATTGAAACACGTTGAAATTTTCATTTTGAAATGATTTCTGAAATTAAGTGATACAATTACATCTAGAATTGATCTAAATGTGTGAATATATAAAAAATATCGCTATAAATGCAAAATAGCGCGCAAGAGGTGATATCATTAAAATCGAATTTTACATATGGATAGAATAAGGTTATGGAAATTCCCGAAGCAGCCTAACCCTAACCCTTACATTAGCGTCTCGGGTATATCAGTAAAATGTAATGCTTTTTATACATAATCTAATGATATTATTTCTTGCGCGCTATTCTGCATTTATACCAAGAAATGTAATGCTTTTTATACATAATTTAATGATATTATTTCTTGCGCGCTATTCTACATTACTACCAAAAGATCATAATAAACAGGCTTTAAAATTATAGGTTTCCTTTAATAATTTAAGGGACCGGGTTAGCTCAGTCGGTAGAGCGTTCGGCTAGAAACCACAAGGTTCCTAGTTCGATACCGGTCCTCGCCAACTCAGCGTATGGGTAGCACAGGGATATGTGCGGTAAAGTAAGGAGCTGATGGTAGGCGTGGCGCTCCCCCTCAGACGCTAAAAATAATCTCCTTGGTCTAGCACAAGTGAAAAGGGGATAAACTCCCTCGCTGATAGGCTGATGCCTTCTTTAGGCCGCCCCGACGACTTTACTTACTTACTTAATAACCACCTTTATATTAAATTACTTTCTATATAAAAACCATAATAACTAGAGTTACTCTTTTTTTTTAAAATTTACTGATACTATTTCTTTGAGAACCTATATTTTTGTTAAATTGTATTTAATGGTGAAGTTCCAGTACTGGAGCTCTGGGGAATGTGGAGTACCCCTTCATCGCTATTACTCCCAAGTCCACCCTGACCCGGATTGGTTTTACCTTTTATGTTTCCATCTATTGGTTGAATAAGAAAAATAAGTTTTAAAATGTGTTTTAAAAATTGAGTTAAAAAAAAAAGAATTTTCAATACCACGTCACACACTGACTTCCACGCTCATTATTATTTTACATATTCTCGGGCCATTCTCACGCATAATATAAACCTCATAATACTTACCTAACATTGAACTTTCGGGCTCTATGTCCTGTGCCCAGTGGCTTCGGCCTCTGGACCGGTAAAGTATTGTTAACAGTGTTGATCCCAGGGGGCTATCCCCCCCAGGCAACACCTGCCCCCTTGATTTAAAGGGGCAGGGCTGGGTTTATTTCCCAGTTACCGGGGAGCCCCTCGACGAGACCAGCGCATTTTTGCACCCACCATCCCACATTAAAAAGACGTTGTGTCATACCCGCATACATGGGAATAAATACTAATATTCAACTCTGTAACAATTTAAATGTTCTGCTGTTTATTTTCTTAATGATATCGTTTTTGCCTTGCCACACCGAATAAGAAGTCTATAACAAAAGTCTCTTTTATTAAAGAAGTTTATATTACACCGGAAGACGGCCGGAGAACGTACCGACGGAAACGTCATAGAAACAACGAAAACAAGAAGGAATTCAATAGTCCAAATAATTCTTTGATTAAAAAGTAGCTTTTAATGTTACAGTAAATCTATACATATATAAAGGAAAATCTATGTTTATGTATGTCCATAGGAAACTATGAAAATAAAACAATTAATGACAAAGTAAATATATATACACATTCACTGTCACCAGATCTTGTTTTTTTAACAAAAATAATAAAGATTTGATTTATATTCGTGAAGATAATTAAAAAACAAAATCTAAATGATAACAGCATGGGATTCTTTTTTGCATTTAATATTTTAAATAGGAGACATTATCTTTTTTATTTTCAGAATGTTTGGATCAATCCAAGGTCTTTTTTACGTAGGTAATTTAATGGGGTATCCTGAGAGGATCCATCTCGCGATTAAAAAATGATGGATCTGTGAGGCTGCCTTCATACCCCCCCTACCCAGGTGACGCCGGGTAGTCGCTTCTAGTAAATAAATAAATATAACTTCTTCAAAACAAGCAGACAGACAAGGGAGATAACTGAAGCTTGACTACTTTTAGATTGTTAAGCTTTATAGAGAAGGAAGTTTAATTAAATTAAAACTTCAAAAATAAATATCACATCTAACAATCTTTTTCATTTCTTTTATAGGACCATATATATAGCTAAGTCGGTAGGGCGTCCGACTAGGAACCACAAGGTTCCGTGTTTGATACCGACCCTCGCTAACTCAGCTAGGGATCTGTGCGATAAAGTGGAGAGCTGATGGTAGGTGTGACGCGCCCGGCCCAAACAATATCCTTGGTGTAGCACTAATGAAAAGGGAATAGACTCCATCGCTGTCTGGCTGATACCGACATTAGGCCATTCCGACGGCTTTATATTTCAGTACCAGCATAAAATTCCAATGTAAACGATGGTAGACGTCTCTGATGCTGAAAGGACAAAGGAGTCACTGAATCTTGAGCGAAAGTGTATGGAGACTGTGGATTACACTTGTGCCACGATCTCGATTTAAGTCCAACCACCATAACCGAGAGGGATGCTGGAGTATACCGGTTTGACCACAACAAGACTGCAAGCGCAGCCAGTATGATCACGGAGTTCATCACTAAGTTGCCTAAGGGGACTCGCCTTAGGGGTCCATCCTAATTTTTTGCCGTTGGGGTTTACTCTCTTAGCCTTTGACATTAGCCAGCCTACCTGCAAGCAAGAGACGGGTGAAGAAGGAGGGAGGTGACCACCCTCCCATACAAAGCATGTGCCCACTTCTTTTGTTTTCAGTTACTGATTTAAAATTATAGATAAATATTCAAGAAATTGTCATTGTATTAATTTGATCAACTCAGTTACTTGCGCAGAGTCCACCCAAAACAACTTTTTCATTCTAACACACACATATACGGGCGTAGGCGCACGTGTGTGTGTGTGTGTGTGTGTAGAAGAAAAAAGACAGTTTTGAAAATTAGGTTGACATGCTTCACGTCATCGTTTGCATTCTGATAACTCCAGATTCACTGGCGAAACGTGCCAGTCTGATTTTGCCAGCAGTCTTTCTCTTTTCGTCAGATGTCATTGTAGATTTCTCTCTCTCTCTCTCTCTCTCTCTCTCTCTCTCTCTCTCTCTCTCTCTCTCTCTCACACACACAAATTTAATTCAGACTTTATTCTCCACCCTCTCTTTTTCTCTTCATCTTTCTATCTCTTTATCTCTCTCTCTCTCCTTCTCATTCAATTCCAGGATTTACTCTCTATCTCTCATTTAATTCACGTCTTTACCCCCCCACTATCTCTCTCTAATTTAATTCCAGAATGTATGCCCCCTCTCTCTCTCTCCCCTCTCTCTATCACACGCACACACACACGCACACACACACACTCGTTTAATTCCAAATGTTACCCACTCACATTTAATTCCAGACTTTACTGACTCTCATCTTATTTCAAATTACTCTTACCTCTCTTTCTCTCTCTCTCTCTCACACACACACACACACTCTCTCTCCCTCTCTCTCACACACTTTCTCTCTCTCTCTATCTATCTATCTATATATATATATATATATCTCATTTAATTCCAGACTCTACTGTCTCTCCCCCCTCTCTCATTTAATTCCGAACATTACTCTCTCTCTCTCTCTCTCTCTCTCTCTCTCTCTCTCTCTCTCTCTCTCTCTCATTGATTCCAGAATAGTCTCTCTCTCCCTCCCCCTCTTCTCATTTAGTTCCAGACTTTACTATCTTTCTCTTTATTCGTCTCACTCCCCCCCTCTCTCTCTCTCTCTCTATATATATATATATATATATATATATATATATTAAGTCATCTACAGACACGTGTTCCGACGTTTCACACCTTTTCAATGTGTCTAGACTCAACAACTATCCTTGGCTAGGGTCGAATTCAGACTGACTGTTTGCCAGCCTGATATCTTATCCCCTCGGCCACTGACAGCTGTAGCGGGACTGGTATTTTAAACCATTAAATACATAGGTTTGTTTATGTATTTTTCGGTCACAAAGAGATCAAATTTCCGGGGAAACGATCATTGCATAGTAGTGAAAGTTAATTTAAATTACCAATTAGAGAGTTCGTACCAAATTTATGGGAGCATATATTAATAAGTCAAGACACAAATATAATATATCTTATTATAATGGAGATTGTGTGCTTTTCTGTCTGTAACCGAAACTATATTACTACTCATATCACTATTCCCTTAGTTATTGACATCACATTTTCCATAATTGTATTTTTATTTAAACCTCAATTATTAATAAAATTGTTTTACATTATTAATACTGTTAACCATGTCTACATACTGACAACATACAATTATATTTATATATACAACAAAATAGTGGTTTACAGTGTGAATGGGAAGGCTAATTTGCATATTGATATTAAAAATGTGATTTTATTAAATATGTACTTAGTATTATTGATTTCTAACTGTTTGGTTTTATTTTAATGAATATAATCAAAAATCTCTTCAATGAATCTTAAATGAAATCCATTAACAAGAAAAAATAACTGTAAGTTTTTCTTTACTTACTCTTTTAACTAAATACTTAAATTAGAAAAAATAAAAATGAAAGACGAGAGTGATGGAAGTTTCAGTTGTTTTATTTTTTTATTATACTCCCTCTGTTTCAAATCTTTTTATCAGTATTCTTATTTAGTTTCATTAGCCTTTCTAATTTAATAGAATATTTTATTACATTAAACTTAAATACTTGCACCCGGAGGGTGCATATATTTGCTAGTATTTGTAAAGAAAAGAGGCTTAGCGACCGGGTATTAAGCGTTTATGGTTCATTTCCACCTGTGGGTATCTGAGACCCTCCAAGTTTCCTTAGATCACGTTTTTTATTGAAACAGGTAAACAAATAAATTTAGCTTATTGTTGTGATGTTAGTCCCAACAGTAAAAAGAAGTCAAGTCGAGATGGGGTAAAATAAGACAAGTGTATTTACAATTAATGGTACATGTACAACTAGCTTGTCGTTAACGGGAACAGTCCTCCCTTTCCACTCGGTGTCTCACTATTTATAGTGAGAACCGGTGCATGTTCTCCACTGTAGGAACGGCCGGTACAACACTTATATTTATGCATTCCCTCCTAATCCCAGTGATCTTTCGAGGTGGCAGTGCTTTGATGTTGTGCCAGCTCCCTTCCTGGTAACCCTTTTCCTTGGATGCTGTCGTTAAGCCTTTTTTCTTTACAAATTACTTTGCTCTGTTTATAAAAAGTAAACATTGAGCTCTCAAATCGGACCTGAAGATTGCAACACCGTACAGTTAGGGGAAAGGGACAGTTTAGAATCATCCTAATACCAAAGGACTTGGTACACCACCAAAGAATATATATAATATATATATATATATATATAATATATATATATATATATATATATATATATATATATATATATATATATATTCCAAGAAACGTCGTTTATATAAAAAGGTGCAAATCCTATGTAACAAGATATGTATATGCTATACATGTCAAATAGATCAGATCCCCCCAGCAAAACACTCTCAACACCATTACAGAGTAACTACCAGCTTGCACAACACTCTGCTAACAGACTGGACTAATAGCCTCGCTATATCCCCCCCCCCCCCCATGATCTCTACTATCTGCCATAAGAGCTAAAAACCACGATCTGCCAAACAAAATAAAACGGTACAGTCTTTCATGATCTAAAGAGTGCTATTCTCTGGTCCAGGTATGGCGCAGAGATTGATTTTGTTGTTTCAATAATGCCATCTTTGTTGTCTACAAAAGTGCGTTGAATTCAGTGTACACTGTACTGTGTATTGATTGATGTGTTGGGCAACACCAGTGATGAATTGGGGGTGTGATCTGATGCATTTTGGTGGTAATCATTCTTGTTAGTCGCTGGTGGTCGCGTTCTCGCATTACCATCAGGCGCCTATGTTTTCACTTGTTCTGGTGTATATCAAGAATATATATATATATATATATATATATACCAACCCCTCCGTAGAAGCAGAATGTGACACGAGGTCAATTTCTTAAACGAGGTATAAGAGGTTTGAATTC
>CM042179.1:12818434-12848434 GCA_023376005.1 Doryteuthis pealeii | reverse complement strand
GAATAATCTAATATAGATATATAGATATATAGATAGATAGATAGATAGGAATAATCTAATATAGATATAAATAGATAGATAGATAGATAGATAGATAGATAGATAGATTGGCTAAGATAGATAGATAGATAGATAGATAGATAGATAGATAGGAATATGCTATTATAGATAGATAGATAGATAGATAGATAAGAATATAACTATTATAGATAGATAGATAGATAGGAATAAACTATTATAGATAGATAGATAGATAGATAGATAGATAGGAATGATCTAATATAGATATATAGATATATAGATATAAACAGATAGATAGATAGGCTAGATAGATAGAGATAGATAGATAGATATGAACATACTGATAGATAAATAGATACATACATATTAATTTAATTTTTAGGTTGGTTATTTGTTTTTGTTTTTACGGCATATCAACACTTTTCGGGTTATTTAATTATCGAATCAAGTGATTTTTATAAACGGTTTCTTACAGTACCTGCTGTTCCTTAAATGTAGTTCAAAATCATTTTTAAAATTGTGAAAAGGATTATTTGAGTCATAAATGAGATCACCCTGCTGGTTGGGGCTGTAGAATATGCTGACTGACCCTATACAAGGGGTGGGCAGTAAACCTGGTTGGCCGAAGTTAGAGATCGTAGTGCCTGCGCGGACAATGACCCGGTTGCTAAGTAGTCACGTGACCGGCAACACTCTAATATACCCCTTACTTTGGGTTACGCAGGCAGTCGGAGAAGCCTGAACTTATCAATCGACTGGTCATGTCAAACCCTAGCATCTATATGATTAAGACCAGACCGGATTCTTTAGATTTTTCTTAAGGAAAGCATCCATCACTTTTTATCATAAAGATAGTAGGGAGGGTCAACAACCTATTCAGGAATAGTTATAAAATAAATATATAAATGCAAAAGTTAATAAAAACACAAATGTAAAATGAAAAATGTTACATAGAAATTATTTCAACTAATCTCTGATGGATGTGGGGTATCTATTCATTGCCATTACCTCCTGGTCTAATCTAACTCGGGGTGGTATAGTACCTGTTAGGGTCTCATCTATGGCTCAAATAGATATATTTAAATTAAAAAAACTATTTCTACAAGATTATCGATACACATGAAGTTAATGATAAATCTAACAAAATCCACCAATTAGTTACTACACATGAATTTATTAGTGCTTTAAAAAGACCTCCTAAAAGATTCATTGTATGAAAAAAAATTTTACAATAAAAGGGGAGGTAAAAGGAAAAAAAAAATGATCCTCGCTCAACAGAGCTAAATATCGAGGATAATCGATTAAAACAGGTAAATGGAACGAGTAGGAAAATAAAAGAAAAGAAAAGAACAATTTATTTTCTTTTCTCCTAAAAGGGGGGGGGGTGAAGGAGACCTTATAGATTGTTTATAAGTCGACGGGGCGGCCTAAAGTCGGTATCAGCCAGTCAGTGAGGGAGTCTATCCCCTTGTCAAAGCGCTAGACCAAGGAGATTGTTTTTAGCATCGTAGGTGGTGCGCCACACCTACCATCAGCTGCTTAATTTACCGCACAGATCCCTGGGCTACTCATACGCTGAGTTGGCGAGGACCGGTATCGAACTAGGAACGTTGTGGTTTCTAGCCGAACGCTCTACCGACTCAGCTAACCTAACCCTATTGTTTATAAAGAGCAGGTCAGAATATACAATGTTTCTAAAATCTTAAGATGGTAAAAAGAGTGCGACTTGCTCTCAACTGAGAACTAGTCAACACTAAATGAGTTGGCGCAATTACGGTTATTTATAAGGTGCTCGCCTATAGAGGAACCACAAGTATTCCTCATGGATTTATATATTCTGCATTATTGATAAACACCAAGTTAACTAATCATAAAGGGGCCAACAGAATGCTCAATACTTGCGACCTTGTGTCACATCCCACCCATAGTGAATGGGTTGGGTAAATATCAAGTGGGTATCAACGAGGTGTAATGATAATCATGCTAGTCTTGCAGATCCATTATTACTAAATAGCAAGTTCGATCCACGGTGGATACCCGTACTCGGGGCCTTGTGTCACATCCTACCCGTGATGAAGTAGTTAGATAAAAGGTCAAGCCATCGTGGATTAATGGTTAGCAAGCTCGTCTAGAAGGTCCATTACTACCGAAATCTTATTCGATCCTAACTAGATGCACCACACTTGCGAACTTGTCTCATACCCTATCCGTGGCATACGGGTTAGGTAAATGCCTACCTTCTGTTAATATCAACGTCTAAAAGTTATTTGCACACAAACATAAGTTCATTTCCGTCTGCCTTCCTTTAAGTTTTCAAAATGAACATCATTAAATTCATACATTTAAAAAACTATTAACTATGTTTAAACTACACATATTTTGCGTATTTCATCATTTTCCAAAAAATATTTTAAAAATAGATTCTAATAGAATATGAATTTCTATGTCTAGCATAAACATATTCTTCATATGCATGAGTGTGCGAGCGAACATCTGTGTTCATTGTGCATGTGTATATATGAGTATAATTGTATGTGTGTGTGTGTGTGTGTGTGTGTGTGTTTGTGTGTGTGTGTGTGTGAATGCGTGTTACTGTATGTGAGAGAGAGAGTGTGTGTGCGAGAGATAGAGAGAAAGAGAGAGAGAGAGAAAGAGAGAGAGAGACACACACATAAGCAGATATATACTAAGCTAATATAGTGGATGCAAAAATTGTAATATATGTACATAAATGTCACTCGGTGTTATTAGATCCCAGTTATGTTTGAAAAATGTTTTCATCGTAGTAACAAATCAATTAACTTCGGTTGATCGATACTTCTTGATCAATAATTTATTTAATTGTAGTTACTCATTGCTCTCTAACTCACAAATTTCGAAGGATTTGTAATATTCATCATTTTATAAATCCGTATATAAGCAAAATACATAAGTTCCTTAGTATATGCAGGATTATATAGTTTTTATAAGACTGCATAACATATATATGCACATATATAATGCTTATACCGCTATATATCTATTGTTAGATATATATATATATATATATATATATATATATATATATATAGAGAGAGAGAGAGAGAGAGAGAGAGAGAGAGAGAGAGAGAGAGAGAGAATGAATAGAGAATAAATGAGAAAAATTGGCATAAAAAGGTGCTCAATGCCAATAAAGCAGAGCAGATTTACAATCCATAGTAATGATATTATGGATGATTTAAACTCATAACTTTAAGTTTCATGCTTATGCAATCTTCAGATAAGTCAAATGGTTGATATTTTTAGGAGAGAAAAAAGAATAGAATAAATCATTGGAAAGATGGAAAAGAGAAAGAAGAAAAAAAGAAAAGAAAGCACGGAAATAAATAAATAAATGTATAATGAAATAAAGAATGAAAGAAATGAAAAGAACAAGAAAGCATTAGAAAAAAAGAAGAAAGAAAGAAAGAAAAAAGAAAGAAGAAAAAACAAGAAAAAGAAAGAAAGAAAGAAAAAAAGAAAGAAAGAAAAGAAAGAAAGAAAGAAAGAAAGAAAAAGAAAGAAAGGAAGAAAGAATCGGAAAACATTGGTAGAAAGAAAGAAAGCCTAAGAATAAAGAAATAATAAATGAAGGAAAGTATAGGAAGGAAAAAAGTATGGAAGAAAGGATGGGAGTGAAGAATGAATAAAAGAATGCATTAGAAGGAAGAAAGGAAGGAAGAAAGAAAGAAAGAAAGAATTAAAGCAGGAGAGAAAAAGACAGAAAGAAAGCTGGAGAGAAAAGAAAGAATAAAAAGAATCATTGGAAGGAAGGAAAGTAGAAAGAAAGAAAGAAAAAAGAAAGAACGAGGAGAAATAAATAAATAAAGACATAATGAAATAAAGAATGAAAGAAACAAACAAACAATAAATGCTTAGCGAGGTCCATATCGTAAAATACTGAAACAAAGAACAAGAAAACTATAATAAATGCTTTATTTTATTTTCATAATTTGTATAAAACAACATTTCGTGTCCTGATGTACTAACATTTTCGAGAAGACAAAAAATATTATTGAAGATTTATTTTGAATAAACTTTATTTGTAAAATTTGACTTACAGCTCGAAATGACAAATCTTATGATTCAAATGATTTTTTTTTTAATTTTTAAATGTGTCCAATTTTTCTTCGATTTTGAGATTTGTTTAACAAAACTCTCAGCAAATTTGTGATTTATAATTTTGTAATGGAATTCAAATATATTCATTTACACATGATAAAATTCAACATAATAATTTATAAACAGAAAATGATGCACTTTCATTTCCAACAACAGTGTATTATATGTGTGTCTATAGGATAGATAGATAGATAGATAGAGAGAGAGAGAGAGAGAGAGAGAGAGAGAGAGGGAGAGAGAGAGGGGGGAATGAAATATTTCCTTTTGGAAAAAAGGCTGAAAGGAGGCTGAAAGAAAGAAAAATAAATGAATCACACCAAATTTATTAAAATAGGAAAAATAAAAGATGATACTTAAGAAGAGAAAATGGCGGATTTTATTTCATTTCACAGAACTCAGTGTGTGTGTGTGTGTATGTGTATGTGTGTATCTGTTTGTTTGTTTGTTTGTTGTGTGTGTGTGTGTGTGTGTGTGTGTGTGTGTGTGTGTGTGTGTGTGTTGTGTGTCTCTGTGTTTGTGTGATCGAGAGAGAAGCAGAAAGAAACACCTTTAGGAAATGGTAGTAATATAAGAAAAGATGAAAGAAGAAAAAAAGAATTAAAAGAGAGAAAAATCCTAATCAGACGAAGTTTATTATTAAAATAGGAAAAGAAAAGATGAACAAATGAGAGAGAGAGAGAGGGGAAGAAAGAGAGAGAGAGAGGGGAGAGAGAAAGAGAGAGAGAGAGAGTAAGAGAGGGGGGGAGATGGGTTATTGTAGGTTGAGATAATGAACGAAAATCTGCAAGTGTAAATCGATAATAAAAACGTGTTATAAATTTTCTCTGTTGTGTTTCTTTTTCTCTTCTTATGATATCTTGTTGGACACACACACAGAACTCTTATAGACGATTGGAGTTGAGCCTAGCACCGTCAGATCACGTAAGGTCATAGGCAATTCAATCACTAAAACCGACAAACCCTCGTGAATTAGTCTCGATGATGCTACACTCATCGTTGGCAACGTTGGCACAACATGATGGGTCAAAGTGGAGTCTGCTTCAGGGAGATTCGCCTTTACTCACTTTTCAATACATTCTTGTTTTGAAGAGTTTTCTAATGAAATATCTACGTACGATAATGTCGCTAGGTGGCGCCCAGATTCATAACAAATTCCTCCTAGATGAGGCCACTACTCAACGAATTTGGCACCAATAACGGCTACGCGCCATTTTTATTAACTCTCTTCTTACCCTTTCACCGCTCTTCTTTTCCATACATGAATAGAGTAGATGGCTGGCTGGTTAAAGATCGGCTAAAACACTTACGTCGATGTTTCCTAATGAATTATGTGTACAGAATGTTCAATTATTTGTTTATCGGCTAACATTGCACAAGCCGACATTTTGGAACTTTGTTCGCGCATGCTCTCACAGTCACGTACTCAAACAAAACGCACACTTTTGTGCGTACATGTGCGCATGCATATATAGACATATATAAGCTAACAATAATTCAAATTGACTTAAACAAGTTAACAAATAAATGTGTTAGATACTTGAACCCAGTTATACAAATGGTATCTTTAAAGATCTATTTCAATGAATCTATCTATTTGAATATCTACAGACATGCAGTTGTTAAATAAATATGAAGAGAGGTGAAAAGTTATCAGCCTAACTAATGTCAGAAAAAAACAATAAAGGTACTTACCTTTCAATGGATCGGGCGGGATAGTGAAGATCAAGAAGCGCCAAACTTGTGTTGGTTACATTTAAACAAACTTGAAAAAGAATGTGCCAAGTATGAAGAACTGTGGAGTGAATGTGGAATAGAATGAAGGATATGGACTTTCAAAGCTTCAAAAATATGTATAGATGCATGCAAGTACACATAAAATGCACATATTTCAATCGCAAGTATTAAACAACATACATGAGATATGGAGGCGCGAATTATGTAATGGTTATCGTCTCAGAAAATAGACTCTGCAAGAAGAGTTGAAAATATGAATGATATTGTTTGAATTTCACTTCACACTCATTCTCTTGGGAAAAACACGAATCCATATTTCCCTCTTCAGCTCTGAGTAAATAATAGGACAGACTGTGTTCTTTAGTCTTGATTAGGCTACTGTTCTAGAAGGAAAACTTTTAATTCAAAATCTGAGTAAGGTAACGTGAAACCAGCACAGTACTTTATTTTAAAAGGATTCTTTAAAAAAAAAAAAGATAGTGGGAGTCACCAGGCATTGAACATGACTCGACAAAATCAGGTACAAGAATATACACCCCTGATCAATCGGCTGACCACATCAAGGCCTAGCACCTATATGATTGTCTCATACCTATTTGCCCTTAGGCAAACCCATAAAGGTGGCTGAGGGTCTTAATGTCCTGGGTATGACGTTAAACTCTATCTAATGGTGAAGTTCCAATTCTGAAGCTCTGGGGAATGTGGAGTACCCCTTCATCACCATTACTCCTAGGTCCCCCTGACCCGGACTGGTACTACATGTGTAGGGCCCCATCTATGAGTTAAAAAGAAAACATGAATTTTAATAAAATGTGTTTTTTTAAAATTCAGTTGAAAAAAATTTAGTTTAAAAAAAGAAAAGTTAAATACCCATGAAGAATGAATAAAACAAAATGCCTTTGGCGTAAAATAACCTAAAAAGGGTTGACATGCCGTAAAATCCAACCAACAAGTATATATACTTGTGATTGCAACTATCATCACATATACTAGTTTACTTGTACTTTTGTATATCAGTGTACTTATATGTATATAGATGCAATCATACAAGTGCATATACTTATCCATATATTGCAATAAATACTCACAGGAATAATTTTGTTAATGTTGATAACAGTTTATTTTTAGTACAGCTCGGTTTAGTAAAATTAGTTATAGGAGAGTGTTTCACTCAAGTGCTCACGCACTCTCACTCTACTCTTGCACATGCAAAAAACAGTAACGATCCTAATTACCTCCCTTTAATTTCCTCTTCATTCATTCTTTTGTCTCGTGTTTTCTGGCTCACTCATCTTTTTCTTCTGATTTTCCCGGCTACTTATTTTTATTTTAATTCGCGAATTCAAATTTACATTTTTCTATTAATGTTTAATTTTAATTTTCTTCATTGTTTTTCTTGTTCAAAAGGATAAATTAGAAGAGTGTTTCAGGCATCTGCTCTTTTTAAAAATATTTTTTTAATCGCAATGTTTCGACCGATTTATGCAGTGGCCATCTTCAGGCGTACAAATTGTACGAAGAGAGAAATTTCAATAATCCTAACACCTCTTAGAATATCAGTGACGACTTAAATCTTGATACTGCTTTTTTACGCTTTCGATTCCCTTTATTAATTCCCTTCTTTATGCTTGGCTCTGTACGGACACTGGATGCCATGCTGAAGAATTGCCAATAACATTAACCGATAGGTACGAGTGGTGAGAGATAGTAATGAAAATCCGTGCTGACATCACGGCTTGATGATGATGCTCACCTCACCCCCACCCCACCCCCTCTCTCTCTCTCTCTCTCTCTCTCTCTCTCTCTCTCACACTCTCTCTCTTTCACACACACACACATACACACACATACACACTCATAAACTCTCATCTCCCTTCTATCTCAAACACACACATTCCTTCTCCCCCCCTCTCTCTCTCTCTCTCCCTCTCACCCACAGTCCCCTCCCTCCCCCCTCTCTGTCTCTATTACACTCATCCCCTCTCTCTCTCTCTCATATATATATATATATATATATATATGTGTGTGTGTGTGTGTGTGTGTATGTATATATCGCTTTCATCGTGTTGTAATGGTAAGCTAGTCTTGCAGATGTATTACTACAGAATTGTGAGTTCGATCCTCGATGGTTGTCCCATACTTGTGATCTTGTGTTGCATCTTACCCTCGTCGAACAGGTTGGGTAAATGCGCCTCTCTCTCTCTCTCTCTCTCTCTCTCTCTCTCTCTCTCTCTATCTATCTATCTATCTCTCTCTCTCTCTCTCTCCTCTTTCTCCTCTCTCTGCCTTCCTCATCTCTCTCATACACGCACATACACACATACCCAGTTTGACATTTCCAAATGTTACAGCTATAATTTCGACAAATCTTCCATAGATTGTATGTCTAAGCACTATGCATTTCATTTTTCATACATGAAATTTTAATTCATTTTTTTTTATCCGCTTTGGCATTTGATTCAAAATTCTTTGTGTTTTAAGTAGAAACATTCATCCTTATAATACAAGTGCAAATCTTTAATAGGACAGCAAATAAACATACATTATGCATAAAATATCTTGTTATTGCTCACTTGAATCTACTCGAGAATACATTTTTGAACTTTTTTTTTCTTCCTCCATCGCTGTTGAAAAAATTAGTGTCACTGAGCACTGATAATTTAATAAACTTACTTGCGCACAGCAACTTCTAATTTCTAGATGTTCGTTTATCATGAGTTGTCTTTTCTTTCTTTTCTTTCTTTATTTCATCTTCCGTTCTTTTTTTTTCATTTTTCTTTTTTCTTTCATTAAGCGATATTCTTCATGACTTTGGTGTTGCGACTATTGATTATCTCCCTTTAACTTCGTCATTCCCACTCGTCTTTTTTTATGTTCTCTTTCTTTTTCCATATTATTTTTAGATGACCTATTAGAAGCAGCGATCTGTAAAATGCATTAAGGTGTGATTTTTGAAGATGATTTTAGCGAAGTGTCTCTAAAAGTCACTCTTTGGTGATTATCGGACACTTTTGCGTTTTGTTCGCGTTCCTGAATTACGAGGAAAATTGATGAGACTTTATTAAAAATCAATTAACCATTCTTCCAGTAGACTTCAGTGATAACAGACTGAAGCATGATAGTCACACCTCCCTCCCTTTTCATCAAATAAAAATAAAAATGAAAACATATTCAAATAAAAATAAATTCTGGATTAGTTTTTTTTCTTCTTTTAAGCGGCAAAATAATGAGACTATTATTCAGTATTTAAGCTTTGCTGAATTTGAAGGATAATTTTATGTTGAACAATTCATCATCATCATCATCATCATCATCATCATCATCATCATCATCATCATCAGTAGTAGTAGTAGTAGTAGTAGTAGTAGTAGTAAAATTGTTGTATGCAATGATGGAAATCTTTATAATTATCGGTTTTTTTTTGTTTTTTTGTTTTTCATTTTCAACAACTCAGTATAGAGTTTATGTGTGGAGGCGCTGGTAATGTAATGGTTTTAGGAAATGAACACGGTGGCCCAAGTTCAAATACTGGACGAGGCTGTTTACATTTCCCATAGTGCTAATACTCAGGGGAAAGTTATGAATCCAACTATTCTTCCTCTAGCTATGGGTGAATAGAAGGGGAGAGTGGGCTTTTTAACCTTGATCTGTCATCCGATCTAGGAGAAGGAAAACTCTGAATCCAAACCTGTTAAACCCCGCTTAAGAAATTGACATTGTATTGCATCCTGCTTATGCAGAGGAGTTATACATATAATGAAATTGACTACAGTGAATAAATTAAGAATCTTCTAGACCGGTAGCCACACCAACGTTACAAAGCCTCGTTGATCCTACTATTTACCCATAATTGGGGGGGGGGTATGTGGATTCATAAATTTTCTAAAGATATTAGTGGTATGGGAAATGCAACCAGTATCGTCCAGTGCTTGAACTCGTTTCGCCGTGTCCATTTCCTAGGATGATAACGATTACACCACGGGCGCCACCAAAAGTAATAGAAAGTAAAGTAAAGCAGTCGGGGCGGCCTAAAGTTGGTATCAACCAATCAGCGAGGGAGTCTATCCCCTTTTCCCTAGCGCTAGACCAAGGAGATTGTTTTGGCATCTGAGGTGGAGCGCCACACCTACCATCAGCTCCTTACTTTACCGCACAGATCCCTGTGCTACTCATACGCTGAATTGGCGAGGACCGGAATCGAACTAGAAACTATGTGGTTTCTAGCCGAACGCTCTACCAATTGAGCTATCCCGGCCCTTAATAATGGAGATTCGCTTCCGGTTTTTGTCTGTAACAAAAATTACGTCACTGCTTACATCACATTACCCAAAATCGTCATAACATAGAATAAAATTTATTCTACGATTTTTGGCATGTTCAAATTTTGAGTGTATTTATTCAATAAATACACTCAAAATTTGAACATGCAACATTATTGAAAATTTGAACATGCAACATTATTATTTAACTTATTGTTTTTTAAAACAAGTTTTAATAAATACATGACTGGTATTATATATCTATATATAGTTTGTTTTATTTCAATACATATTTAAAGTTTACATTTCAAATTGTTTTATATTTTTAATCCTTTAATGAATTTGATGATTTTACTTACTTAGGGTACAGACTCGCTGACATTGAATTTTTTACTCCCACCCCCAGGCAATATGTTTCAAAAATCTATGTTTACATCGCCCGGAGGGTGTTTTTTTATTTTGTACTAGTATCTTTAAAGTTTTTAATCATATTTGTACAACTGTCTTTCGCAAATCAATCTTATACACAATTAGAATTCTTCGTTTAACATTTTCTTTGTTTAATGGCATATCAACTTTAATGCCAAAGCTATCCTTGTAGAAGAATAGTAGTGGTACTATTGAACCCATAGCTTGGGTGTTAATACTTTTTACAAAAAGTGAACGTATTAGCGTGACTGGTGTTCGAACTCGCTTGTTACGATATCGCAGGACATGTTAGCCAATACGCCCCACACTAGAACTCATTATGTTATTTCTCTGAATGTTTGAGATGAGGCTTGATGATTAGTATTATCTGCGTTATTCTGACTATTGTACTCATTTTTATTGTTATCTGTACAACGTTTTGGTCGATATGCCCTCCGGCCTTCTTCAGGTATTTCTTGTCGGACTCGGGAACCCGGCCGAAACGTTGTACAAATAACAATAAAGATGAGGACAATAGTCCGAATAACATAGATAATACTAATCATCAAGCCTCATCTCAAACATTCAGAGAAATAATTTGGATATATTTTTTCTTTATAGCTAAATCTAAAAGCCTGAGTTACAATTTTAGGTATGTATGAAAATATTTTATCGAAGTTATCGTCTAACTTTTTTGGCAAAACCAAAATATCACATTTTACTTTAATAAATGAAATAATCAAAAATAGATCAGCATCTTTCGATTAAATTTTAAATTTCGATTAATTGATTAAATCCCGTACAAGACCGAGTAGTTCTGCTTGTCTATATCTATATCTTATTATAATGGAGATTGTGGGTTTGTCTGTCTGTAACCGAAACTATATTACTATACAAGTCATAATTCCTTTAGTTATTTACATCATGTTCTCCATTATTTTATTCTTATTTAAACCTCAATTATTGATAAAATTGTTTTACATTACTTACACTGTTGACCATATCTACATACTAATAACATGCAATTGTATTTATATATACAACAAAATAGAGGTTTACAGTGTGAATGGGAAGGCTAATTTGCATATTGATCTTAAAAAATTGATTTTAATAAATATATGCTCAGTATTATTGATATCTAATTGTTTGGTTTTATCTTATTGAATATGAGCAAACATATCGATGAAATTCTTAAAAGAAATCCATTAACAAGAACAAATAACTGTTATTTTATTCTTTACTTCCTATTTTAACTAAATAGTTAAATTAAGAAAATTTACCAATAAAAGACGGGAGTAATGGAAAATGATGTAAGAGTTAGTTTCAAAGTTGTTCTATTTTTCAATCATACCCCCTCTGTTTCAAATCTTTTTATCTGCATTTTTATTTAGTTTTATTAGCCTTTCTAATTTAATATAATATTGTATTACATTAAAACTTGAATACTTGCACCCGGAGGGTGCATATATTTGCTAGTATCAATAAAGATGAGGACAATAGTCCGAATAACGCAGATAATACTAATTCATTATGTGTTTCATGAGGGTATCCTGGTAGCAAGGCCGACATTTTCAAACAAATTTGATTTACTTTCTAGCACAGTTCTTACAGATTACTACTATCCCACGAAAAAAATATTGAATTAATAATCTTCATACAATGACTGCTATTTACACAGTAGCATTGCAACCAACAAAGCCTTCATCAGATGATGACTCTGGGTTCAGGCATGGTTTCGGGACCGAAGCATCATTACCACTAACCCAGAGCGCCCCAGCAGTATCTCACGATACCACCAGACTTTGTCGGTTTGATGTCACAATATAGGACTGCCATATCCATGCTGATGCGGTTAGAGCTTTATCCTGAACCTTTTTCAAGTATTTCCACTTGTCTGGTAGAGAAAGTCCAAGTTTAGACAAAAATGCCGAGGTTGAGTTGGCAATAAACCCCCGACATCCGACCTCAATGGGAAATACATCCGTTATCCATCCGTTTCTGACGCATTGTTCACGTAGGTCTTCATATTTTTCCAACTTCCGCTGATGGGCCCAATCCAGATTTTCTTCAGATGGAACTGTCAACTCAACGAGTATACTCGTAAGATGTTCACTTCGGTTTTTTATTTTTGCAGTAAATAAACTAATAACAGACAAGACTCAAAACATTTTTATACTTGTAAGATGTTCACTTCGGTTTTTTATTTTTGCAGTAAATAAACTAATAACAGATAAGACTCAAAACATTTTTATACTTGTAAGATGTTCACTTCGGTTTTATTTTTGCAGTAAATAAACTAATAACAGACTCAAAACATTTTTTTACTTGTAAGATGTTCACGTCGGTTTTTATTTTTGCAGTAAATAAACTAATAACAGATAAGACTCAAAACATTTTTATACTTGTAAGATGTTCACGTCGGTTTTTATTTTTGCAGTAAATAAACTAATAACAGATAAGACTCAAAACATTTTTATACTTGTAAGATGTTCACGTCGGTTTTATTTTGCAGTAAATAAACTAATAACAGATAAGACTCAAAACATTTTTATACTTGTAAGATGTTCACGTCGGTTTTTATTTTTGCAGTAAATAAACTAATAACAGATAAGACTCAAACATTTTTATACTTGTAAGATGTTCACGTCGGTTTTTATTTTTGCAGTAAATAAACTAATAACAGATAAGACTCAAAACATTTTTATACTTGTAAGATGTTCACGTCGGTTTTTATTTTTGCAGTAAATAAACTAATAACAGATAAGACTCAAAACATTTTATTTGATAGGGAAACATTGTGACTTCATAAAATATACCCTAAATCTTTGTCTACTTTAAACCGCTTACAGCGGCTCCCCTATAACTGCGACCACACAGTAAACCGCCGATGTTTAGTTCATTATAATTGATCAGAAGGGCTTCGATTACAATACTAATAGGACTTTATTTAAATAGAATAAGTCCTGAGGTGAATAGACAGGGAACTTTGAAGCATCCCGCCGTCCAGGTAAAAAAAATATATATAGACAATTTGATACAGCCGTGAGATAATTTGGTAGGCAAAGAGTTAAACAAACTAGATTAAATCATTTAAATTAATGGTGTTGTAGGGATTATCTTCCCGTTGAGTTGTCTGCCTGTTTAGTTTGCTTGCCCGCTAGGGGCTATTATATTTAAGCGGCTGTTTTGAACGTTTCTCTCTCTTTTTCTGTTCCTGATACTACGAGACACGTGGGTTAGTTAAGGTCTACCCCGTCTCGTTGGAGTTTCGTCTCCCCCTTACATTACTGTAAGTCATTTATACAGCATGGACTATTCTTAGTCTCATGTCTGTACTTTTATGTATATCTTGTACCATTCATGAATGTGTCTTTATCTTTCTACATGTAACTTTGTTTTACCTATGTATTATGTATCTTGTTTTATCCATGTGCTGTAAACGTATTAAATGTTTTGTTTATCAAACCTTTGTCGGAGTCTTGTATTCATATATATATATATATATATATATATATATATATATATATATATATATATATATATATAACTTTGAATCCTTTCTTACAGTGTTTTTCATTCGACAATTCAGAGAAAGATTGTATGGATAACTCTCCTCCCATAAAAAGAGGGGTCTCGGGTATAACCCATAATTTCCTCGATGGGAATTTTAGATTCTTGGAGCTCGTTGCCATTACTCCCAGATCGACTCTCATCCAAAATAGTAGTAAATATAGGCGTACACTGAACCCGATTCCCTAACCTCAATGTATGAAAGAAGCTTAAATAGGTTGATATACTGTTAGAATCAATCAATTATTTATGATTGATACTGTATATATGTACATTTAATTTGAGTTAATTGAAACATATTCAGGTGTTTCAATTTTATTCTGTCTGTTTGGTTTCTTTGTTTTAATGGCATATCAACCTTTGTAGGTTATTTAATGCCAAAGCCTTCTTGTGGAAGAACAGTAGTGGTACTATTCAACCCATAGCTGGGGGATGAGGGGTTTCATACCTAACCATAGAGTATTAGTTCGAAATTGTTAAATTATTGTTGAATAATTGTTAATAAATTAAGTTATTAGTAAATAATTGATAAATAATTGGTAAAGTACATAAACAGTTCTCTTGAGGTAAAAGGGATGTAAGTTCAAATCTCGCATGGAGATAATTCATTTAAGATCTATATTGTTTATTCACTGGTGTAGACTGATGGTCTGAGTAAGTCGCAATGAAAAGCAACAAAAATCAGGATACGAGTCAAAAAATTGATCATGGTTGACAATGATTTATGCAATAAGAATATATTAATACTAATGCCTGTGATACGATGACCTGAATTAGTCGCGAGAAAAATCAGATGAAATCAGGATAAAAGAAATGGGTTAAACTTGCAAATCGTCGTCAAAATTAAAACGGAAACTTATTTGGTGGTGATCCATGACAGTAGTTAATACAGTGGATGAATGAACTTTTTGCGAATTGGGTAACGGTTTAGGAGTTTGGGGATTAAGTTTGTTTTTAATTACGTATTACTTAAAAGAAAAAAAAATTACTATACATTTACTTAACCATTGAAATTGATTATTGAATACAATGGTAGACACATTAGTCTCACTTGTTTGTGTTAGTATTGCAATGTATAATTTCAATTAAACTTGGTTTTAAAAAATTATTTTTCAACATTAAATGTATAGTAATTTGCGTGTTTTTGTTGTTCTTTTTATGGTAAAATTAATAATGTTTGATGATATTTTATCTATTAAAAATCATATATGAGTAAATACTGTCTTGAATTTAATTTTATTAAATTTCAATTTTTCATTATTCTTAATTTCTAATGTTTTCCTCGCAACTGGTTGAGGTCGTCATGCTACGGCCATTAATAAGTACTTACCCAAAGCATTCGCCACAGATAGGATGTGATACAAGATTATAAGTATGGAGCATCCTGTGAGGATCGAACTCGCTATGCATCTACGATACTAACTTTCTAACAATTACGCCACGATAGGGTGGCCTACTGCGGCCTTTAGTATTGATATCAAATTGAATTAAATATTAATTTCTTATCGCATACTTTGGCCCTTACTTAGGTCAGACGGGCGGTAGGAGAGGTTCCCTCTGATCAATCGGCTGATTACATCAATCCCTTGCACCTATATGATTGTTCTGACTCTATTGTCCTAATGGGAAGCCACCAACCATTTTATCATATATACGCTCGAAGGCAGTGGTTGAGGGCCTAAGTATGGCGTTAAACTGCATCTAGTGGTGAAGTTCATCAGCTCCTTACTTTACTGCACATCAGCTACTTACTTTACTGTGCTATTCATACGCTGATTTGGTGAGGGCCGGTATCGAACCAGGAACCTTGTGGTTCCTTGCCGGACACTCTACCGACTGAGCTAAACCGAATTCCCTGGAAGCATTGTGTGTATATTTGGTTTGAGTGTTGGTATTGGAGGCCATCAGAATGTGAATGTAAAAAAAAAGATAATTTAGCGATGATGTTGTCGTCAGGCACCACTGTTAACTATGAAATACTAATTAGATTACTTCCCTTTTACCTAAAAAGAAGCATCAATATCACTATTGACCTCTGTTACAGCAGGAACAGAACGGGTTCATTAGTTGTCTAGACTAGTGCTTCTCAACCTTTTTCGGCTTATGGACCATTTTTTATTCAAAATATTCCCATGGACCAATCTACTTTTACTTTTAAGCTGTTCCATTATCACACTAAAAAATACTTAATGAAAAGACAAAATAGTCTATTTAACCTTTAAAATTTATTTCAGTCCATTCAGCTAGTGACTACCTTGATCTTGGTGTTTCTGACACAAGATATCATAATTGATTTTGATGGGGTTATTCAGTCTTAGTCTGATAATTCCTCTGCTGTTGAGATCTAATTTATTTCTTTTCCTACTGAAAAAAATGCACAACAGCCGCAAATCCAGATTCCACCATCCATGTAGTAGGGAAAGAAATGATGCTTGCTTCTACATGATTTTCCGCCGATCATCGACGTGCATTAAATAGAGATTTTCAACTGGGGAGGGTCATTATAAGAAGCGCTAAATTAGTTAAATTTTTGTGAAATGGCTAAAACATTTTTGTGGCTTCGAACTCTCTGTGGACTACTAGAAATGTTCTGTGGACCACAGATGGTCCAGCTGGACCACGGTGAGAATCACTGGTCTAGAATATATTAGAATATATAAACGCCAATCAGAACCAATAACAAAACAAAAAAAAACTGCTATTCTCTGAGACTGATAGAAAAAATAAAGAGCAATAGAGCTAATAAAAGGTTAAGGACTACAAAAGAAAAAAACTTGCCTTTTGATTGATATGTCAGTGCCAATAGATAATTAAATATCAGTCAAAGAGTTTAATAAAATAAGTAAACACCTGGAGACAGAAATTGAAAAAATGATTTTTTTTTACGGCATATCAACCTCAGTGGGTCATTTAATGCCGATAAAGTTTTGAAATAAATCAATTCTTAATGGATAATACAATTTTTTATAAATACATTTTTCTATTTAATCCATAGATGGGACCCTAACAGGTACTACCACTCCGGGTCAGAGTGGACCAGGTAGCAATGGTGATGAATGGGGTGCTCCACATTCCCCAAACCTCCAAAACTGGAACCTCACCATCAGATAGAGTTTAACGTCATTCCCAGGACATGTAGACCCGCAGCCACCGCCTTCTAGCACCCATATGATAAAAAGGGGTTGATGCTTGCCATAAGGGCAATGTTCCATAACCTTTGAAGCACATGGTATCTCGTAATATTCAGAAGGCTTAAAAGTATCAATTTCTTTTAGAGGACATATTTTAATGACCTGGTTCATCCGTTTCTACTTCTTTAGACTTGAAAGTTTCTGTTTGAATGTGAAACGCCGGAAATTATTGGTCCTGGCTAGAAAGCCTACATCTCAGATGCTATTTCCATTTGTTTAGATTTATTCACTTAAAAAAAAAATATTTTCTTGTCGTTTTAGTTTCAGGCTCCAGTTCCAGATTCTCATGAATTTATTCAGCTTCCTTATATTCCTTTCATCTAAAACTATAATTCGCATCAATCAAAACAAGGAGAACTTTTATGAAAAACCCTTAGATCCATATTGGCTGAGTTTCTACTGGGAATTTTCATTCCCCCCCCCTCTCTCTCTCTCTCTCTCTCTCTCTCTCTCTCTCTCTCTCTCTCTCTCTCTCTCTCTCTCTCTCAATATTCATATTCATTCTACTGGGAATTTCCTTTTCTATTCTTCTGTCTCCCTCCCTATATAAATATAAATAAATAAATAAATAAATATATATATATATATATATATATATATATATATATATATATATCACAGACACACACACACACACACACACACACATATATATATATATATATATTCTAGTGTATATTTTCCTTTTTTCTACTTCTCCCCATCTCCTTTCATATATATATATATATATATATATATATATATATATATATATATATATATATATATATATATATATATTCCTTTTTTGTTAAAGACAAAAGCCTCTCTGCACAAAGACAGTAAGTAATAAATATCCTCAAAATACTATTTCTATATTTTGTTCATAAATTATTTTATTTCATTTTTCGATAAAGCATAACACAACTAATATAAACTATACAATGATGATGATGATGCTTATATCAACAATGATGAGGATCTGTTCCCGATCCTACTCAGTTTATAATTAATTCAAAATCTTTAAAGAAGACTTTGAATCCGGTTATCATGCACATTATACGCACGGATATATTTATTAGATCCATCGGCATCTTCAATAATAAGAAGAATGTGATTGTTGATATTTATGATCATGGTTATGATATTGATATACAGCTACAACGCGCCACAAAACTTTAAACTTACGCAACATTTTCCAGTTAATTTATTCTTCTTGTGTACATCTGGCTGAATTGAATTACGCAGATAGTCGCCTTGGGTATCCCGTCGTGGTGTAATGGTCAGTAAGCTAGTCTCACAGATCCATTACCACTGAATATTGGGTTCAACCCTCGCTGGACACCCCATACTTGCAACCTTGTGTCATATCTCTCCGTGACAAACGTGTTACGTAAATAATGACCCCCTCTCTCTCTCTCTCTCTCTCTCTCTCTCTCTCTCTCTCTCTCTCTCTCTCTCTCTCTCTCTCTCTCTCTTAATTAATTACAATTGAATAGCGTGTTCGATCCTTGTTAGAAGACCCATACTTACGAACTTGTGACACATCCTACTCGTGGGGAACGGGTTTGGGTAAATACTTACTCTTGCCTCCTCTTCCCCTCTTCCTCTTCTCTCACACTTACTTTTATACACACACGCATCCTCTCCTCTCCTCGCCTCTCCTTTCCTCTCCCTCTCTCTCTCTCTCTCTCTCTCTCTCTCTCTCTCTCTCTCTCTCTCTCTCTCTCTCTCTCTCTCTCTCTCTCCAAGGCTTTTAAATGGCAATCTTGAGTTCATGCACCGTATTAATTTGGCTCTCAGCTTTCTTGGCAACAAAATCTATACGTTTTCGATGATGCTGAGATTGTTCCTGTTAGTCGGTTTATTTTATATGATAAAGAGGAGACGAGAGAGATTCATGGTAATCCACGCTCTCAGCGTGACATTGTATATATATATATATATATATATATATATATATATATATATATATATATATATATATATATATATATATATATATATATACATATATATGCCTAATGGCTCACTTGTTGAGTTAGAGGTGGACCAAGTATTTTGTGATATTATTAGTGGAGTGCTCTATATCAATGATAGAACTTATATACATACATATATATATATATATATATATATATATATGTGTGTGTGTGTGTGTTATTATATATATATATATATATATATATATATATATGTGTGTGTGTGTGTGTGTGTGTGTGTGTGTGTGTGTGTGTGTGTGTGTTTAAGTTGAAAAATGGAAATGATATAATTTTCTGCCTTGGCGTATTTTGTTAGGATTATCCATTTCGGCGGTGTTGATGTTATACATTTCCTTTTCCTTGGACAGTATATATATATATATATATATATATATATATATATATATATATATATATATTATATATATATATATATATATATATATATATATATTATATACACTTCTTAAACTAAAATATATAAATCCTATCAGATATTGTCACTTTTATTTGTCAATTTTTTTGTTTATTTTTTTTTTTTTCTGTTCTTGTCGTTGCTGTCTTCTGCAAGATTTTTGCATTTGGTCCAATGCCCCCTTTCTACTTTTAACTGAAAAAAGCTGTAAACCTTAGAATTATACCAAACATGCCATTTCTTTATCATGATTCCTTCTTGATCTCTTTTTCAAAATAGTTTACTTCGGTTGGATATGTTTTTATTTATTTCTTTTTTCTTTTTCTTTTTTTTTTTGTGACGCGTTTTGTGTTTTTTTTTTTTTTTTTACGCGTGTGTGTGAGTGTACGTGCGTGCATGTGTGTATGTATGCGTCTTTCCATTCATTCACTTATATCAATAACTTTCGTTATTTTTGGGAAGTATTGTTTTGTTTATTGTCCAATCAGCTGTTTATATCTTTTCAGTCTCCCATCTATGTGTAATCTTCTCTGGTTTATCTTTTACTAATACAGAGTTTGTTCTTTTCCTGTTTAATCTTACATATTGTATGTATTGTCTGAATCGTTTGTTTTTGTTAAGTTTCTTCTTTTTTTCTTTTTCTTTTTTTTTTTTGTAATTTCCCATTTCTCAATAGCTTTGGAATCTAATTTTATAGATGTGTGTTTCCTTTTTTTTTTTCTTTTTTTTTTCTTCTTTTTTCATTTTTGTGCATGTGGCTTATATATATTTACCAACCCCTCCGCACGAGCAGGATGTGACACAGGGTCAATTTCTTAAGCGGAGTTTCGTAGGTTTGAATTCAGAGTTTTCCTTCTCCTAGACTGGTTACCTAGCCATGGTTAAGGAACCCAGTCTGCCCTGCTATTTACCCATAGCTGGAGGGAGAGTAGGATTCATACCTTTCCCAAGGGCATTAGCACTAAGTGAAAATGCAATTACCACGTCCAGGATTTGAACTCGGGGCGACGAGTCCATTTCCCATGACTTTAACCATTACACCACGCGCTTTCCTACCAAAATGTGGCTTATAGAATATTATCTTGTTATTGCAAAGTGTATATCAAATTATACAAACGTATTGTGTCGTTAGTTTCCTTATATTAGTAGTTCTTTTTTTTTAATGTTATCTTTGACTAATCATTGCTATTTATAGATAGTAATGAATTCAGTATTTACCACGTACCCCCACTTGTACGGGTTAGGC
Source organism: Doryteuthis pealeii (assembly GCA_023376005.1). NCBI lineage: Eukaryota > Metazoa > Mollusca > Cephalopoda > Myopsida > Loliginidae > Doryteuthis > Doryteuthis pealeii. Next base: position 12,827,489 of record CM042179.1, on the reverse strand, counting down.
ACAAGGCTATATTAATGTGGGACCAGCCACGAGCCGAGACTCATGGGTGGCGGGTGAAAAAAATGCGTTGATCCCGTCGGCATTCCATCTCAGCGTGTTCGATCTTTACTTTACCGCGCAGACCCCAGTGCTACTCATACGCTGAGTTGGCGAGGGCCGGTATCGAACTAGGAACCTTGTGGTTTCTAGCCGAACGCCCTACCAACTGAGCTAACCCAGCCCTTAATGACGACATACTATTTAGATTGTGCAACGCAGTATATAAACAAGATGCAATAGAGAAATGGACGAAAGGCTGTCTCCTCTCTTTCCTGAAAGAAGGCCGCCTCGGAATCCCAAAGAACTACTTAGGTATAACACTTACTTCCATAGCTGCTAACGTTTATAATGCACTCCTTCTCAATCACATCTGATCCGAAGTGCAAAAAATTCTTAGTAGAATTGGTTTTAGCAAAAATCGATCCACAGCTTCTCCGATTCTATCTGTCAAATCGTCGAAGGGGTTTGCACAGAAAATTTCCAGGCAACACTACTTTTGTAGATTTCTCCAAGGCATTCGACTTCATACACAGAGGAAAGATACCACAGAGCAAATACTTCTAGCATATGCTCTCCCCAAACAAACTATTACCGCTATAAAGATGCGCTACAAAGATACCATCAGGTCCAATTAACACAAGGTTGGCTGGTTGGATTTTACAGCACATCAACTCTTGTTGGGTGAATTTATGTATTACGAACATAAATAATAAGAAGGCTTCACACTAAAAAAGGGGGGGCAAGGGGTAGGCGATACCCAACAGAAACTATTACAGATGAAGACTACGCAGATAATCTAGCACTTCTAGCAAATACATCTGCCCAAGTCGAATGATTGCTGAATAGACTAGAAAAGGCAGCCAGAGGCATTAGTCTCGTACGAACTCAAATAAAGTAGATTTCATATGCAACAACCAAGATGGAAACATTTCCACACTAGATGGTAAACCTCTGAAATTAGTAAACCAGTTCACATACCTATAAAGTTATATTTCATCGACAGAGAAGGTTTTCAGTATTGGCATAAGAAAGACTTGGTCTACCATAGACAGATTATCGATCGTCTGAAAATCTGATCACATTGACAAAATAAAGCGACGATTATTCCAAACACTGTGTCAGTGCTACTATAAGGATGATTTAAAGTTATACATACTTTACATACAAATAACTCCGACGAAGGTTAATAGACAAACATTTAATAAACAGCACATGGATAACAGTAGAATACAACGTTCATAATAAAGAGTACATACACAAAGAGGTACACAAATAAAGATAAAACACATTCATTAATGATACAGATAGAACATAAAAGAGTACAGACATGAGACTAACGATAGTCCATGCTGTAAGGAACTTACAGTAATGTAAGGGGGGCGGAGCCCCACGAGAGGGTTTAGATAGAATCTACCCCATGTGGCTCGTAGTTGGTGAAACCGGCAAAGAGTACGAAAGGATTTGAAACCGGCGCTTAAATACTATATGGTGCCCTAGCGGGCACCCAGCAAACTAAAAGGGGCAGACAACTCCACAAGGCGAACACAAACTAACGCTACACTACTATACAAATTAGACACTCACGAAACGATAATAGAAAAGCTTTATGCTACATGTCTTCTTGAAAATAACCTGTAAGAAGCGATCCACAATAAAACAATTGTACGGCCACTTACCCCCTATCGTGCAAAGTATTTAGGCTAAATGAACAAGATATGCTGGACACTGATGGGATGTTTTCCTATGGACACTGGCTGAGTGATTCGGCCAGCAAAAAACTACATAGATCAGCTCTGCAATGACACAATGCTGTTCAGAGGACCTTGCATTAGTGATGAATTATAGGGACGGATGGTGATGAAGAGTCATGGAGATCCGTGCTGCCGGTGCGACTTTATTATTATTATGTTATATATTATTATTATTATTATTATTATTATTATTATATGTTATTACATTATTCTTATCACTATTATCATTATATATATATATATATATATATATATATATATATATATATATATATATATATATAAAATGATAATAGTGATAAGAATAATGTAATAACATAATAATATAATAATAATAATAATAATAATAATAATAATAATATATAACATAATAATAATAATAAAGTCGCACCGGCAGCACGGATCTCCATGACTCTTCATCACCATCCGTCCCTATAATTCATCACTAATGGAAGGTCCTCTGAACAGCATTGTGTCATATATTATTATATATATTCAGCATTGTGTCATATATTATTATATATTCAGCGCTTTGGGTTTTTTTGTGATATGCTTGTCCATAAGTGAATTGAGACCCATCTGATGAGACGAAAATTTGGGGAGCCGGTTTAAATCAACTTAGATTTATATGGGCCCCAATTTTGGTCGAAATAAATTTATTATGGGATTACTGTATTGAGTTCTTCCTTCCTTTATTGATAAATATTGCTCTGTATATAATCTAAAAGGTTATTTTACATTGAGCTCTCTTTAGTGATTTAAAGATTCGCTGTATTTATACATACTGGATCATCAATATTAGTACAGTGGATCTTAGAAATCACATATAGAATCATCCCTTACTACCAAGTTTTGGATATATCTTATATATATATATATATATATATATATATATATATATATATATATATATATATATATATATATATATATATATATATATATTAAAAGAACGCTGCTAATGGGGGGAAATATTTTCTCTAATACTTTTTCATCTTTCATTTTCATTTTGAAAAGAATTCTAGTTTAGACAACACCATACTCATCCTAATTTGATGAAGGTTTTATAACACACCGAAATGTTCTAACATCCAGTTCACCATCTACATAATTCGTGTATATAATATATATATATATATATATATATATATATATATATTATATATATTATATATATATATGGTGCTATTTTTATATATAGATAATGCTCACTATCGTAGGTAGAGCACGTATATCCATCACTGACCAGAAGGCACTTTTCTGATCCTAATGTCCTGATGAAGGTTTGATAAAAACCGAAACATTTTCACGTTGACTTCACCCTCTAAAATAAATTTATCTATTTGGAATACCTTTTTCTATTATATATATGCACACACACACACACACACACACACACACACACACACACATATATATATATATATATATATATATATATATACTATAGTGTAAGATGGTCACTGTTTCAGCTTTTGCTGGAACGGGGTACCAAAGGCAGTATTATTGGTAGTGCTCAATATAAAATAGAGCTGTTATATAATATAATAATTGCATCGCATGAAACCAATATGGTTGTGAATGTTCCTTTGTCACCTAATAAATAGATATGTAAAACCTTTATATATTTATCTTATCATATTATATTATATTATATTATATTATATATATATATATATATATATATATATATATATATATATATATATATCGCGGACTAAATGCCCAGTGAACCACTCGTAAAAAGGTTAAATGAAAGTGACAATTTAATTATCATATCCGTCCTTGATTGACAGACAGATAAAAAAGACTTTTGGCGAGTAATAATAGGATTATCACAACTTCTACTATTGCCATCATCATTACAATAAACCCTCTTTCATCATCCTCATCTTCTTTGTCTTCAATATTTCCTCAGTTTCCCTGTTATGTTCTTTAACATAATTATCGTTATCATATTTATTGTCATCATTGTCATCACCCGAACTATAATCTAAATCCCACAAGTTCCTATCTGTTCAACAGTCTACTCAATTTATTATACAATTAAGTATCATTATTGATATTTCTTTGTTTCTCCTTATTCAACCCCTTTTTTTTTCTTTTTATTATTTTCTTTTATTAAATGGCTTCGGATATTTCTGGTCAACCGCTTAGCCCTCACACATCAAACCCCGGCCTCGCAAAGACATCTAAAAAGAAAATACAATATGGCTTTGGCTGTCATTTCTACTTTAAACCCATTCCTTTTATTGTCTTGGAGGAGAAACCATTGAAATGTTCATTTCCTTCTTCAAAAGGTTTCACTGTTCTCTTTATGTGGGCAACTGTTTTGCTAGAGTGATTCAACGTAAATGAATGGACGCATTCAAGAACATGCAAACACATAGATACACATGCGCGCATACAAATCTATACACACGCATTGGAGTACACAGAAGCGCTAAAAAGAGCAAACACACACGCACACATATCTCTACAAATGTTCCTACATTTGTTGGTAAAACATATTTGCATGTACACAAACACACACTCATACACACAACCATATTATTACATACACAGGTCCATTTGGATATGCAAAAATATATTCATGTACAGACATACGCTTTTACAGTCGTCAGTGCGTATTTAGAGAAATATCAATATAAGCGCATAATCATTATGTTTATACACTATACATACATACATACATACATACATGTATACATATATATATATATTTTTATACATATATACACACATACATTATTTATATATATACATTAATTTTATACATGTATATACACATTATTATTATTATTATTATTATTATTATTATTATTATTATTATTATTATTTCTTCTTTTTGAGTTTTCACATCAGCATTAGTTGACGGTCTTTCACTGGAGTCTGAGTGACAGTATTATTATTATTATTATTATTATTATTATTATTATATTATTATTATTATCATTTCATTCAATTAGAGTTCTTCACACCTGCCTTAGCCGGTGGTTCACTGGAGGCTGAGTGATAGCAATTCTCTTCCTCCTCCTCCGCCTCCTTATCATCATCATCCTCCTCATCATCATAATTATTATTCACTCCTTTTGAGTTTTTCACATCAGCATTAGCTGATGGCCTTTCACTGGAGTCTGGGTGATAACAAGTCTCCGCAGTTCTCCAGGACTCTTCTGAGTATTCTGGCAGATTGCAACAGTGCAGTATTCTGGATGGTCTCGATTCTCCCTCTGATTTCCAGATTTTCGAAACTTTTTTCCAATCTTTTTGGGACTGTTCCAAGTGCACCAACTACAATTGGTATAACCTTCACTTTCATATGCCATAACTTTTTCAGTTCTCTGGCAAGGTCTAGGTATTTGTCCATTTTTTCATTTTCCTTTAGCTTCACCCTGTGATCTCCTGGAACTGCAAAATCCACGAGTTGAAACGTTCTTTCTTTTTTGTTTTTATCTCGAAGTCCCAGAGAATGTTTCGTTTCAAGAACAGATTCTGGTTTATGCATATACCATATTGTTGTATGTTCAGAATTTAATTTTTTGCATAATTCCCAGTGGATGACCTTTCTAACCCAGTCGTGCCTCGTTTTGTACTCCCGTTGTGCTAGTTTGCTACATTCGCATAGTACATGGTTTACAGTCTCATCTCTGTCACCGTATAGTCTACATTTACTATTTTGTTGGGTCTTATCAATTTTTGCTTTGATATAGTTTGTCCTTATGGCATTATTCTATGCAGCAATTATAAGTGATTCAGTTTTTCTTTTGAGGTTTCCTTTTCTTAACCATGTCCAGGTTTTTTTTCATGAGCAACCTCTCCGATTTGTCGTTTGAAGTGCCCATATAATTGTTTTTCTTCCCATTTTTGTTTTCTAGGTTTTATTATTATTATTATTATTTATTATTATTATTATTATTATTATTATTATTATTATTTACTCCTTTTGAGTTTTCACATCAGCATTACCTGATGGCTTTTCACTGGAATCTGAGCGACAGCAAGTCTCCTCAGGTCTCCAGGACTCTTCTGAGTATTCTGGCAGATTGCAGCAGTGCAGTGTTCTGAATGGTTTCAATCCTTCCTCTGATTTCCAAACTTTCCAAACCCTTTTCCAATCCTTTTGGGATCGTTCCAAGTGCACCAACTACAATTGGTATCACTTTCACTTTCATATTCCATAACTTTTTCAGTTGTCTGGCAAGGTCCATATATTTGTCCATTTTTTCATTTTCCTTTAGCTTCACCCTGTGATCTGCTGGAACTGCAAAATCCACCAGTTGACAAGTTCTTTCTTTTTTGTTTATCAACACTAGGTCTGGTCTTCTTGCTGGGATAAGGTGATCCGTTTTTATTTCAAAGTCCCATATTATTATTATTATTATTATTATTATTATTATTATTATTATTATTATTATTATTATTATTATTATTATTAACTCTGGTGTGTCTTCATCCTTTTCTTCCCCTCACTCGTTTTACTCTTCCTACTCCACATTATTATTATTATTATTATTATTATTATTATTATTATTATTATTATTATCTAATGACACCAAAGAAATAGATTCAAACTATCGTAAAAAATGACTTCCTCTTTCCTTCCCACAAATCATAAGTAGGAGACACACACGGAATTATAAGTGTGTATTGTAATTAATAATTTCATTGGAAATGCCAAAAAATGTAAGCTAGATCGGGTTTTTGTTTATATATAAATTTTATTTTTTAACTACTTTTTTTCTTTTAATTATTTTTCATATTTTATTTATTTATCTATAAATTTTCTATATTTTTAAATTATTTTTATTTTTTATTTTTATTTTTCATATTGCATTGTTTCATTCTTTTTTTAATACTTTTTCTTATCATTTCTCTATTATTTTTCGTTGAATAAAAATTATCATTCAAGTGTTTTGAACTTGCCATTTTATAATTTCAGCTATCGTGAACAACTGAAAATGAGATCTACACGTGGTATTTATTTCTAAGGCATGAGATCTGTTTCAAATTAGCCTTAACTGCTTTAATCAAATACTTGAGATAGGCATTTGTTTGTGTAGGTGTTTATATATCAATCCATTCAATTTCAAAGCGGTGTTTTGAGGATAGTAAAGCTTGATGTTAAGGCCATTCGGAATAAGTGGTTGGAGATGTATTATCCATTTTATCGTTGTGTGTTGCAATTATCGTTAGGATTTTTTTTTTTAATTTTAAATTCTTTGTATGTTGGGGAATTTTGCAACACGGTTGCTGTCATAACCATTTTAAAGTAAAAGTTATTATATTAATAATCCATAAATCATAGTAATATTATATACTAGTACAAAATAAAAAAACACCCTCCGGGCGATGTAAAAATAGATTTTTGAAACATATTGCCTGACGGGTGGGAGTAAAAAATTCAATGTTAGCGAGTTTGTACCCAAAGTAAGTAAAATCATCAAATTCATTAAAGGATTAAAAAAATAAAATAATTTGAAATGTAAACTTTAAATATGTATTAAAATAAAACAAACTATATATAGATATATAATACCAGTCATGTATTTATTAAAACTTGTTTTAAAAAACAATGAGGACTGTCTAATGTTGCATGTTCAAATTTTGAGTGTATTTATTCTATGTTATGACGATTTTGGGTAATGTAACGTAAGCAGTGACGTAATTTTTGTTACAGACAAAAACCGGAAGCGAATCTCCATTATTAATAGATGATAATATAGGTTACATATGTAATAATGTAAAAAAAAAGTCGTTGGGGTGGCCTGATGTCGGTACCAGCCAGACAGCAACAGAGTATATTCCCTTTTCACTAGCGCTAGAATAAGGAGATTGTTTTAGCATTTGAGGTGGAGCGCCACACCAACCATCAGCTCCTTACTTTATCGCACATATCTCTATGCTACTCATACGCTGAGTTGGCGAGGGCCGGTATCGAACCAAGAACCTTGTGATTCCTAGATAAACCGGCCCTATAGTATACATATAATATATAGTAATAATATATATATCTATCATAATGATGATGTGATATATATAACAGATATAATAATAATTATATAGGTAATAAATATTAATAATACATGTATAATAATAATGATATAATATATATATAATATCATAACAGTGACAATAATAATGATATAATATACATCATAATAATGATAATAATGATAACAATAATGATATATGTAATATAATAATAATCATGATATAATATATATAATAATGATAATAATATAATTTATATTATATCATAATACTAATAAAGTTAATAATGATATAATGTATATATAATATCATCATAATAATAATTATAATGATAATAATAATGATATAATATATATAATATCATAATAATGATAATAATTATCATTATTATATAATATACATATAATATAATAATAATGATATAATAATGATAATGATAATATCAACCAAAGAACGAGGAAATTAATGACGATGCACAAGGCCCTACACCCTAGAGATGATAAAGATAGATCATATGTTTCAAGAAAATAAGGTGGAAGAGGTCTTGCCAACATAGAGGACTGTGTAGAGGCCACAATCCAAGGACTCGAAGAGTACACAAAAAATAGCAAAGAAAGATTACTTGTAGCAGCCAACAACAGCAGATGTAATGTATGGACAAACAGAAAAACAACAAAACCTAGAAAACAAAGATGGGAAGAAAAACAATTATATGGACGCCAAATAGGAGAGGTTGCACATAAAAAGACCTGGACATGGTTAAGATGATGAAACCTCAAGAGAGAAACTGAATCACTAATAATTGCTGCACAAAATAGTGCCTTAAGAACAAATTATATCAAAGCAAAAATTGATAAGACGCAACGAGATAGAAAATGTAGACTGTGCGGTGACAGAGATGTGACTGTAAACCATGTATTAAGTAAATGTAGCAAACTAGCACAACGGGAATACAAAGCGAGGCACGACTGGGTTGGGAAGGTGATCCACTGGGAATTATGTAAAAAATTAAACTTTGACCATACAACAAAACGGTATATGCATAAACCAGAATCTGTTCTTGAGAATGAAACGCATAAAATTCTCTAGGACTTCGAGATAAAGTCGGATCACCCTATCCCAGCCAGAAGACCAGACCTAGTGCTGATTTAAAAAAAAAGAGAGAGAGAACCTGTCAACTGGCAGATATTGCGGTCCCAGCAGATCACAGGATGAAGCTAGAGGAAAATGAAAAGATGGATAAATACCTGGACCTTGCCAGAGAATTGAAA
>CM042179.1:12760934-12813434 GCA_023376005.1 Doryteuthis pealeii | reverse complement strand
ACACACACACACAGATATATATATATATATATATATATATATATATATATATATATATATATATATATATATAAAGTTAGAGTAGCGTAGACAAAGTCATCGCCGCTTGATACTCTATCAATGATATTTAGCACTCTTATAGATATAGCAAACCGTATCATCAATATATATATATATATATATATATATATATATATATATATATATATATATATATATATATATATATATATATATATATATATATATATATATATATATATATATATGTTACATAAAACCCTAAAACCACGCAAATTCTCAGAGATACGAGATGGTATTAATAAATCCGTCGCAGCTTTTATCTGATTTTCGATTTGAAATATTCACAGAACCTTCTTCTATCTTAATTATTTACCACTAAATTAACTGCAGTCACAATGGAAAATCTTACGTAGACAAATAAATATTTGTCTAACAATTTTTCCCAGTTTGGCTACTGACTTATTGATGCGCCTTTACATATTCAAAAACACAGAAATATTCACCTACGCAGTAGCCCATATACTGAGTGTACTTGCATTGGCACCCATATACACAGATAAGTTATCATATGGGCATATATGCACAGCACATTTTCTTCAGATAACTTGATATTTTTAAAAATCCACATGTAAAAAGACTCATATACACATGCGTGCAATTCTATACACACATATATCATACACAAATAAATAACAAAAAGAAAAATGCCGAGAAAGAGGAAACAAATTTTTATCATAAATTAAGATTTTGAGGAAAAATACAAAAACTATTTTTGAATATAACTTAATATGAATGATATGGAAGCTTTCAATATATAATAGTTTGATTTCGTTCTAGAGTTATGCTCAGTTTCGTGGAAGGTTAAAAAAAAACAACAACCAAAAACAAATAGAATGGAAGAATTTATGTCAAAAGAATTCCTGATGAAAATGGCCTTTCTTGGAGTCGATCCATCCAAAAGAAAATAAGTAGATAACGTGGATCATGATGGTTTGGGGGAAAGGAAGAACGGATGTATGAGTTTGCCTTTTGTTGTTATTTCGTTTTGTTTTGTTTTGTTTTTTGAGTGTGTGTTTTTTTTTTTTTGCTATTTGTTTTTGTTGTTATTTTGTTTTTTGTTTTTTTGTTTTTTCTGTTGTTTGTTGTTGTTGTTGTTGTTGTTTGTTTTTAGATTTTAGATCTGACGAAAGACTTGATTTAAATCAATCGTTCGGGAAAAGAAAAGAGCATGATGGGAAGATGTTAAAATCATCACAGACGATTCAAAATGAAAGAAAGAGAAGGAAAGAGGAAGTTTTAAGTTAAAAGGAAAAGGAAAAGAAAATTAAATTGAAAGGAGGAAGATTTCTTTTTAAAAAATAAAAAAACAAAAAAATTGAAAATCGAAAAAAAAAATATTGAAGGAGAAAGGATGTTAAAATCATCGGAGACAAACAAAAGTGAAAAAGATGGACGACTTTTAGTGGCGGGGTGGGGAGTGTGGTTAATTTTTTAAAATTTCAAGTAAAATAAAAACTAAAAAAATATTAAAGAAATATAGAATAATGAAAAAATAATTTTTTTTAAAGAATTTTTGGAGGCCGAAATAAAGGAGAGAATGCGAGTAATTTATTCCGAAATGGATGATGAAAATTGCAAACTACAATTTTTTTTTTTTTTTTTAAACAAGAAATAAAAACATATAACATCATAATCCTGTCTGATTGAGACAAGTATTACCAGAATTATTGCTTTTGTTAAAAATATTCAATGAGAATATTTTTAAGCTTTTACTGAATTCTATGTATTTATATATGATTTATTTATTTTTATCAATTTATTTTAATTTGTTGTTGTTTTTTATTCGTGCAATTATTTGCTTCTGTATTTGGCAGTTTTTCTGTGTTGTTAACTCGTTTTTTGTATATTAAAAAAATATTTGGCTTTTGAACCATTTCACCGTAATTTTGCCTGTGTAGTTGCGTGAATATGTATATATGACTATATTCGTGTATGTATATGTGTGTTAGTGTGTATGTGGGTTTGTTGTTGTTGCATGCGTGTAAGTTGTCGGGGTGGCCTAAAGTCGGTATCAGCAAGACAGCGGGGGAGTCTATCCCTTTTTTTACTAGCGCTAGACCAAGGAGATTGTTTTGGCGTCTGAGATGGAGCGCCACACCTATCATCAGCTCCTCAATTTACCGCACAGAATCCTGTGCTACTCATACGCTGAGTTGACGAGGGCCGGTATCGAACCAGGAACCTTGTGATTCCTAGTTGGGCGATCTAACGATTGAGCTAAGCCGGCTATATATATATATATATATATATATATATATATATATATATATATATATATATATATATATATGCGTGTATGTGTCTGTAGCCTGCTAAGTCTAGTCACACTGAGGAGACGTGATGCATCGAAACACGGTGTCTGTGGATGACAATATAGATATGTGTGTGTGTTTGTGTGTGTGTGTGTGTGTGTGTGTGTGAGAGAGAGAGAGAGAGAGAGAGAGAGGGAGGAGAGAGAGTGTGGGGGGAGTGTTTAGTGTTTCATTATGCTAATGAATATCTGGATATAACTGCGTATTTGTCTAAATCGTTCACCACGGGTAAGATGTAACACAAGGTCGCAAGTAGGGGGCATCCAGCAATGATCAAACTCACTATTCAGTCGTAATCGATTTGCGAGACTAGCTTGCTAAACAGCGGACTATGATGGGACGCTCTATCTGGAAATAAGTAATTATTTACTAAGCTTAGCTTTAGTTATGGCACTAGGCCAGAAGTATGGGGCACCCAGTGAGAATCAAACTCACTAACAATGGTCTGCTAATCTAGCTTGCTGACAATTACACCACGTAAAGTGCCCTCTAAAGAACCCTATCGTCATGGGTAATATGTGACACAAGGTCGCAAGAATGGGGCACCCAACCAGGATCGAACTTGCTATTCAGGAGTAATGGATCCGTGAGACTAGCTTGTTAACCATGACACCGCGATGGGACGCTGGTAACAAGTACATTTTCATACAGACATATACACATATATACCAGTGTACATATGTTTGTATAATTTCATACTTATATTTGTGTTAAAGGGTCGGGTTAGCTCAGTCGGTAGAGCGTTCGGCTAGAAACCACATGGTTCCTTGTTCGATTCCGGTCCTCGCCAACTCAGCGTATGAGTAGCACTGGGATCTGTGCGGTAAAGTAAGGAGCTGATGGTAGGTGTGGCGCTCCACCTCAGACGCCAAAACAATCTCCTTGGTCTAGCGCTATTGAAAAGGGGATAGACTCCCTCGCTGATTGGCTGATACCGACTTTAGGCCGCCCCGACGACTTTACTTTACTTTACTTATTTGTGTACCGATGGATATGAATAATTAGAAGTATGTCTACAAGTGCGCGGATTGGTATTTTTTATTTCTTTTTTTTTAATACGTAATCTGTGCAAAATACGTCTTACAGGTGAAAGTGTGTACGAGTTCGTATATATTAAAAATTGCATGTAATATTGATATTATAGAAAGCTATGTTTCATTATAGTATTTATGATATAGTATATGTGAATATTCTACTAGGTATATATATATATATATATATATATATATATATATATATATATATATATATATTGGTTAGGAGGTTGATTTAGAAGGCTATCACAATGCAGGTGTAAAGAAGAAAATAATAATACGGTAACAATAATGTTGTGTGTCAACCTGTATTTAATTCTTGAATTTTCGGGATATCTCTTTTTCAAAAGATCACTACTGAAGCAGTCTATATATATATATATAAAAATGTAAAAGGAATTATATGAGGAAAAATGAGTAAAGAAAGAAAAGTAAATGGATAAAATGAATTTAATCATCACTTACACATGTGTTTCGGTCAGTTTATGTGTGTGAAAATATTTGCACACATACAAGAATCGACCTTCATCATCATCGCACACATACAAGAATCGACCTTCATCTTCACTCTGATGAAGGTCGATTCTTGTATGTGTGCGAAATATTTTCACACACATAAACTGACCGAAACACATGTGTAAGTGATTGATTAAATTCATTTTATCATTTACTTTTCTTTTTCTTTACTCATTTCCTCATATATATATATATATATATATATATATATATATATTATATATATTATAATAATGGTACACAGTAATAGCCTACTCGTTTCACCATAAGGATCTTCAGGGTTAAATCCACTCGATTAATCAAGATATTGATTAATTGTAGTCGATGGCACGTGTGTATTTTTTGTTATATCGCTGTCTTATCATGATACTTGCATCAACTAACCATTGTGAACATTTTCACCGGTAAATCACCTTTTCCACAAATACCATATATATATGTATATATATATATATATATGTGTGTGTGTGTGTGTGTGTGTGTGTGCGTGTGTGTGTGTGTGCGTGTGTGTGTGTGTGTATGTGAGTGTTTTGGCTAAGATCCCGTACATTGAATCATATTTTATCTGATATATGTTGCCATTAGATTAAATAACAAATGCCATTGTAAACAATATATAATATTCCTTTTTCGTATTCTATCCTTTTCATGTATAATAAATCAAGTTTTGAGTTTCATCGGTACAGAACAGAAAACTGATAATAAAGATAGCCCCCCAGATATATATATATATATATATATATATATATATATATATATATATATACTCTCGCATACACACACATATATATACACATACATACACTCACATCTATATATATATATACACATACGCCTATATACAGACATGAGTACACATATACACAAACACTTAAATACCCACATACATATATACATTCATACATATACACACACACATACATACACATATATATATTCTGTAACTGACTCGGTTCTCGAAACCTGGTCTATGTACGTATTGAAAATTATTCAATTTGTTATTATTGAGACGCGTTTTTTTTATGTTTTTAAGTACTTAATATTGTGACTCGTTCGACTTTTTCTTTCTCCACTGAGAAATTTTATTTCTAATAATAATAATAATAATAATAATAATATATATATATATATATATATATATATATATATATATATATATGAACATTATCCTATATAAAGTACCGTTCATAAATATTTTAACAACCACAAAATCTGTTTTTATTACATACTTTGATGGGGAGGTCATTAAGGATTTTGAGTGATAGAGGATCCAGATGAACTTACAAGTTTGGCAACTCTTCCGAATAGCAATTATCTTGATCGATTCCAAACAAGATTTTTGAAGGATAAAAAAAATTACTCTTTTTTTCATTTAACAATTTAATCCTATTACAAAATTTCTTTTCCTAGAAATTTAACATTCAGAACCACAAACATGATTATATACATGCTTTGTTATATTGATTTTGATAAAATGTGCTTTTTACCTAATGCTCCTGTCTATATATATATATATATATATATACATATATATATATATATATATATATATGTGTGTTGTGTGTGTGTGTGTGTGTGTGTGTGTTGTGTGTGGTATTAAATCGTAAATAAATTAATAAATAAATTTAAACAGCTTTTTGTGGTGAGCTCCTTTTTGGCAAAAGACCACAACACAAGCCAAAAAAAAACGGTTTCGTGATAGTGTGAAGGAGTGTATAGTGTACTTTGATATGCCCGTCGATAATTGGGAGTCCCTGACATCTGATCATGGGCAATGGAGGGATGCGATATACATGGGTGCAGAACTGTTTGAAGCTGCAAGGGTGGACCGAGCAAAATTCAGGAGAAACTCTACCAGCCAATTCTGGTGATGTGTGGATCAGTGATGAGTGTGACCGGGCCCTATTGTCAAAGGCAGGCTTGGTCAATCACATGAAATCACTTGAGAGCTACTCGACTGCAATTGTGGTCTCTACCATGCCACACTCTAAGAGCCAGCATAATCCCCAACATGAGAACAACGATGAGTATACAACACCTGTCGCCGCAGTCAACACCAATCGTTATGTGTGCCAGATATCTTCAAGGATATGCATGACTTTGCCGGGATTAAAAATTACAAATTTAATTATTCGATCCATAAATAACTGTATTAGAGTTGAAAAATAGCAATATATTAACTGTTATGTAACTTGCATAATCACATATATATATATAATATATATATATATATATATATATATATATATATATATATATATATATAAATAAATATATATATTATATATATATATATATTTATTTGGTGGGGTACCAAGTTTATTGATATTAGGATAATTCTAAGCTGGTCCTTTTCTCCAACAGTTGGTTGCTGCAGAGTTCAGGTCACGTTTGAGAGCTCAATGTTTAATTTTAATGAACAGAGCAAAGTAAATCGCTATATCCCCGGTATTTAAGGCTTTTTTCTTTACAAATATATATATATATATATATATATATAATAATATATATACGTTTGAACATTATTCTATAGAAAATACCGTTCCTAAATATTTTAACAACCATAAACTCTATTTTATTACATAATAAGGATTTTGAGAGATGGGAGATCCAAATGAACTTTTTTTTTTCATTTAACATTTTAGATACTAGACATAAACATTTCTTTTCAGAGTAGCTGGATCAATGCAAGGTCTATTATTTTTTTTTTTTTTTTTTTTTTTTTTTTACATAGGGATTTAAATGGGGCATCCCACTCACGATTCAGTAATAATGGATCTGCGGGACTAACTTTAAAAAATCCCCCTCTACTCAGGTGACAACGGGTAGCTGCTGCTAGTAGTGACATAATTCCCTAGATAAGTTTCACAGAGATTAAAGCAAACCTTACACAATCTGAAACAGTCTACTCCAACTAGATATTTAAGAGAAATCAAATAATATAAATGAGATTCTTTCCGATAAAACAAAATAATTTTACGAAAAGCTTTCTAAACTGACAAATAATAATGAAACAAATGAAGGCTCCCGAGTCTGACAAGAAATACGATAGCCGAGAGGGTAAGTTGTCCGATTGCTGCTTAAACGATCGGATTTCGAACCTGGCTGTAGGTAGCTCACAAAAATGTCTAGCCACACTGAAGAGACTTGATAAGTCGAAACACGTGTCTGTGGATGACTATATATATATATATATATATATAGCGGTTGGTATATATATATATATATATATATATATATATATATATATATATATATATTATATATACTTCGACCGCATTTTTCTTTTAGACATGTTCTGTTAAACGCCACAGACAATTCAAGTCTGAGGAGTTTTTTTATGGTCCTTTTCAATTTTCCTAGCGATCTTTTTTCGTGTTTGGGTGGAGAAGTTGTAATAGTCCACCAAAGCGCTCGAAAAAAACAAGGATTTGGTGGACTATTACAACTTCTCCACCCAAACACGAAAAAAGATCGCTAGGAAAATTGAAAGGACCATAAAAAACTCCTCAGACTTGAATTGTCTGTGGCGTTTAACAGAACATATATATTAATATATATATATATATTATATATATATATATATTAATATAATGCTTAATGGAGTCGTACCTAATTTTGAAAATTAATTAATTAATAATGAATTAGGCGGGAATACCTATCAAATTTTGGCTAAACAAATCGAGAAAAATCAATCTCTGTATGTACATTTCGGCTATTAGGCCTCATCAGCAGAGCTATAGATCGGAAGACCGCCCTGTGCGTGATTTGAAACCGGACTGCAAAGCTGACAGGCCGATCTCATAACCCTACACTAAACGAACTTCTAGATTTTATGATTTGTTTTAGAGTAGGTTAATATTCCTCTTCTAGTGACTCCTACTACATGACGATACGATAAGTTGTAAACAAGGTTTGTTTTAGAATGGCTTTTTGCCGATAATTTTTGGGAGAATAAGTGCTTAATTGGAGTCGTTTAGTGTAGGGGTTATGAGATCGGCCTGTCAGCTTGGCAGTCCGGTTTCAAATCACGCACAGGGCGGTCTTCCGATCTATAGCTCTGCTGATGAGGCCTAATAGGCCGAAATGTACATACAGAGATTGATTTTTCTCGATTTGTTTAGCCATAAATTTGATAGGTATTCCCGCCTAATTCATTATTAATTAATTAATTTTCAAAATTAGGTACGACTCCAATTAAGCACTTATTCTCCCAAAAATTATCGGCAAAAAGCCATTCTAAAACAAACCTTGTTTACAATATATATATATATACCAACTCCTCCACACAAGCAGGGTGATCTTTTTTAAGCTGAATTCAGAGGTTTTTCCTTCTCCAATACTGACTGCCTAAGGATAAAGAGACCAGTCTGCCCCACTATCTGCCCATAGTTGGAGAGAGAATAGTCAGATTCATAACTTTCCCAAGATATTTGCGCAATGTGAAATGTAAACAGACTCGTCCTCAATTTGAACTTGTCTCACCATGTGCATTTTCTACGACAGTAACCATTATACAACGCGCCTCCACGTTTTATAGAAATAAGTAACAATAAGTTTCTTCGTAGCAAAAAAAAATCAAGGAAAATACATTTCGTATAAGGTGCATCGTATAACGATTATTATCTTAGTGAATTAGATTGGTGACCTAAATGCAAATCCTTGACGAGGCTGTTTGCGTTTCACTTCGCGCTAATGTCTTTGATAAATATATGAATCCATTTGTGTTTACTCCACTTATGGTTAAATAGTAGGACAGACTGGGTTATTTAGCCTTGTTCAGGCAACCAGTCTAGGAGAAGGAAAATTTTGAATTCAAACAAGCTTTACTCAACTTAAAAATTGACCGTGGCGGAGGGCCTGGGTATATAAAGATTTCGTGGAAATATACTGCTGGGATTGCAGGTGTGCATATAATTGACACGTTACCTTTACGTATAGATATGTCATGTGAAGCATATATATATATATATATATATATATATATATATATATATATATATATATATATATAAAGGAGAGATTTTTGTATGTACGTGTCGACGTATAACAAAAAAACGGGAGGTCACTCAGATTCAAAATCTTGCATACACATTGATATCGTTCTAACTAAGAAACACTCCAAATTTGGTTATTGATTTTTACTGATTAAGGGATTTAATCGATTAATTAATCCAAAATCACCCAATTTGCAGAACTGTCCGTATATCAGCCCCTCCTGATAATAAGATATTGTCTCTGCCTGCTTATTCTTAAAGCGATAACAGCAGCGAAGTTTTGATTTTAATGAATTAATTTTGCAGTCTAAGCCGTTCAGCTCCGAATTTATGGCCTATTTATGGTCCAATCTTTAATACTTTTTATATCGTTAGAAAGATAAGAAAATACTCTTTCAAAATATGTAATTTGTGTGAGTTTTTATCAATTGAATCATTTTTTACAGCGAGTTAAAAAATTTAAAAATGGCTTCGATGATTATTGCGATACAAGCAGTGCAGTCTATACCAGTCAGATCGGAATCTCTTGCCATTTAGGATCTAATCTTTAAAATATTTATATCCTAAGTAATAAGATGAAATAGTCTTTCTGAATATGTAATTTGTATGTGTTTTTATAGATTTTTTTTTTCAGCGAGTTAAAAAAAAAATACTACGTATAGCCGATAAATAGGCGATAATACGAATAAGGCAGCTCGTAATCTCTTAGTCTTTCTGAATATGTAATTTGTATGTGATCTTATAGATTAAATTATTTTTTACAGCAAGTTTGTCCATATTCTTAAATTGTACAGTACACTCATTTTAATTTTAATTTTTGTAATGCATACAAATTGTAGAAAATCAAAATTTACGCTTTATGGTTACATTATTAAAAACATATTTTAATCGTAAATAACAGTATCATGAAAATCAGTTTACGTCGTAAGTACGGTTACATATTTGTATAAATTAAACTAAGATTTTCATTCGAATAAAATGACTTTTAATTCTTTAATTTATTTATTAATTTTTATTGTTAGAGTTTTAAAGGGTTAAAAATAAAAATAAGATTGACGAATGTCCTTAGAAACTGTTTTTCTTTTGGGAGGAGGCGAAGGGTTCGTTAACTTATTATTTTCTAAAACCACGATAAAAAAAACAAAAACAAAGGTTACTAATACGGACAAAATCCGGTGTTTTATCTTTAGTCGAAGGCCTGACTGGAGATAAATAGTCAATTATTTGTAAGACGAAATTTATTTCAAGTATTTCCGACAATATCCAGTTATTGGAACATTTCAAAATTTTTTTATATGTAAGTACGAAAAATTGTAAGCGCTTTGTTTATCAAAATGACATGATTCGTTAGTAAATGACCCGAAAAGTTGATATCCCATAAAACAAAACAACTAACAACCAGCATTTAAATTATTGTTTAAAATACAATTTAAAA
The DNA here is from genome assembly GCA_023376005.1 of Doryteuthis pealeii. Lineage (NCBI taxonomy): Eukaryota > Metazoa > Mollusca > Cephalopoda > Myopsida > Loliginidae > Doryteuthis > Doryteuthis pealeii. Next base: position 12,803,056 of record CM042179.1, on the reverse strand, counting down.
TATTCCTCAGAATTTGTCTTACAAATTAAATTTTAAGTTTTATGATTTTACTCTTTATTGTGAAGTCAATAAACATCGTTGAGTTTATAGTGCAACTTTTCAGTTCTGAAAAATTGGCATGTTTAAATAGAGATTTCATAGGTGACATTTGAACTTTTATGAAAATTGATGTTTTGTAATTAATACAAATTTTGTAATAAAACTTAATTTTAACTAGGGGGGGGGGTAGGGTTAGGGTTAGGGGTTGGGGTTAGTTTAATGGGAAAATAAATAAATAATTTGGGTTCCGTTCAAGCGGTTCCGATATGGGGTATCGATTTACTACTTATACGAGGAAATGAGCACCCGCGAAAACTAAAAAAATAAAGAACTTTTAAGAATCTTCTTTTTACAATCTGATAGATTGGTGTGTAATCGATAATAATCAACTGAAGGAAAAAAAATTAGATGGGGGGGGAGTCCAGATAATCAGGTCCACCAAAACGTATATATTATATATATAAAGTCATCGGGGCGGCCTAATGTTTGTATGAGCCATACAGCGAGGGAGTCTATCCCCTTTTCACTAGGGCTAGACCAAGGAGATTGTTTTTTTTATGTGTCTGAGGGGAAGCGCTACATCTACCATCAGCTCCTTACTTTACCGCACATATTACTCACACGCTGAGTTGGCGAGGGCCGGTATCGAACTAGGAATCTTGTGGTTTCAAGCCGAACAAATAGAGTTTCACTCTGATGAAGGTCGAATTTTCTTTGTGTACGGAATATTTTCACATTTTTTCTATCATTATTATTTCATTTCATTTGTTTATTTGATAATAATAATAATAGTTTGAATAATGTACACATAGATAAACTCCTGACCGAAACACATGTGTAAATGATATTGATTAAATTTATCCTTTTTTATCCATTCTGTACTTTCTTTCCTTGTTCACTCTTTCTATATATATATATATATATATATATATATATATATATATATATATATATATATTGGGTGGGGTAATTATGTGGTAATCTGGAATAATATACCTGTGAGAGCATGCGCGAACAAAGTTCCAAAATGTCGGCTTGTGCAATGTTAGCCGATAAACAAATAATTGAACATTCTGTACACATAATTCATTAGGAAACATCGACGTAAGTGTTTTAGCCGATCTTTAACCAGCCAGCCATCTACTCTATTCATGTATGGAAAAGAAGAGCGGTGAAAGGGTAAGAGGAGAGTTAATAAAAATGGCGCGTAGCCGTTATTGGTGCCAAATTCGTTGAGTAGTGGCCTCATCTAGGAGGAATTTGTTATGAATCTGGGCGCCACCTAGCGACATTATCGTACGTAGATATTTCATTAGAAAACTCTTCAAAACAAGAATGTATTGAAAAGTGAGTAAAGGCGAATCTCCCTGAAGCAGACTCCACTTTGACCCATCATGTTGTGCCAACGTTGCCAACGATGAGTGTAGCATCATCGAGACTAATTCACGAGGGTTTGTCGGTTTTAGTGATTGAATTGCCTATGACCTTACGTGATCTGACGGTGCTAGGCTCAACTCCAATCGTCTATAAGAGTTCTGTGTGTGTGTCCAACAAGATATCATAAGAAGAGAAAAAAGAAACACAACAGAGAAAATTTATAACACGTTTTTATTATCGATTTACACTTGCAGATTTTCGTTCATTATCTCAACCTACAATAACCCATCTCCCCTCTCTTTACCTCTCCATCTCTCTCTCTCTCTCTCTCTCTCTCTCTCTCTCTCTCTCTCTCTCTCTCTCTCTCTCTCTTTTCTTCCCCCTCTCTCTCTCATTTGTTCATCTTTTCTTTTCCTATTTTAATAATAAACTTCGTCTGATTAGGGTTTTTTTCTTTTTTTAATTCTTTTTTTTTTTTTAATTTCTCTTTCATCTTTTCTTATATTACTACCATTTCCTACGTGAAGGTGTTTCTTTCTGCTTCTCTCACGATCACACAAACACAGAGACACACAAAACACACACACACACACACACACAAACAAACAAAGAGACAGATACACACACACACACACACAACACACACACACACTGAGTTCTGTGAAATGAAATAAAATCCGCCATTTTCTCTTCTTAAGTATCATCTTTTATTTTTCCTATTTTAATAAATTTGGTGTGATTCATTTATTTTTCTTTCTTTCAGCCTCTTTTCTACCTTTTTTCCACGGGAAGGTGTTTCACCCCACCTCTGTCTCTGTCTCTGTCTATCTCTCTCTCTCTCTCCCTCTCTATCTATCTATCTATCTATCTATCTATCTTATAGACACACATATAATACACTGTTGTTAGAAATGAAAGTCCATCATTTTCTGTTTATAAATTATTATGTTGAATTTTATCATGTGTAAATGAATATATTTGAATTCCATTACAAAATTGTAAATCACAAATTTGCTGAGAGTTTTGTTAAACAAAATCTCAAAATCGAAGAAAAATTGGACACATTTAAAATTTTAAAAAAAAGATCATTTGAGTCATAAGATTTGTCATTTCGAGTTGTAAGTCAAATTTTACAAATAAAGTTTATTCAAAATAAATCTTCAATAATATTTTTTGTCTTCTCGAAAATGTTAGTACATCACGACACGAAATGTTGTTTTATACAAATTATGAAAATAAAATAAAGCATTTATTATAGTTTTCTTGTTCTTTGTTTCAGTATTTTACGATATGGACCTCGCTAAACATTTGTCGTTTGTTTGTTTGTTTCATTCTTTATTTCATTATGTCTTTATTTATTTATTTCTCCTCGTTCTTTCTTTCTTTCTTCCTTCCTTTCTTCCTTCTAATGCATTCTTTTATTCATTCTTCACTCCCATCCTTTCTTCCATACTTTTTTCCTTCCTATACCTTCCTTCATTTATTCTTTCTTTATTCTTAGGCTTTCTTTCTTTCTACCAATGTTTTCCGATTCTTTCTTCTCTTTCTTTCTTTCTTTCTTTCTTTCTTTCTTTCTTCCTTTCTTTCTTTCTTTCTACCAATGTTTTCCGATTCTTTCTTCCTTTTCTTTCTTTCTTTCTTTCTTTCTTTCTTTCTTTCTTCCTTTCTTTCTACCATGTTTTCCGATTCTTTTTTTCTTTCTTTCTTTTTCTTTCTTTCTTTCTTTCTTTCTTTCTTTCTTTCTTTCTTTCTTTCTTTCTTTCTTTCTTTCTTTCTTCTACCAATGTTTCCCATTCTTTTTTCTTTCTTTCTTTCTTTCTTTTTTCTTCTTCAATGCTTTTCTCCCTTGTCAATACTTCCATCCTTTCCGTGCTTTCTTTCTTTTCGTGTTTTCTAGTTTTCTTCCATTTCTTTCCTTTCCTTCCTTCCTTCCTTTCTTTCTTTCTTTCTTTCTTTCGTTCGTTCGTTCTTTCTTTCTTTCTTTCTTTCGTTCGTTCTTCTTCTTTCTTTCTTTCTTTTTTTACCTAGTTTGCTATCTCATTTATCGTTTGTTTGCTTCTTTCATTCTTTAGGTCTTCATTTCTTTCCCCCGTGCTTTCTTCCTTTCACTTCTTTCTTACTTACTTCCAATGTTTCTTTTCATTCCTTCTTCTTTTCCATGCTTTTTCTTTCTTTAATGTTTTCTTCCTTCCTTCCCATGCTTTCTTTCTTCCTTTCAATGCTTTCTTTCATTCATTCTTAATTTTCTTGCTTTCTTACTTCCAATGCTTTATGTCTGCCTTCCTTCCTTCCCATGTTTTCTTTCTTTCATTCTTTCTTCCTTCCATTGCTTTATCTCTTTCTTCTTTCCTTTCAGTACCTACTTTCATTCGTTCTTCCTATCCATGCTTTCGAATTTTCTTCCACGTTTTCATTATTTCATTTATTTCTTCTTTCCCATGATTCACTTCTTTCTTCTCATGCTTTTCTTTTTTCTTTTCATTTTGGTAGCTATCTCAGTCTGTTCATATATCTAATATATAAAACAGAGATTTTGGTATGTACGTGTCGACGTATAACAAAAAAACGGGAGGTCACTCAGATTCAAAATCTTGCATACACATTGATATCGTTCTAACTAAGAAACACTCCAAATTTGGTTATTGATTTTTACTGATTAAGGGATTTAATCGATTAATTAATCCAAAATCACCCAATTTGCGGAACTGTCCGTATATCAGCCCCACCTGATAATAAAATATTGTCTCTGCCTGCTTATTGTTAAAGCGATAACAGCAGCGAAGTTTTGATTTTAATGAATTAATTTTGCAGTCTAAGCCGTTCAGCTCCGAAATTATGGCCTATTTATGGTCCAATCTTTAATACTTTTTTATATCGTTAGAAAGATAAGAAAATACTCTTTCAAAATATGTAATTTGTGTGAGTTTTTATCAATTGAATCATTTTTTACAGCGAGTTAAAAAATTAAAAAAATGGCTTCGGATAGCCACGCTGCCTATGATTATTGCGATACAAGCAGTGCAGTCTATATCAGTCAGATCGGAATCACTTACCTATTTAGGATCAAATCTTTAAATATTTATATCTTTAGTAATAAGATGAAATAGTCTTTCTGAATATGTAATTTGTATGTGTTTTTATAGATTTTTTTTTTACAGCGAGTTAAAAAAAAAAAAATACTACGTATTTAATCGTAAATAACAGTATCATGAAAATCAGTTTACGTCGTAAGTACGGTTACATATTTGTATAAATTAAACTAAGATTTTCATTCGAATAAAATGACTTTTAATTCTTTAATTTATTTATTAATTTTTATTGTTAGAGTTTTAAAGGGTTAAAAATAACAATAAGATTGACGAATTTCCTTAGAAAACTGTTTTTCTTTTGGTTCGTTAACTAATTATTTTCTCAAACCACGATAAAAAACAAAAACAAAGGTTACTAATACGGACAAAATCCGGTGTTTTATCTTTAGTCGAAGGCCCGACTGGAGATAAGTAGTCAATTATTTGTAAGACAAATTTATTTCAAGTTATCCGACAATATCCAGTTATTGGAACATTTCAAAAAAAAATTTATATGTAAGTACGAAAAATTGTAAGCGCTTTGTTTATCAAAATGACATGATTCGTTAGTAAATTACCCGAAAAGTTGATAAAAAAAACAACTAACAACCAACATTTAAATTATTATTCAAAATACAATTTAAAATATTCCTCAGAATTTGCCTTACAAATTAAATTTTAAGTTTTATGATTTTACTCTTTATTGTGAAGTCAATAAACATCGCTGAGTTTATAGTGCAACTTTTCAGTTCTGAAAAAATTGGCATGTTTAAATAGAGATTTCATAGGTGACATTTTGAACTTTTATGAAAATTGATGTTTTGTAATTAATATAAATTTTTTAATAAAACTTAATTTTTAACTAGGTGGGGGGTAGGGGTTAGGGTTAGGGGGGGTAGTTTAATGGGAAAATAAATAAATAATTTGGGTTCCGTTCAAGCGGTTCCGATATGGGGGATCAATTTACTATAAACTTATACGAGGAAATGAGCACCCGTGAATACTCAAATAATAAAGAACTTTTAAGAATTTTTTTTTTCAATCTGATAGATTGGTGTGTAATCGATAATAATCAACTGATGGAAAAAAATAGATGGGGTGGGTCCAGATAATCAGGTCCACCAAAACGTTTTTAAACAATGTTTTTAAAATACTAGGTACCACCAATTTTACCCTGTGAAATTTAAACCCCCCCCCCTATATTTAACACTATGAAACTTGCAGAAAAATTAATATTTTCTTGAAAAAATTTTTTCCATTTGAAAGAAAAAACATTAAATAAACTCCTGATGATTTTTTAACTTTTTTTCAGCTTACGGAAATAATGAAAATTATGATTGAAAAACAATGTTTTCATTTTTGCACTGTTAAATCAACTGAAAATTAACGTAGCTAAAAACAAGTTACAATAAGAGCTTTTTCAAATTCTATGAAAAATCAATTAATTATAAATAATAACAAAATATTTCCGTTTTATTCAAGATGGCCTAAACTGATCAATTGGTGGTACCTATAATACTATCTTAGGTTTTAGCAAAAATAGATATTGCAATACGAAGAATTTAAATTTTCGATTCTCAGCTTCTTTTTAAACTCAACATGCAATTAAGAACTAAATGTGAATTGTTGTCATGTACAAAAAATTTAAAACAATAACAAACAAATATACAAACGAATACTTTCAATTTGTTGTATAATAATATGAAATAATTTTAAACTATAAAACAGAAAATACAAATCCTGAAATATACAAATTCTCAATGATTTTAGTTTCAAGAATTATTTTCCTCTTACCCCCTCTCTAACTACTGTCTTCCACTTTCTCTCTCACTCCCTGGTGATCCAAATTTCATTTTAGTCCGGTCATGGATCGGGTACTTTAGCTAGTATATATATATATATATATATATATATATATATATATATATATATATATTTCTTCTTTTTTTATAAAATATTTACATTTTCTCACGTTGGAACCAGAACAACATTTTATATATATATATATAATATATATATATATATATATATATATTATATATATAATTTTGAGATGAAACAAAGAAATCACAGTGCTCAACCACAAATTTGTAGGAGCTTTATTCATTAGGAACGAAACTAAGATTAAAGGGAGATAACTTTGTGAGCATTTTTTTTTTAAATGCAGAAATTCAAAAATTCAAAAATAAAATCCAAATCATAAAGAGCGTCCACAATAATCAACCGACGTAATTTGCGGTCCAAAAACATAACAGCAAGAAATGTCTTCGCATAAACACCAGAAGAATTATTAGCAGCCTGATGATGGCAAAATAGCCTGAAACCTGGGTAGTTGCCTATGGAAAACAATTATATTTTTAAAATTCAACATATATATATATATATATATATATATATAATATATAATATATATTCACAGTTACAATGTCCTGGTGAGAAGTGGTTAGTAAGCTGCTTTGAAACCAATGGTAACAATCGCCTTTTAATTGTATTGTACACTATAACAAATATATATATAACTATAGATATGTAACTGAATTATATATATATATATATATTTTTGGGAGAATAAGTGTTTAATTGGAGTCGGACCTAATTTTGAAAATTAATTAATTAATAATGAATTAGGCGGGAATACCTATTAAATGTATGGCTAAACAAATCGAGAAAAATCAATCTCTGTATGTACATTTCGGCCTATTAGGCCTCATCAGCAGAGCTATAGATCGGAAGACCGCCCTGTGCGTGATTTGAAACCGGACTGCCATACATTTAATAGGTATTCCCGCCTAATTCATTATTAATTAATTAATTTTCAAAATTAGGTCCGACTCCAATTAAACACTTATTCTCCCAAAAATTGTCGGCAAAAAAGCCATTCTAAACAAACCTTGTTTATAACTTATCATATCGTCGTGTAATAAAAGTCACTAGAAGAGGAATATTAACCTACTCTAAACAAATCATAAAATCTAAGAGGTCCGTTTAGTGTTGGTGTTATGGGATCGGCCTGTCAGCTTGGCAGTCCGGTTTCAAATCACGCACAGGGCGGTCTTCCGATCTATAGCTCTGCTGATGAGGCCTAATAGGCCGAAATGTACATACAGAGATTGATTTTTCTCGATTTGTTTAGCCATACATTTAATAGGTATTCCCGCCTAATTCATTATTAATTAATTAATTTTCAAAATTAGGTCCGACTCCAATTAAACACTTATTCTCCCAAAAATTGTCGGCAAAAAAGCCATTCTAAACAAACCTTGTTTATAACTTATCATATATATATATATTATATATATGTGTGTGTGTGTGTGTGGTGTGTGTGTGTGTGTGTGTGTGTGTGTATCTTATGCAGTCTTATCGAAAAAAATAAGATCGTGCATATATAAGGGAACTTATACCTTTTATGTATATACAGAAGTATGAAATGATAAGTATGACAATTCCTCCATAATTTGTGAGCTAATAAAAAACATGTAAGTAAATATGTAAGTAAATATGTAAATATATAGGTAAAAAAATTATTGATAAAAAAGAATTGATCATTGCAAGCAAATTGATTTGTTACTACGATGAAAACATTTTTCGAACACAACTGGGATCTAATAACACCGAGTGACATTTATGTACATATATTACAATTTGTGCGTCCAGGATATCAGCTTAGTATATATCTACTTATGTATCTCTCATAGACAAACTTAGACAAATGCATACGTTCATACAACTGTACATCTATGGATATGAAGAATACGTTATACATATTGAAATTATGATATGAAGAAATCAATACGTTGAATATTGAAATTTTTGTTTATTTGAACATATTCTTTAATAAGTGTTTGGAAAAAGAAAACAATAACCAATAACCTGACTCGTAATTAACTGTTAATCATCATCATCATCATGTCGCGCATGCAGCACGGATATCCATGACAATCTCTGACCAACCTTCCCTATCATTCATTGCACCTGGGAGGTCCTCTGCGGAGCATCCAGCATCTTCGCATAGCTGGTCAATGTAGGTCCTTGCTGGGCGTCCCACACTTGCGTGTCCATGTGTTGGCTTCCACAGGAGAACGTCGCTTATGAGCTCATCCTTGCTTCTCCAGCAGTGTCCTGCATGCCTTGTCCGTCTCACTCGGATAGTTTGTGAGATGGGGGGCAAGTGACCGTACAGCTGCTTCCTTGTGGGGTGCTTAATAGCCATCCCCAAAATATAAGTATTATTGGGGTTCCCGAAATTTCAGTTGAATTATTTTTTTTAGTTTTTCACACCAGCATTAGCTGATGGTATCTCCCTGGAGTCTGAGTGACAGCAAGTCTCCTCGGGTCTCCAGGACTCTTCTGAGTATTCTGGCAGATTGTAGCAGTGCAGTATTCTGGATGGTCTCCATTCTTCCTCTGATTTCCAGATTTTCCAAGCTTTTTTCCAAGTTTTTGGGACCGTTCCAAGTGCACTAATTACAATTGGTATCACTTTCACTTTCATATTCCATAGCTTTTTCAGTTATCTGGCAAGGTCCAGGTATTTGTCCATTTTTTCATTTTCCTTCATCGTCACCCTGTGATCTGCTGGAACTGCATTATTGTCATTACTATTATTATTATTATTAGTAGTAGTAGTAGTAGTAGTAGTAGTAGTAGTAGTAGTATCATTATTTCAATCCTTGTGAGTTTTTCACACACCATCATCATTATCATCATCATTTCCCTCCTTGTGAGTTTTTAAACGCATTATTATTATTATTATTATTATTATTATTATTTATTATTATTGTTGTGTTGTTGTTGTTGTTGTTGATGATGATGTTATTGTTGTAGTTGTTGTCATCATCATCATCATGATTTCACTCCTGGAGTTTTTCACATCGGTTTTAACTGAGGATCTTTCACTGGAGTCTGATTCTTTCGGGGTGTCCAGGACTTCTGAGTATTCTAACTGATTTTAACAATGCTGTTGTTTGGATGATCCCGCTTCTTCTTCTGATTTGCAACTCATCAAGCCTGTTTTTTTACCCTTGGGGACCTTCTAATAGCAAAAACTATAGTCATCTTCATGTTCCACAGGTTTTTAGCTCTCTGGCAAGATCTAAGTATTTGTCTATCTTTTCGCTTTGTTTCATTTTTATTCTTTTGTCCGTTAAAATGGCAAAATCCATTTGATTACATTTTTTTGCTGATTAACATTCAGTCTGGTCTTCTGGACCGGGATCAGGTAATCCGTTCATATCTCAAAATTCCAGTGAATTTTATCCGTCTCATTCTCTAGGGTGGATTCTGGTTTGATAATATGGTTAAAATTTCATTTGTTCCATTTAGAGAAACCTAGGTAGATATTCTCTGGCTCGCTAAGCTTATTTTATTATATATATATATATATATATATATATTATATATATATATGAGAAGTAAACAAACAGACGATGTTTGTGATATGGCTATTTCAGCCGACAATATATATATATATATATATGTGTGTGTGTGTGTGTGTGTGTGTGTGTGAGTGGTGTGTGTGTGTGTGTGTGTAAGTAGAAAAATGGAAATGAATTCGACAATATGTTGAAAGGATGAATAAAAGAAAGAAAATGTTGAATGGATAATATTAGTTTAATCAATTACCAACACGTGTTTTGGCCAGGAGTTTGTTCATGTACACATTGTATTCTATTGAACACTTCAAATTCTCTGTACTTAAACCATTTTAATTTCAAATATCAAACATTTTCAGTGTGGCGGCTAATGCTTGTCATTTGCTAAGTTTTGTACAAGGCCAGTAGAATCGAGCAACCAGAGAGAATCGAACATACTTCCATTAAACCACAATGAAGTGCCTAGACTTCTAATTGAACTATTTCCTAATGTTAGGTGAGGACTATATAAGATAATGATAAAATATTAGAGTTTTATAAATTTATTTAAGAATTGTATATTAGTTTGGCGGTTTGGAAATGTAAATGAAAACCAGGCCGACTGGGATGTTGTTCATTTACCTTTGATTAATTTTCTTAAATCAAGGGTAAATGAACAACATAATAGTTACTTCGTTTTTATTTATACTTACATAGGGCCGGTTTAGTTCAGTCGGTAGAGCGTTCAGCTAGAAACTGCAAGGTTCCTAGTTCGATACCGGCCCTCGCCAACTCAGCGTATGGGTAGCACAGGGAACTGTGCGGTAAAGTAAGGAGTATATGGTAGGTGTGGCGCTCCACCTCAGACGTAAAAAAATCTCCTTGGTCTAGCACTAGTGAAAAGGGGATAGGCTCCCTCGCTGATTGGCTGATACCGACTTTAGACCACCCCGACGACGACTTTTACATAGCCTTCAAAACCAATCTCCAAACCAATACTAAAATACTTTTACTGTCTTAGAAAATAAGTCGCATTGATTTTAAAAGTATACTGAACTTATTAAGTTAACATTTGGGGGGTAGGGGTGTCTGTGGCTAATGTGTTGGATTGCGACATTGTAGTAAGCGTGTTCGAACTTCGGTCACAGTATTATGTTTACTTTCGGGCTAAAATTCTTAGGAAGTGTATAAAGCACCTCATTAAATTGTACCGTTACTGTTCTTCTACAAGGATGGCTTTGGCATTAGATAAAACAGAAAAACCCAGACCAAACACTTTTTTTAACGAGAAAAAAAAATTGCGAAACCAAATAACAAAAAGTAAATTAAAATCGTTTGTTTGCAATTCGAATTCTGTTTTTGTTTTTATTTTAAAGTTTAAATTTTAATTTTTTTTAAATGTTAACGCTGCTGTTACTACCAGCTGCAATTTGACTTTCTTTGATATTTTTGTGTAGTCCAAGAGTTCAAGAGAATGGTGCTGATTATCTTTAAAAAGTTGTTTATTCCTTTGATGGGATTTATGCTGTGGAGTTTAGAGCAATTTCCTTGCTCTTTTGAGGTACTCTTTTCTTGCTTTTCTTTCTTTCTATCATCTGTCTGTTTGATGTTGCTCACTTCCAATATTCCTAGCGCCTTGTAATTTTCTTTTTCATCATGCATTCATATGCTTTCCTGGTTCTCTAGTTATATTCCTCCCGTTATTTCCATTTTCCCTCATTTTATTAATTCCACCCCCCTTTTCATTAGCAGAATGGCACATTTCTTTAATCCCAAATTCCATTACTATATCCTGGCTGTATATTTTTTTAATAATTTGTATAAGAAATCTTCAACACGAAACACTGCAAGCCGCTTCTGACATGTTCAATCATCTACCATACAGATTTATGCTTAATCAGTCTTCTTGTTCTTCTTACTCATTAACATGATCTTTTGTATTTGAGTTAACGATGGATCTCCTGGAATTTTCGTAATACTAGCAAAGAATATGCACCCTCCAGGCGTAAGTAATTAAGTTTTAATGTACTTAATTATATCAAATTAAAAATGACTAACGAAATCAAATAATTTCTCTGAATTTTTTAGATGAGGCTTGATAATTAGTCAGGGGCAGCAGTATCATATAATAATAATTAACACAGCTTAACACCTGTACCCCAGCTATGGTTAGCGGAATGAGAACAGAATACCCCCGTGACTGAATAAAAGGTTAGGTTCAAAGTTCCGTGATGGCTCCTGATTACGACAAGATGGTTCCTGAGTTCGAGAAAGTTCCAGAGTCCGACAAGAAATACCCGAAGAAGGCCGAAGGACACATCGACTAAAACGTTGTACAAATAACAATGAGGATGAGGACAATAGTCCGAATAATCCAAATAATACTAGAAATCAAATAAGAACGCATATAAAAAGGTTACACTTATTTTGATTATATTTTAATTGGTTTCTATATAAAAATCATTCATTGGATTGATTTTGATAAGTAGAAGAATAAAAAAAACAATATTAGAGATCAATAAATTAAGATCGAGCAATTATTTATCAAACCCGGTTTTGTTAAAAACAGTTTGCAAATTAACTACACTATATATCATGTAAACATTTGTTTCTTTGGGATATATGACACAGCAGGATTTTAAACGCAGTAATAATATGGGCTGTGTCGAAGCAAATCAAACTCATTTTATGTATTAATGATTTTGACTATAAATTAAATACTCATTGATAAACTTATTCAATTCCTGTGGGTATTGTGACGTAAGCAGTGACGTAGTTTGGGTTACAGACCGACATCGAATCTCCATTATAATAAGATGTTAGAACCCTGGGCGATGCTATTTGTATTTCGTATAGTGATAATACGCCTGCATATGGTATGCATACAACTATTCTCCCTTTAGCTATGGGTAAATAGTAAGACAGACTGGGCTCTTTAATCTTTGATAGGCAAACAGTCTAGGAGAAGGAGAAACTCTAAATTCAAACATGTTCAAAATTTCAAATTCAAACTCAAAATTGGCCTTGTGTCACATCCTGCTCGTGCAGAGGGGTTGGTAAATAGATATATAAAATGTGCAAGTTATTTTTGTTGAATTGCGTGTGTGTGTGTGTGAGGGCATTTTGTTTCTTTTGTTTCTTTCGGTTTGAGTTGCATTTTTAACTTTGTTAGATAATTTAAGATAAACGAAAATGCGGCTAATTTTCTTCCGTTTTCATGGTGGAGTATATTAGCAAAAATACAATGGAAAAGCGACGTTTTAATTGATTGTATTTCAAATCTCTATTAATAATGGAGATTCGCTTCCGGTTTTTGTCTGTAACAAAAATTACGTCACTGCTTACGTCACATTACCCAAAATCGTCATAACATAGAATACAAAATTTGAATATGCAACATTAGACAGTCCTCATTGTTTTTAAAACAAGTTTTAATAAATACATGACTGGTATTATATATCTATATATAGTTTGTTTTATTTTAATACATATTTAAAGTTTACATTTCAAATTGTTTTATTTTTTAATCCTTTAATGAATTTGATGATTTTACTTACTTAGGGAACAAACTCGCTGACATTGAATTTTTTACTCCCACCCCTCAGGCAATATGTTTCAAAAATCTATTTTTACATCGTCCGGAGGACGTTTTTTATTTTGTACTAGTACTTCTAATGTCATCTGACGACATAAACAACAGGAACCTTTTGTTGACTCAATACATTTCTCTATTCTATCTCTTGCTTATCATTACTTTCTGCTTCTGTCTCTCTTTGTGTCATCCAGCAAGGACTAACTTATATGTGACATTCTCCCGTGGACATCTACACATGGACACACCAGTTTAGGCCGACTTACAATATCTACATCAATCAGTTTTGTGCAAATTCTAGAAGACCTGCCAGAAGGGATGATGATATGGAGAGTCATGGGTATCCGTGTTGTCACCACAACCTAATGAGGATGATGATATTTTAAATATATTGATTGATCTTCCGACATCAAAGACATACAATCATATTTTTTTGTTTTTCTTTACTTTCTTCTATATAAATCCCATTGACGTTTTTCATTGATTTTCGTTTATTCTCATAGCGCAAATTAATTATCAATTTACCTTTTATCAACCTCCCCTTATAATAATAATAATAATAATAATAATAATAATAATAATAATAATAATAATTTTATTTTCATTTATTATTTAATAATCTTCTTTGCGGTAATAGAGATGAGACTGTAAACCAACTACTCTGCGAATGTAGCAAACTAGCACAACGGGAGTACAAAACTAGACACGACTGGGTTGGGAAAGTGATCCACTGGTAATTATGCAAAAAATTTAATTTTGACCACACAAGGAAATGGTATATGCATAAACCAGAATCTGTTCTTGAGAACGAAACGTATAAAATTCTCTGGGACTTTGAAATAAAAACGGATCACCTTATCCCAGCAAAAAGGCCAGACCTAGTGTTGATTAACAAAAAACAAAGAACTAGTCAACTGGTGGATTTTGCAGTGCCAGCAGATCACAGGGTGAACTAAAGGAAAATGAAAAAATGGACAAATATCTGGACCTTGCCAGAGAACTAAAAAAAGTTATGGAATATGAAAGTGAAAGTGATACCAATTGTAGTTGGTGCACTTGGAACGATCCCAAAATGATTGGAAAAGGGTTTAGAAAGTTTGGAAATCAGAGGGAGGATTGAAACCATTCAGACCACTGCACTGCTGCAATCTGACAGAATACTCAGAAGAGTCCTGGAGACCTGAGGAGACTTGCTGTCACTCAGACTCCAGTGAAAGACCATCAGCTAATGCTGATGTGTAAACTCAAAAGGAGTAAATAATAATAATCTACTAAATCAGGAAAATATAAGAACACTCGGAGAAAAAGAAAACTAGTACCTGGAAATATTAGAAACAGAAATGAAAGAAAGAGTAAGAAAAGGTTATCTCAGAACAAGAAAATATTGAGCAGCAGAAGTCTCGTCAATGGAATAAACACTCTTGTAAGATGCTCTGGACCATTCTTAAAATTGACAAGGAAGGAACACCGACAAATGGACCAAGGAACAAGGAAAATAGTAATCATGCACAAAGAATGTCAACCTTATAAACCTAATTAATTATCAATTAACTTTTTTTTAATAATATCCGTTTTCTAATTTCTCAGAAGTAATGTTGTCATATTCAATCAATTTTATTATGAGGTCATTCTAATTATCAACTCTCTCTCTCTCTCTCTCTCTCTCTCTCTCTCTCTCTCTCTCTCTCTCTCTCTCTCTCTCATATAATGTGTTCATATTTACTTTTCCTATTTTAATTATGCAGCTTTTCGTTCATTATCTCAACCTACAATAACCCATCTCCCTCTCTCTCTATCACTCTATTTCCTTCTCTTTCCTTCTCTCTCTCTCTCTCTCTCTCTCTCTCTCTCTCTCTTTCCCCTCTCTCTCTCTCTCTGTATTCCCCTATCTCTCTTCCCCCCTCGCTCTCTCTCTCTCTCTCTCTCTCTCTCTCTTCTTCTTCTCACATATAATGTGTTCATCTTTTCTTTTCCTATTTTCTCTCTCTCTGTATACAAAGTCACTCACGTTTTTTGAATAAGATTATACTTTAATTTTTTTTTCCTTTATTCTATTATTGTATAATCTGCAATTTAATTTAGAAAGTTATATTTTTCACTCTTTTATTACTTCATTGGATATTTTTAAAGATTTGTTTGCGTTGAAAAATAAAGTCTCGCCATTGTCTGGTACAAAGTACCAATATTAATTAAATTTGCGTCATACGTTGTTATTGTAGTTTTTATGAATAATCATTAGACTTTATATTAGTTGGACAATTAAAATTTTTCTTTGTTATTGTCAATGTTCAAGTATTTCTTATAAGAGGAATAGTTTGCTAAAAACCAAATTGTTGTTGCTGTTATATCTTTACAAGTTTTTCACACTAGCAACAACTGGGGGTCTTTCCTGAAAATCTCCTCAGCTCTTCTGGACTGCAGGGACTTTGGTTTCTGAACCGGTGAGTGAGGTAAAATTAATCGCTCGGTCCCAGGGCCCACACGATGCAACACCTGCCCCCTCGTCAAGCCCTAAAACCTATATGATTGTTCCGACTGTATTCGTCAATTGCTCTTATGAAAATATAGACCCCAGAATTGCACCTCACAACTAGATGTGATTTAGCGTCATACTCGGGGACCCTCAGTCATGGAACGGTGATCTCAGCCGTGGTGTGGTTAATTCTTTCTCTGATCACCAGTTCTTCAGTCACTTTATCAGGTTCTTCGTAGTTGTTCCAAGTGCTCTAACTATAATTGGTATCACTGTCAGTCTCATGTTCTATGAATTGAATGTCTCGGTTAAGAACAATTTTTGGTTATTTCCTAGTTGAGTAACATGATATTACAGGGTGACCCAGAAAAAAACAGTACCCAAATTATTTATTTATTTTCCCATTAAACTAACCCTAAACCTCAACCCCAACCCTAACCCTAACCCTAAACCCTAACCCTAACCCACCCCTAGTTGAGTAACATGATATTACAGGGTGACCTAGAAAAACAGAACCCAAATTATTTATTATTTTCTCATTAAACTAACCCTAAACCCCAACCCTAACCCTAACCCAAACCCTAAGCCATAACCATAACCCACCCCTAGTTGAGTAACATGATATTACAGGGTGATCCAGAAAAAACAGAACCCATAAATTTTAAACTATTAATTTTAACTAGGGGGTAGGATCAGGGTTAGGGTTTAGGGTTAGTTTAATGGGAAAATAAATAATTTGGGTTCTGTTTTTTCTGGGTCACCCTGTAATATCATGTTACTCAACTAGGAAATAACCCAATTTTTCTATATAAAAAACGATGGACCCAATTTATTCGAGGAAATTTTTCTGTGGCGCTAGACAACAATGGTAAGAAAAAATAATGAGAAGCTGGTCAGACCGGAAGAGGCAATAAAACCTACCTTGAGAAATCCGCCGTGATGCCATGGGGATTTGCAAAAAATACGCCTTCTTAAGATTAGTCTATTAACTTGAAGAGAGAAAGGTGAGAGGTTTTATTTGGCCAGCTGCTTCCGTTCCAAATAAATACGACTGACAACACCATTTTATCAAGAACAGATACAACGATGCAACAAGTCCATAACATATAGTCGGAATGTGGAGATGCGTGGTTTAATAGTTAGAGTCGTAGAAAATACACTCGTCGACTAGAGTTCAAATCCTGGACGAGGTTGTTTTCATTTCACATAGAGCTAATACCCTTGGGAAAGGTATGTATCAAACTATTATCCCTTCAGCTATGGGTAAATAGTAGGGAAGTGAACTCTTTAATCTTGATATGGCAACTGGTCTAGGAGAAGGAAAGCTCTGAAATTAAATCTATTAAAATCTATTTAAGAAATTGACTTGGGTTATATCTTGCTCGAGTAGGGGGAGGATTGGTAAATATATATTGTGCAAATTTTTATTGAGTGGGGGGGCTATATTCTAATTTCTTCTTAGCTAGTTCCATTCGCCGACCGATCCATGGTGATCTTGCGTCTAGGGAAGTGATGGGGTGAAAGGGAAGTGATGGGGTTAAAGATACCTTTTACCCCATTAAATAATTAAATCACCGCTTACATGGTACTTCTAGATTGCAACCACTGACTATAAACACTAGTAAGGATTAATAATTGCCCAGATTAGCTCAGTCGGTAGAGCGTTCAGCTAGAAACGACGAGGTTCCTAGTTCGATATCGGCCCTCGCCAACTCAGTGTATGAGTAGCACAGGGGAATGTGCGGTAAAGTAAGGAGCTGATGGTAGGTGTGGCGCTCCACCTCAGACGCAAAAACAATGTCCTCGGTCTAGCGCTAGTGAAAGGGGATAGACTCCCTCGCTGATTGGCTGATACCGACTTTAGGCCACACCGACGGCTTTTTTTGGAGGGGGGTTAGCAAATAAGAAAACTGACATCTTAAGGTAGGTATTTAACTAATCCGTTCGCCATGGGTAAGATGTGACACAAGTTCGCAAATATAAGGAATCCAGCGATGATATGACTCGTTATTCAATAGTAATGGATCTGTGAAACTAACTGGCAAAATACTACACCAATATTGGATCCCCACGGACATCTTAAGGTAAGCACACCTCTTCCATCTAACTATTAATCATTAAATCACCGCGCATGTATTACTTGTGGCTTGCAACCACTGACTATAAACGCTAGTAAGTATTAATAATTGCCCGGGTTAGCTCAGTTGGTAGAGTGTTCAGCTTGAAATATTGGATCCCCACGGACATCTCAAGGTAAGCACAACACCTCTTCCCATCTAACTATTAATACAGTCTGTCAGCTGTCATTTTTTTTCTCCACAATTTGGAGGAACTTTTAATTCTAAGAAATATTTTTGGCATCGATTGCTGAAATTTGACCAGATTTATTGGCATTTGCCAAATTGGATTTATTATTTTACGGGTGTTAATGATAGATGGGGGGGAGTTTTTTTAAATTAATGGAAAAGAAAGAAATGAAAGAGAAAGTGTCAGAAAAAAATAAGAAATAAAGTTTATAAAATAAAGGAAGGAAATGAAGAAAAAAAAGTATGAGAAAAAAAAAGAAATAATGGAAAAGAGAGTGAAAAAGAAAGAAAAGTATATGAAATAAAGAAAGAAAGAGTATTTAAAAGAAGAAAGAGAGTATATAAAAGAAGTAAAAGAAATGAATAAAGGAATGAGAGAAAGTAAGAAAAAAATAAATGACAGTATAAGGGGGTCGGGTTAGCTCAGTCGGTAGAGCTTTCGGCTAGGAACCACAAGGTTCCTAGTTCGATACCGGCCCTTGCTAACTCAGCATATGAGTAGCACCGGGATCTGTGCGGTAAAGCAAGGAGCTGATGGTAGGTGTGGCGCTCCACCTGAGATGCTAAAGCAATCTCCTTGGTCTAACGCTGGTGAAAAGGGGATAGACTGACTGGCTGATACCTACTTTTTGGCCGCCCGACGACTTTACTTTACTTTATATGTTATACTACGAGAAGATCTACATCGTCACAGCAGTAATGGTTTAGGAAATTTGTTTGCTAATTAACTTGTAGGGGGGTGAAAATTGAACAAATTAAAGTTTGTTGGGGGTTTGTTTTTGTTTTTGTGTTTTGTTTGTTTTTATTTTATTTTGTTTGCTTTTTTGTTTTTGTTTTGTTTTTTGTTTATCCTCCTAAATTGACCCAAACACACCCGCAGCAAATACTGTACTTAGAAAAATGTTACAGTTTACGGAGATCTTATATACTCTCAGAAACGTCAAAGAGTTCCACAAAGGGGAGGTTTGTTTTTGTTTTTTGTTTTTTGTTTTTTTTTTTTGATTTTTCAGATAAATTTCTCTGGAGGAGGGGAAGTTATTTGTTTTATCTTATAACGTTTTAGTCTAAAACTAATACACCCATAAGTTTTAAAATATCTCATCTAACGAAGATTCAGGTAAGTATTATAGTGTCTATACTACCATCCTGAGTTTTGTTCGTTTGTGTCTGTCCGAATATTATGTCGAAGATCTGGAGGGGTCAATTTTTATTTGGTGATCGACTTGATTTCAGACTAACACAAACTATACGAGATTGACTTCCGAAGTTAAATAGATTATGAAGTGTTGAAAAAATGTGTGAAAATTGTCTACCTATGATTCTTAGGGTTAGCTTGTTCATTTTTCATGTTTATGTAGATTTACCCTTCATTTTGATTAGGTGACTGTAATGATAAATGAACACACACGGTCGAACTTGAGAAAGCTTTATTCTACTTAGATAACAGTTGCAGTTTTCTTGGTAGTTTATATACTTTCAGAAAGCTAAAGATTTACACGAAGGGGAGGTAATAATAAAACAAGGGAAGTAACTCTCAATTACTTATTACAATGAGACTCTTATATCAACTCTGTCTCTGAGGTGGTAAGGTTTCCTCTTTATTACCATTTATTACGTTTTCTATAATGGTCACTACATGGACGCAGCCTATTGACTAACAAGACTACTGTTACCAGATCTACAGAATTTTTAGGTCGCAACGATGCATTGTTACAACCTCTTACTGCCTTCTAGAATCAGGAAATTGTCTTTTTTTAACCTTCTGATTCTCCCTTAATTGCATGTAGTAGCGCTTTTCGCGGGCCGATTACTCGCCAAACGTCGATTTGTCCTATGTAATAAGTAATTGAGAGTTAGTTACCCTGTTTTATTACCTCCCCTTTGTGGAATTCTTTGACATTTCTGAGAGTATATAAGATCTCCGTAAACTGTAACATTTTTCTAAGTACAGTATTTGGTGCGGGTGTGTTTGAGGCAATTTAGGAGGATATGTTTGATTGTAAGTTGTACTTTGCATATTGGGCACACTGGAGCGTCCTCCCTTTTTAAAAGGTGAGAATGGGTTAAGCCTAACCCTATGTGTTCGTTTATTATTACACCATATTTGAACATATTTTGGGCGGGGGATTTTTTGCCGCAAAGGAATTTTTTTATTTAATTGGTGAAAAAAAAACAAGGTTAAATAAATCTTTCACTCATGATTAGATTTATATTGGATGTTTATGAGTAAGTAGTAAAAATAAGTAACTTTAAATATTTGCAGCCGCTTTGTCGGCTGAGGCGTTAGAATGCACCGACTGTACCTCTGCAACCTGTTGGCAGTGGGTGGCGACCTGTGATGCTTAAGGATAGAACTCAGTGGATGAGCAGTTCATGACTTACGATACTCCACTTTGGCCCTATCTTGGTCACATCAAGCCCTAGCACCTATATGATTGCCCCAACCCTATTGCCCTTATGGCAAGTCCCAACCCCTTTTTATCATATGGGTGCTAGAAGGCGGTGACTAAGGGTCTATATGTCCTGAGAATGACAAACTCTATCTAATGGTGAGGTTCCAGTTTTGGAGGTTTGGGGAATGTGGAGCACCCCTTCATCACCATTGCTCTCTGGTCCACTCTTACCCGGAGTGGTAGTATCTGTTACGGTCCCATCTATGGGTTAAATAGAAAAATGTATTTATTAAAAAATTGTATTAGCCATTTAAGAATTACTTTATTTCAAAACTTTATCGGCATTAAATCACCCACTGAGGTTGTTATGCCGTAAAACCAAACCAAACCAAACATGAATATTTGCAAAATATAAAAGAATAAGTAATAATAATAAGGGCACTCTCGGTAACAAATCAGAATTTTTCTTTATTCCGAATTATTTTTTGTGGTGTATTTATGTCATGATCATATTTATGTATCCAGAGAATATTGTTTAAATATATATAAAAATCATTTAATCAGAATATTTTCTTTCTTTTTTCGCGAGTATCACCAGATACCTCTGCTAATCGTTTCCAAAAATCATTTTTTCCCCATTTTTTAAACATTTTTTTACTTTTATTATATCTATAGGTGTGGCTTGAAAACATATATTTATATTTATAGGTGTGTGTGAAAGTGAAAAAAAAATGAAAAAACTCTAAAAATTATAATTTATAATATAATATATAATACTGAAAATAAGATACGTAATTTTACAATTTGTACAGAAACACTTACACCCCCAACCCACCCCCACATTATCATATATATAGTGTGTGTCCTAATATCTTTCTTGTATTCTCGGATTCGTTGGTTGATATTTCTAGACGTTTCTCCTATATACTATTTATTACAACCCAAACATTGGATGGTATATACACTGTGTGTGTGTGTGTGTGTGTGTGTGTGTGTGTGTGTGTGTGTGTGCTGTGTTTATTTCTAAATATAAGTATTTTAAGTATTGATGGTTGTGTTTTGCAGCCACTACTCTATCAATACACCCTATTGATTTTTTAAAAATTTGTACGGCCGCTTGTACCAAGCGACCATGGAGAAATCGCACATTACTTTATCACTTGTCGATATCAAGATATCTTTTGACACACTGTTGTTTCTTCGAAAACATTTAAAAAGACACCCACCGCAATATTTTTTTTCAATCTCCCCTTATTCTGAATTATAATTGCAAGTGTAGGATGTCTGGAGACAGACAAAACTGTTAATAACATAATAAGTGAATGCAGTAAACTTGCACAAAACGAGTAAAAGACTAAGGATGGAAAAGGTGATACACAGAGAATTGTGCAAGATATTAAATTTTTACCATACTACAAAATGCTATATTCACAAACTAGAATCCGTCCGAGAGAATGAGATTCATAAAATGGGGCTTTGATATAAAAACAGATCAGTTAATCCCGGTCAGAAGACCAGACCTAGTATTAGTTAAATTAAGAAAAAAAAACAAATTGTCATCTAGTGGACTTTGCCGTTCCGGCGGAACACAGAATGAAAGAAAATTTAAAAAATAAATACACGCCAGAGAACTGAAAAGACTGTGGAACATGACAGTAAAGCTGATATTAATTGTAGTTGGTACCCTTAGAACGTTCCCCAAGAGTTCTGAAAAAATACTGGAGCAATTGGAAATCTGTGGAAGAATTGAGACCATCCAGACAACATCATTATTAGAATCTGCTCGAATACTCAGAAGAGTCCTGGAGACCCGGGGAGACTTGCTGTCACTCACTCCAGAGAAAGACCCACCAGCTCACACTGGTGTAAAAAAAAAAGCTCAGACCTTACCAGAGAACTGGGGAAGCTGTAGAACATGAAGGTGAAGGTCGTACCAGTTGTAATTGGTGCCCTTGGAACAATCTCCAAAGCTCTGGGAAATAATTTGGGTGAACTGGAAATCAGAGGAAGAATCGAGACCATCCAAATTACAGCACTGTTGGCATCGGCTAGGAATACTCAGAAAAGTCTGAAGAGACTTGCTGTCACTCAGCTTCCAGTGAACCACCAGCTACGGCAGGTGTGAGAAACTCAAATAATAATAATAATAAGTAAAGTCGTTGGGGTGACCTAAAGTCGGTATTAGCCAGACAGTGACGGAGTCTATTCATTTTTCACTAGTGCCAGACCAAGGAGATGGTACTTACGTTTGAGGAAGAGCGCCACATGAAACATCAGCTCCTTACTTTACAGCACAGATCCCTGTGCTACTCATATGCTGAGTTTGCGGGGTTGTGTCAAACACAAAGATTCTTCACTAAGGAACAACCAAAGTAATAATAATAATAATAATAATAATAATAATATAATAATAATAATAATAATAAACTTGCTAATTAAGATACGTCAATATTCCAAGAAAACCCGTCTCAAAGCATACCGCATGTGTACTTGAAAGTAAAAATTAACGTATGATATCGAGAATTAAAGAAAATAGACATTTTTTTAAAAATAAACCTACAGAAGATGAAGTTGACCTCGTGACCTAGAATTGCGATCATGAAAGCTGTCTCCAGTAGCTTGCTATTCGTAGGGGTCTTTTTTGTTTTGTTTTGTTTTTTTTGTTTTTTTTTTTTGGCGGGGAGTATTTACTTTTACTCGCCTCCCCCACCCCAACATCCAGCTCTTTCGGTTTAGAGAAAGAATCCCATTTGGTGGTAGGCATTATTCATCTTTTTCGTCTTCTTAAATACGTATAGATTTAATCCAGCCAAGCGGTATTGGGAAGGACACACCTTAATGGATCAGGAGCACAAATCAACGAATCTACCAAAAAAAGAAGACGAAGACAAAAAAGAAAATCAGTTTCCATATCTTTACATAATTAATTATTCTTGGTTTGGTCACAGGGTATTTCTCCTTGAAGTAAAGGATTTTGAAGAGGATTAAAATAAAGGCAGATGAAATGTCTTGAAGATATTTATACTGTTTGGAATGTTTGATTGTGCTATTTTCTAACCTGCTTGTTTGTTGCTACTGTTATTTTTAAGACAGGTGACACCTCTGTATAATATCCAGAAGGAAAAATGGAGATTAAATTCCTTGCGCGAAGATATTTGTAGTTCCTCAGACTATAACTGTCCGCTTGTTTCTAGTTCTGTTTTAAGATACATGTGCACCCATTTAATGAAAGACTGAATTAAATGAAGAAATTATAATGTATGAGGAATACTGAACAGTTCTCGGTCAAACCAAGAAGAAAATGGTCTTTTTTTAAAATTTCTATTGAATTTTTTATGTTTGTTGATAGGTATTTTGTTTTATAGTATATCAAACCTTGTAGGCTATTTAATAATAAATCTTTTCTTTTCTTTTTTCTTTTCTTTTGTTATATATATGATTTTTAAGCAAATAGTTTGTAGTTAAATATTTTAGTTAGTTTGGTTTTATAAATGGTAAAATAATTTTCAATGCATTAATAAATTAATAGAAATAACTTGATGTTTATTAAAAAAGGTGGTTGACCCTTAGCCACTGCCTTCTAGCTCCTATATGATAATAAAAAGTTTGAATATTTGCCATAGTAGCAATTTAAAGAAAACGGTTGGTACTTAATCATAGGCGCTTTGTTATGGTCCAAGTGGTGCAACTACAGCTTGGAAGAATTGTCGCTTTATCTTATCACAAAACGGGTTGTTTTTTGTTTTTTTTCAGTATAGAATTTACTATTCTATTCACTGATCACACGATGAAAAGGCTAACCTTCTTTCATGGAGCCGAAGAGATGATGGTCTGAAAAGGGTTTTAGAAGCAAAAATTATTCCAGTGACGAAGAAGTGAAATCTGTATTGAAGAAGTGGCTCAAATAACAGTCAACAGTATTTTACGAGGCAAGGATACAGGCTCTCAGAGCGATTGAGAGAAACGGTGACTATGTGGATAAGTAGGGATGTGATCCACAGAGGACCAGCTTCATTTTGATGTATGATGCATGTTCTTGTGTTGATAAATATACTTGTTCTAAACAAAATGGCATTACTTTTTTACTCACCTATGTGCAAAAATAGGTATGAGATCCACGGAGGACCAGCTTCATTTTGATGTATGATGCACGTTCTTGTGTTGGTAAATATACCTGTCCTAGACAAAATGACATTACTTTTTACTAACCCTCTTATTTATTGAACACGTTGCAGTTAGATAATAGTAAGCTAGTCTAGTAGACAATTACTACTTTGTAATAATTTTGATTTTCTTGAGTCCCATATTTGTGGCCTTGAGCTAAGCTTAGAAAATACCTATAAGGCATTTACCATGATTCTTGGATTTAATTCTGCTGGCATCGTCTTCACCTATTCATTTGATGTACTATTGAACCGCATCTTTTAAGAAATCAATTGGATGGAACTCAAAGAACAATGAGATACAAAATTCAATACATCTTAATATGATGTTTTAACCTACTGGAATCGATAATGTACCAATAATTATCTCAGTTCGTTTCTATGGATATGGTCAGATTTTGCAGTAATGTATTATTGGTAATTTCCTAAATTGAGATTTCATCTAATAAAATAGACTTAACATGACATCCTGCCTTTTTTTTATTGAATATATATTTTCCATCTTATCATCATCCTACCCACGTTGTGGCAATTACTATAATCAGATATGATTCAATGTAAAAAGAATTTGATGCAAAGTGAAGGACACTGTGTTCTATTTTTACTTTTGGACTGATAACCTTTATTATCGATTTATCAAAGTTAAGTAACAACTACAATTCCAAAATGAGAGGCTCATCTTTATAAAAATGTCTAAATTATCTCATAGAACCTTCTTACTAATTTCCAATTCTTACTTCATTTTTGGAACACGAGCAGGGTGTGACACAAGGTTAACGTTTTGATAGGTTTGAATCCAGATTTCCTTCCAAAGTTACTTCAATTCCAAAACGAGAGACTTAACTTTATAAAATGTCTAAATTCTCTCAGAGAAACTTCTGATTAACTTCCAATATAGTATTTCTAGTATATTAGCCGATCTCAACAGTGCTGTCTTTTGGATGGTCTCGATTCTTCCTTTGATCTCTAATTCGGCCAAATTCTTTTCGAGACCTTTGGGGACCGTTCCAAGGGCACCAATTGCATTTGATACGACCTTCACCTTCACGTTCCAGTTTCCTCAGTTCTCTGGCAAGGTACAAGTATTTGTCTTTCTTTTTGTTTTCTTTCTTTTTCACTCGGTGGTCGGGCAGGACGCCAAAATCCACGAGATGACAGGTTCTCTTCTTCTTGTCGATCAATACTAGGTCCGGTCTCCTGGCCGTGATTAGATTATCCGTCTGTACCTCGAACTCCTAGAGAATTTTATGTGTCTCATTCTCCAGGAAAGGTTCAGGCTTTTGCATATACCACTTAGTTGTATGGTGAAAATTGAATTTCTTGTACAATTCCCAGTGGAGTACCCTTCCCACCTAGTCGTGCCTAGTCTTGTACTCTTTTGCTAGTTTGCTGCATTCCTTATTATTGATTAACCTTTCCTCTCTGTCACTCCTTTCACATCAGCATCAGCTGATGGTATTTCACTGGAGTCTGAGTGACACAACTCAGGTCTATCAGAGTATTCTGGCAGATTTGCAAATCAATTATCCTATTTGTGGCAGTTCTCTTCCCTTCCCTTAGCTTTGATGGTGCAGTTGACAATTTCTCAGCACTATTCATGCTTGATCCTTCAAAGTCCGTTTCCTGAGATTCTGGTTTATGCATATACCGTGGAGTCGTGTCTCTCGTTGTGCTAGTTGCTACATTCGCAGATATATGGTTAACAGTCTCTCATTACTCGCTATTCATTATTATATTATTAATTATTATTATTATTATTATTATTATTATTATTTATATTATTCACTCCTTATGAGTTTCACATCAGCATCAGCTGATAATTTCAGAGTCTGAGTGACAACAAGTCTCCTCAGTCTCCAGGACTCTTCAGAGTATTCTGGCAGATTGCAGCAATGCAGTAGTCTGGATGATCTCAATTCTTCCTCTGATTTCCAGATTTTACAGTCTTTTTTCCAAGCTTTTTGGGACCGTTCCAAGTCTACCAATCACAATTGGTATATTATTATTATTATTATTATTATTATTATTATTATATTATTGTTGTTGTTGTTATTGTTGTTGTTGTTGTTGTTTTTGTTGTTCATGATGATGATTGATGATGATGATGATGATTATTATAGTGCTGATAATGTATATTTGATTGATCTCAAAAGTATGAGTACAAAAAGCCAGTAGTCGAGATCGAAACCGATCTTTCCGCTCCGCTTATGATTTTCTTACCGAAACACAATAATAAAGACAAAAAACCCTATGAAAGAATAAAAGTAAAAAAAGTCGTCGGGGTGGCCTAAAGTCGGTATCAGCCAGTCAGCGAGGGAGTCTATCCCCTTTTCAATAGCGCTAGACCAAGGAAATTTTTTGGCGTCTGAGCTGGAGCGCCACACTTACCATCAGCTCCTTACTTTACCGCACAGATCCTGTGCTACTCATACGCTGAGTTGGCGATGACCGGTATCGAACTAGGAACCTTGTGGTTTCTAGCCGAACGCTCTACCGACTGAGCTAACCCTGCCTACTTTAAAATAAACGAAAATTGATTTTAAAAATTTAAATTAAAAATTGTGTTTGCTTCTTATTGAACTAATAGAGAAGGGTTGGCCAAAGTATTAATGAAAAATGGTTTCACTGTTGAATTGTGTCAACCAGAAAGCGAAATGGTTAAGTGTCTGGCAACTGACAATTTCAACTCGATAGAAAGAAATCCGAATTATTCTGTTACAATTTATTGATAATAGCATGTGTGGCCATTTACAATGAAGAAAAGAGTATTATGCATAAAATTGAATATGATCGTCCTTATACCTTTATGTGCATATCTAGCTCGCTAGCTTTCTATCGATCTCAGTTTATTCATATCGATCTCGTTCAATTCCTTACTATCTAAATGTCTTATTCTATTCATATCTATCTATTTATCTATCTTATCCTATTCATGCTTTTTGATCTCATTTTATTCATGTATATCTATCTATCTATCTATCCATCTATCTATCCAGTTCATTGTATCCATTTATCTATATTTCTATGTGTCTGTCTACTTATCTTTGTCTATCTCTCTTTCTATCTCTTTTTCTTACCTCTGTCTCTTCTTAATATCTATTATCTGACTGTTTTTACCCTAATCTCTCTCTCTCTCTCTCTCTCTCTCTCTCTCTCTCTCTCTCTCTCTCTCTCTCTCTCTCTCTCTCTCTCTCTGATAATATATATATATATATATATATATGGGCTGTTTGACTATTTATCTCTCAATCTCTTTATGATCATCTATTCATGTTTCTATCTGTATGTATGTTCCTCTATCAATCTGTCAGTTCATATCTATTCACGTGTCTATTAATCTATATATCTACCTATCTATTCATCCATCTCTCTCTCTCTCTCTATCTCTATATAATATAATATTATATATATATATATATATATGTGTATATATAATATATATATATATAATATATATAATAAATATGTATATATATAGAATATATATATAAATATATATATATATGAATATATATATATATAAATATAAATATAATATGTATATATATAATATATATATATATAAATTATATATATATATATATATATATATATATATATATATAATATATATATATGAAGATAGGATGAATGTAGTAGAATACGACAGTATGAGGTAGGTAAAAGGATAGTGAACAAGAAATGATAATTCAAAACAAATCTAAGAGAACGTTTCAACTCTTAGATTTGTTTTGAGTTATCATTTCTTGTTCACTATCCTTTACTTACTTACTTAGATATATATATATATATATATATATATATATATTCGGAGTACCGAAAGTACTAGGTTAGGAAATTGGCTCAAAAACTTGAGTAGATTAAAAGAAACTCATCAGACACAAGAGATGACCATCTTTTTTAATACTGTATGCATTAAAGAATAAATACTGCCTTTCTACATAGTCATATACACACACACACACACACACACACACACATATATATATATATATATATATATATATATATATATATATAGAGAGAGAGAGAGAGAGAGAGAGAGAGAGAGAGAGAGAGCGAGACAATAATATAATATAATATAAGTATCTCAGCTGTGTAAACGTCTTATTTGAATATCAATTCTTTTTTTAATTCAAAAGATTAAAGATGCTGTCACGATGCTTTATCACACTTCATATGTATTTCCTACGCAAATAACCATTACACAACTAGAGCCTCCTTATATTTCTATATATATTTCATAATTTCTTTTTGGTTGGTTGAATTTTACGACGTGCCAACCCCTGTTGGGTTATTTTATGACGAATACGTTTTTTTATACATTCTTGATGAGTACTCATTTTTTAAACACATTTTAAAACATATCATTTTTATATTTAACCCCCAACAAGTACTACCACTCCGGATCAGAGTGGACCTCGGAATAATGGTGATGAAGGGGTACTCCACATTCCCCAGACCAAATAGATGCAATTTAATATAATTTCTGTGCGAATATATGTAAAATATGTATTCAGAAAGGGACGGCTTAGCTCAATCGGTAAAGCGTTCTAATAGGAGCCACAAGGTTCCTGGTTTAAAACCGGCCCTCGCCAACTCTGCGTATGAGTAATACAGGGATCTGTGCGGTAAATTGAGGAACTGATTAAGGTGTGGTCACTGAACAAATCTCAATCTCCTTGGTCTAGCGCTTGTGATCCCTCGCTGTCTGGCTAATACCGACTTTATGCCACTCCGACGGCTTTACTTATGCATTCAGAAATCTATGTATGCTCACAGATATAATTTAGAAATATTCATGACAGTTGCATAGAACAGCCGCATATGCATATAAAATCCCAGGTTGCATATGCATATTCATAACTGCATGTAGATATTTGTATACCTATGTATTAATATAAATAGTATACATGTATTTAAGAATTCATAACTGAATAAAAGGAAAACACATTAGACACACTCACAGAAACATTCACTTCTCTACATGTATTCATTAAAAGGGGTTCGTGTTGGACGAGCATGCATTGTCCGATACCTCCAACCTTATGTTATATACACGTTGATAGATAAGTACCTTGCTTCTGACGTCTCCAGTCGTGATGCTATCAGCTAATAACCTCACTTCATAATCCCGCTCACACAAAATATACATCTCCCCCCCCCCCCTCTCGCTTCATCTTCCCGGGCACAAAAATATATCTCCCCCTTCGCATGAACGCTATCATTCCAGCGTTTCGATTATTCATTTTTTTTTTTTTTTTTTTTTTTTTTTTTTCGCATTTATTTTTATTTAGAATATTTTTTTTTTTTCTGGAATATTGACATGAGTCAAGAATTTGAGTCTCGATTCTTGGACCACCTAGCCCCCCACACATACACACACACACCACTAAAATTCGCGATCTATGGATTAAATGTAAAATTAGCAACGCTATCATGATGAAGGCCTTCGGGCATACATGTTGGGCAGCAGTTGAGATTGTTAACATTGTAAATGTTCGATATAAACGGTGTCCCTGGATATTATCAGTGTGTAGTTGTATTATTATTAATAATAATAGTGGTATTGTTAGTGCTCATAGTAACAAGTGAGGTGGCTGCAATGGTTGAATTATTATACTATTTCCTGATTTGTCACACTAGTAGTAATTGTTTGCTTTCATTGTAATCCGAGTGACAGCAAGTCTCCTCGGCTTTCCAGAATTCTTCTCTGTGTTCCAGCTATTCTCAACAATACTGTAGCCTTTCCCAGATCTTCAATTCCTCTTGTCTTTGAATTGTTTCGGATATGGTTGGTATTATTGTCAGTCTCATGTTCCACAATTTTTCAGTTCTCTAGCAATGTCTTGGTATTTATCTAATCTTTCGATTATTATTATTTACTCCTTTTGAGTTTTCACATCAGTGTTAGCTGATGGTCTTTCACTGGAGTCTGAGTGACAGCAAGTCTCCTCAGGTCTCCAGGACTCTTCTGAGTATTCTGGCAGATTGCAGCAGTGCAGTGTTCTGAATGGTTTCAATCCTTCCTCTGATATCCAAACTTTCCAAACCCTTTTCCAATCCTTTTGGGACTGTTCCAAGTGCACCAACCACAATTGGTATCACTTTCACTTTCATATTCCATAACTTTTTCAGTTCTCTGGCAAGTTCCAGATATTTGTCTATTTTTTCATTTTCGTTTAACTTCACCCTGTGATCTGCTGGCACTGTAAAATCTACCAGTTGACAAGTTCTTTCTCTTTTGTTAATCAACACTAGGTCTGGCCTTCTTGCTGGGATAAGGTGATCCGTTTTTATCTCAAAGTCCCAGAGAATTTTGTGCGTTTATTATTATTATTATTATTTATTATTATTATTATTATATTATTATTATATCATCATCATCATCATCATCATCATCATCATCATCATCATCATCATTATATTTATTATTATTATTATTATTATTAAAGTTTTTCACACTGCCTGTACTAATGTTTCACTGGAGTATGTGTGACCGCAAAGCCCAGGATTCTTCCCTGTATTCCAACTGATCTAAAAATACTGTAACCTTTCCTGGATTCAGTTCCTTTTGTCTCTTTTTTAAGATATTTGGAATTGTTCCGGATATAGTTGGTATTACTGTCGCTTTCACGTTCCACAATTTTTCAGTTCTCAATGTTTTGGTATTTATCTAATCTTTCGTTTATCATTATTATTATTATTATTATTATTATTATTATTATTATTTATAGTTTTTCACACCGCCTGTGTTAATGTTTCACTGGAGTATGTGTGACAGCAAGACTCCTCGGCTCTCCAGGATTCTTCTCTGTATTCCAGCTGATGTCTACTATACTGTAGCCTTTCCTGGATCTTCAGTTCCTCTTGTCTCATTTTTAAGATATTTGGAATTGTTCCGGCTATGGATGGTATCACATGGAAATTATACTACAGGAGTCACACTCTTATTAATAATACTGGCAATAAAATGCACAGGTTTTTCAGTTATAACATAATGAAATATTATACTGAATTAGAAAGACTAATATAATACGAACCAAAAAAAGATTACACTTATTTTTACTATATTCTAATTGATTTCAATATAAAACTATACACAGGATTGCTTTTAATACGTTTAAGAATAAAACAATATTATTAGATATCAATAACACCAAGTAATTATTTATTAGATACGGCAAGCAAATTATTCATACCATATACTGTGTAGATATTTATTTCTTAATAATACATAACACGCATCACATTATTTTAAACACCTTGAAAATATGTACTGTTGGGGCAGTTCAAGCTATACCTTAATAGACATATTGTCCATAAATAAGATGAGATGCTAATTAAGATTTAGTAATAATCATTTGATAACCATTGATAATATAATGTAAATAACTAAGGGAATTTTGACATTGTTGGTGGCATAGTTTCGGTTACAAGCACACAATCTCCATTATAATAACTAGCAAATATATGCACCCTCCGGGTGCAAGTATTTCAGTTTTAATATAATAAAATATGATATTAAATTAGAAAGGCTAATGAAACTGAATAAGAATACAGATAAAAAGATTTGGAACAGAGTGGGTATGATTGAAAAATAGAACAACTTTGAAACTAACTCTTCCATCATTTTCCGTTACTCCCGTCTTTCATTGGTAAATTTTCCTAATTTAACTCTTTAGTTAAAATAGGAAGTAAAGTAAGAATAATATTACAGTTATTTCTTCTTGTTCAGGGATTTCTTTTAAGATTTATCCCAGAGATTTTTGCTCATATTCAATAAGATAAAACCAAACAATTAGAAATCAATAACACTAAGCACATATTTATTAAAATCAAATTTTTAATATTAATATGCAAATTAGCCTTCCCATTCACACTGTAAACCGCTATTTTGCTGTATATATAAATACAATTGCATGTTATTAGTATGTAGATATGGTCAACAGTATTAATAATGTAAAACAATTTTATTAATAATTGAGGATTTAAATAAAAAATAAAATCATGGAGAATGTGATGTAAATAACAACGGGAATTGTGACTTGTATAGTAATATAGTTTCGGTTACAGACAGAAAAACACACAATCTCCATTATAATAAGATAAGAGAAATAATGAGTTGGTTGGTTATTTTTGTAAAACTGCATATCAAACTTCTTTCGAGTCATTTAATGTCGGTTCAAGTCTTTGTTAATAAATCTTCAGATCCACATTGATTTTCTATCAAATATAATAGACTATGATAACAAAGGCGTATTTAAAGTATTTCTTATTAACTTTTGGGTTTCATTTAGTATTTTATCGGCTGAGTCAAAATATTACACGCGGAAACATTATGGCGTTCATTCTACGGCACTTTTATTAAGAGCCTTGTACACAGAGAAGGGCGGAT
The DNA here is from genome assembly GCA_023376005.1 of Doryteuthis pealeii. Lineage (NCBI taxonomy): Eukaryota > Metazoa > Mollusca > Cephalopoda > Myopsida > Loliginidae > Doryteuthis > Doryteuthis pealeii. Next base: position 12,769,896 of record CM042179.1, on the reverse strand, counting down.
ATCTTATAGCCGGGCCCTTTTCCTGTCTATATATACCGTTGCTAAGCAGGGATTCGATATTAAATTCTTCGCTTAGCAAAGAAAGGAAATTAGAACATTCCCATGTATTAATTATGGAATAAACTATATTTCACACGACGCTAAAATTGACACTTGGCCCAAATCTGATAATGAATAACAATCAATAAATGTTATTCTAAATTGATTATAAAGAATTTCTACACTAACTTAATATTATCATTATCTACAAATATATATATATATATATATATATATATATATATATATATATATATATATATATATATAAGGTATGTCATAAAAGTATCCAGATTGAAGGGTTATTTACCAAGATAGACATGAGTTAACCTTTTCAGAATACAAGGTGTATCATAAAAGTGTCGAGATTGAAGCTGTATTTACCAAGATACAAATGAACAATGAATGGAACGTTATTTTTTTAAGAATACAAGGTGTGTTAAAAAGTACAAAATATCTCGATACTTTTTTGACACATTTATATATTTATATATATATACATATACATATATATATAATATATATATAATGTATATATGTATGTATATGTAGGTGTGTGTATGTGTGTATAGGTGTGTGTATATGTATATATATGTATGTATATGTGTGTATGTGTATGTATATGTATATATATGTATATGTGTGTGTATGTGTGTATGTGTGTATATATATGTATGTGTGTGTGTGTAGGTATGTGTGTGTATGTATATGTATGTATATGTATAAGTTTGTATATGTATGTAGGGGTGTGTATATTTGAAGCGACATGGAAAGAAAATAAAATAAATTAAGTTAAACAAAAACTACTAAATAAGTGAACAAGGGGTGGCCCTGAATTCTGAATTAATTGAATTAACAGTAACTCCTAACAAATTACTGACAAGCAGTCAGATGTCTTTGGTTTTGTTATTATTGTTTACTATTATTTGTATTTTTATTCCTATATTTATTACTCTACAGCTGAGCAGGACAGGACAATTTAAAAGGAAGGGGAAAAAAATCTGTTTTCAAATGCCTTAAAAATAAAGAATTCATCATTCGCATCTGATGAGTCGGGAGAATTAGACACTTTTGTCTAAGCTCCCTGAAATAGTCTATAATGCAAGATCTCTAAGTCTTTTGTTATTTATTTAAATATATATATATATATATATATATATATATATTATATATAATATATATATATATATTAGTTTTCCTTTTTTTGTTTTTTTCGTTTTTTGTTGCTTTTAAACGTTTTTTTCTGTTTGATACTTCTATATACATCAGATGGCCGGAAATAAGACTCCCTGAAGAAGGCTGTGGGTGGGTTGGTGGAAACATTATGAGAACAACATAGATAACACTAAGAATTAGCTTAAACACCTGTAGTTATAAATCTTAGAGTGGTAATGACCCTTCTCAAATTTATAGATTGCATTTAATTGACGCTTACTTTTTCATTGAGAGTTGGGATACCCATCATCATCGTCGTGCTGATAGCACAGATACTCTCTCTCTCTCTCTCTCTCTCTCTCTCTCTCTCTCTCTCTCTCTCTCTCTCTCTCTCTCTCTCTCTCTCTCTTCATAGCCTACACTTTCTCACTGTCACTCTCTCTCTCTCATTCCCTGTCTGCTTTTCTGTGACCATTTTCTTATCCCCCCCCTCTCTCTCTCTCTCTCTCTCTCTCTCTCTCTCTCTCTCTCTCTCTCTCTCTCTCTCTCTCTCTCTCTCATAGCCTACACTTTCTCACTGTCACTCTCTCTCTCTCATTCCCTGTCTGCTTTCTGTGACCATTTTCTTATTCCCCCCCCTCTCTCTCTCTCTCTCTCTCTCTCTCTCTCTCTCTCTCTCTCTCTCTCTCTCTCTCTCTCTCTCCATAGCCTACACTTTCTCTCTGTCACTCTCTGTCTGCTTGTCTGTGATCATTTTCTCATCCCTCTCGCCCCTCTCTCTCTCTCTCTCTCTCTCTCTCTCTCTCTCTCTCTCTCTCTCTCTCTCACACACACACTCACTCACTCTCTCTCTTTCTCTCATCATCTGTCCCCCTCTGTCATTACCCTAGCCAGGTCGTCCACCGGCATCCAAAATCCTGTACTAGTTTGAGAGTGAACGTAATAACGCGACTAGAGTTCGAACTTACTTATCACATTAGCCGCTACGCCAGGGGAACTTTCCCAGTTTGTTTGTAGGTTGGATTTTACGGCATGTCAACTCTGGGGTTATTTTGTGCCAAAAATGTTTTTATCTAATTCATTCTTGTTTGGGTAATCAATTTTTAAACATATTTTGTAAACATCTTTTTATCTATTCAAACCATACTTGTTACCCTAATAACTCGTGCTTTGAACGTGACTTTACCATAAGCAAAGAAAATTCATATTCACTTGTAAAAACTATTAAGTGACAGTAGTAGTAGTAGTAGTAGTAGCCATGATAGAAGCGCTACTAATATCATTAACCGCAGTCCTTGAAGTAAAAGCAATGGTGGTCATAGTATTGCTAATAGTTATCATATTTGATTTTGCTACGGTCTTTTGATGTAATGTTTTTCATAAGGTAATAAAGATTTGAATGTCTTTAAAGTCAAAATGGAGTCTGGTTTGATGAAGAATGCAATGTTTCCTGATAAATGAGATTTCCTTTTTCTTTGTTTTTTTGGTTTTTTTTAGAGGAGGGGTGGGGGGGGGTTACAAAAATAAGAGACAATTATTGTCCATGGTATCGATCATTAAATTACAAGACTTAGAGAAATCAGACACTTTCAGATTAAATAAATTAAAAATGGAATCAAAATGAATAGAATACAAGATAAATTGAATGTTACATTAAAAATACATTCAGTTCCGGTTGCTTAGCCCGAGGGGGCAACTCCAATGATCTTTGTCTCTTCATCAAGAGATTTTCGGGGGGGGGGGCTTACGGTCAAGTCACCTTGAAAGCACCGGTTCCCGCTAGATGACCAAAGTTAAGTAGTTATGAACTTATTCAATATTTTAAATGATTGACCATTTAATCAACAGCAGGTACTGTAAGCTATCGAATATCAGAAGGATTTTATTCGAAACTAAATGACCCGAAAAGGTTGATATGCCATAAAACAAAACAAATAAGCAAGGAGATTTTTGTTTGTTTTTGTTGTTCTTTTGTTGTTTTGTTTTTTGTTTGGGGGTGTTTGTTTTTTTTTTCGTTTTTTTTCTCTTTTTTTTTCTTTTTTTCTGTTTTTTTTTTTTTTGTTCTTTGCTCATTGAAAAATACAATTCATTTTGGTTGCTTAATCCGAAGGGACAACTACAATGATCTACTAACATTTTTGGCTTTTCATCAAGATATTCTTTTTATTTATTTTTTATTTTTTTAGGTGTTTTTTTTTTAACGTAACAAGGTCCTTCCAGGCTTTTTAATTTGTATTATCCGCAGATATGTTACTTAGAGATTTACTATTGGCTGTACAGAATATTGACTCTTCAAATACATTGTATATATTTCCATGGTTTCATCATGGCTTATCTGAGACCAGCGATTAATTATATTGATTTTTTCTTGCGTCGAATAGCTATTATCTATAATCGATTTACAAAAAAAATCGTTCGATATATCAAACTAACAAAGAAGTATTCACAACAAAAATCAACTAATTTGCCTTGATGCAGACCCCAAAAACAAAACAAAAAATATTTTAACGTTGAAGGTTCTCTTAGGAGGAGTGCAAGTGCTAAATTTATTCCTTTAAATAACATAAAATAATAGATAGGTTATTTGGAATGATAATGGAACGGTCATTCCATGTTCATATCTTGTCAGAAATGGCCTCTATATTTTTTATTTCACACTGCTTATATGGTATAGACGAGGGATATGTTGATCTTGTTGAACGTTGTGATTATAGCTCAACAATTGAATAAATATCTATTAATAATGGGGATTCGCTTCCGGTTTTTGTCTGTAACAAAAATTACGTCACATTACCCAAAATCGTCATAACATAGAATAAATACACTCAAAATTTGAACTTGCAACATTAGACAGTCCTCATTGTTTTTTAAAACAAGTTTTAATAAATACATGACTGGTATTATATATCTATATATAGTTTGTTTTATTTTAATACACATTTAAAGTTTACATTTCAAATTGTTTTATTTTTTAAATGATGATTTTACTTATTTAGGGTACAAACACGCTGCCTTTGAATTTTTTACTCCCACCCCTCAGGCAATATGTTTCAAAAATCTATTTTTACATCGCCCGGGGGGGGTATTTTGTACTAGTGATTATAATGATGATAATGGTGGTAGTGATAGCAACGAAGATGGGTTTTTTTTTTCAAATTTACGTATATGGAAGTTCGATCTCTCTGATAAGCTAAAGCGGCAATTCTTCCAGGATGTGCTCTATGGTTGCACCACTTGGACCCTAACAAAGCGCCTTGAGAATAAGCTGGATGGGAACTGCACAAGAATGCTACGTGCAGTCTTGAACAAGTCGTGGAAACTGCACCCCACAATGAAGCAGGTCTATGGCACCTGCCCCCCCCCCATCTCATAAACCATCCGAGTAAGACGGACTAGGCATGCTGGACACTGCTAGAGAAGCTAGGACGAGCTCATAAGCCACGTTCTCCAGTGGAAGCCAACACATGGACACGCAAGTCTGGGGCGCCCAGCAAGGACCTACATTGACCAACTGTGTGAGAATGCTGGTTGCTGCGCAGAAGAACTCCCAGTGGCAATGAATGATAGGGAAGGTTGGCGAGAGATTGTCATGGATATCTGTGCTAACTGCACGACATGATGATGATGATGATGATGATGATGATGATGATGATGACGTATATTCAGTTTCATTCTTGTTTCATTGCCATCATCATCATCATCATCATTATTGTTATTGATGTTCAAGATCAACACATTCCTCTACCATGTAAGCAGTGTGAAATAAAAATATAGAGGCTTTTTCTGACAAGATATGAACATGGAATGACCGTCTCAAAATCACTCTAAACTTTTTATCTCTTCCTTTATGTTATTTAAAGGAATAAACTTAGCACTTGCACTCCTCTTAAAAGGGAAATATCGACATAAAAATATTTTTGTTGTTGTTTTTGGGTCTGGATAAAGGCAAATTGCTTTCGTATTGATAGAAATAGAAATAGATAGGTTAATTACTAACGAAATTAAACAAACAGAAACTTGGCAGACAGTTCTGTAATAAATTGAAGGATTTTTCTGAGACTATTGCAAGCATTGACAGTTCTTGATGTAAGTAGGCGGTGTGACCTATTGTCAGTATCAGCCGGACAGCGATAGAGTCTATTCACTAGCGCTAGACCAAAGAAATTGTTTTTGCGTCTGAGATGGAGTGCCACACCTACTATCAGCTGCACGTTTTACAGCATAGATCCAAATCCATGCTATCATGCGCCGAATCGGTGAGGACCAGTATCAAACCCGGAACTTTGTGGTTTCGAGGCCAATAACGTTCACAAGAAGCAAAAACGTTGAGGTAATTGAATCATAATTCTTACTAATATAAGAATCGTCTTTTTTGGTTTCTTTGTTTAATGGCATATAAACCTCCATGGGTTATTCAATGCCAAAGCTATCCCCGTAGAGGGGTGACAAAGTGTGGGGGTCATACATTTCCCAATTCCAAAAGGGAAAGTAATAGTGCGACTAGAGTTTGAACTTGCTGACTATGCTGTCACAGTCTAACACATTTGCCACAATACTACAGGAACATCCCCAATAATGATAATAATATTAACTTTATTGGTTTCTTTGTTTAATGGCATATTAAACTACATGGGCTATTTAATGCCAAAGCTATCCTAGTAAAAGAACAGTAGTGTTACTATTTAACCTATAGCTGGGAAGAATGAGTTGTTCATACCTTTTCCAAGGGTATTAGTCCGAACTCGCTTATTACGATGTCGCAGTCCAGCACGTGAGCCACTACGCCAGGGGGTCTCCCACTCAATATTAGAATTAGTTGACACAATAATAAGAGATGAAAATAAATCATCGCATAGAAATGAATATCGAGGATGAATTCAGTATGTATTTACTAACTCCTCCGCCCGAATAGGATGTAAAATAATGTCTATTTTTAAGCGGAGCTTTGAATGCACTTTTCCTTCTAGACTGGTTGCCATATCAAGGTTAAAGAGCACAATCTACCCTATTATTTACCGATAGTTCCCCCGTCCTCCAGAACTGAAACCGCAACATCAGATAGTTTAACGTCATACCCAGGACATGAAGACTCTCAGCCACCGGCTTCTAGCACCCATATGATAAAAAGGCTTAGGAGTTTCCAAAAGAGCAATAGGGTTGAGACAATCATATAGTACTAGGGCTTGATGTGACCAGCTGATTGATCGAAGGGGCCTCTCCGACCGCTCGTCTAGCCTAAGTAAGAGCCAAAGTTTTGTATGTTATGGACTGCTTAGCCACCATGATTCCGTTCTTAAGCATCACGGGCCACCACCCACGGCTAACAGGTTGTCTCATTGGGGGTGGGGGTGCTCTAACTCCTCTGTCCAGTCGGTGTATTCTAAAGGGTGGAGGAAAATGAATTTGAAGAAATCGAAGAATAGTAAGACACACACTGAGAAAATCAATTTTTACCTGAAATGCAAAATAGCATGCTAATGAGCACTGTTCACTCGCTTAAAAAAGGTTATCTCAATCTAATATGCTCAATTACTTGCATATTTAATTACGTCATGTTTCAGATGAAAGACTTGATATCAAACAGCAAATCAAGGAAATACTGGAAAGGTGAGCATTCTTGCTGTCAATCAGACTTCACTGAAAACCACCAATTACTACTAGACACGTATATAATAGTAATAATAGTATTAATAATAATATTGATAGTAATTATAATAATAACAAATAATGATAATAATAATAAATATGATAATAATAATAATAAATATGATGATAATAATAATAATAATAATAATAATAATAATAATAATAATAATAATAATAATAACAATAATAATAATAATATAATAATAAAAATAATAGTATTAATGATGATAGTAATAAAGATGATAATAATAATAGTATTAATAATAATAATAAGGATGGTGATAATAATAGTATTAATGATAATGATGAAGATGATAATAATAATATTATTAATGATAATAATGATGATAATTATAGTATTAATAATAATAATAATAATAATAATAATAATAATAATAATAATAATAATAATAATAATGAGGGTTAAAGTGATACCGATTGTAGTTGGTGCACTTGGAACGGTAATAAAAACCTGGAGGATCTGGAAATCAGAGGAAGAATTGAGACCATCCAGACTACTGCATTGCTGCAATCGGCTAGAATACTCAGAAGATTCCTGGAGACCTGAGGAGACTTGTTTCACTCAGACTCCAGTGAAATACCATCAGCTAACGCTGATGTAAAAAAAAATCAAAAGGAGTGAAAATGTTAAAGATTCAAATAATAATAGTATTAATGATAATAATAAGAATAATTATAATAATATTAATACTACAGTGATAGCAGTCGATAATAATGATATTGGTAGTAATGATAATAGTAATAATAACAGTTAGTTGGTTGGTTGGTTGGTAATTTTTTACAGCATGTCAACATTTGTTAGGTTATTTATTTTGCCGAAGACGTTTTGTTTTATTCAGTCTTGATGGGTTATCAAATTTTTTAAAGTTCAATTTTTAAACATATTTTAAAACGTTTTTTGGTTATTTCCTATAAGTCTAACATAAACAAAGGGGAACCACTCTTGACATAAAATTTCTATTTATTTATTTATTGATCTACTAGGAAAAAAAGAAGGCGGGGTTAGGGTTTAGGGTTAGGGTTAGTTTAATGGGAAAATAAATAATTTATCAGTCAAGAGTGGTTCCCCTTTGTTAATGTTAGACTTATAGGAAATAACCCTTTTTTTCTATTTAACCCATAGATATGACCCTAACAGGAATAATCGCTCCGGGTCAGGGTGGACCTAGGCGTAATGGTGATGAAGGCGTTCTCTGCGCTCCCCAGAATTGTAACTTCATCAGTAGATGTAGTTATCCAGGATAATTATCATTTAGTAATAATGATAATGATAATGATAATGATTAATAATAATATGATATGATAATTAAGATAATTGATAATAATTAATAGTAATGATAATGATAATTAAGTTATAATAATGACGATAATAATTAATAGTAATAATAATGATAATTAAGTTATAATAATGACGATAATAATTAATAATAATGATAATAATATAATGATAAAGATAATAGCATTGAAAATTGGCTACAATACTCAGAAGAGTCCAGGAGACCTAAGGAGAATTGTTGTCGCTCAGATGCTAGTGAAAGACTACGGACTGGTGTGAAAATCTTACAAGGAATTATATAACAAAAACTTCTCGAAACCAAACTCTGCAGCAAAAATCTCGTCAAAGCAATCAATACCTGGGCTGTCCTCTTCGAATGATACACTGGACCATTCTTAACACGGACAAGTGAGGAACGCCTTCAGGTGCACCAAAGGACAAGGAAATTCATGGCAATATGGCATCAAGAGATTATGTAGACAGAATATTTGTGTCAAGAAAAGAAGAGGACTCGCCAGCCTTGAGGATTGTGTAGATGCGAAAACTCGAGAGTCTTCATGTTGTAATCGGGAACCTTTGGATTGAATAAGGGGTTCTGTGAACTTCGAACCTTACCCTTTAATCAATCCATTGGGGTAGACTGTTCTCACTCGACCAAAACGTTGTGTAGATAACAATAAAGATTAGAGAATAGTTCAAATAATCCAATTAATACAAATTATCAATCGTCATCTCAAAAATTCGGACGAAAAGTCACTCTGTTTCCTAAACACAAGAAAATTATTTGTCGGAAGGACCTTGAAATATCTTGACAATGATATGTAT
>CM042179.1:12720934-12750934 GCA_023376005.1 Doryteuthis pealeii | reverse complement strand
ATGGGAATTGTACACAGATTCTACGTCCTGTCTTGAACAAATCTTTCAAGCAACACCCTACAAAAGAGCAACTGTACGACTTCTTGGCTCCTAACACCCAAACTATTCAGGTTAGACGAACAAGATCTGCTAGATACTGCTGTAGAAGCAAGGACGAGCTCATAAGTGCCCCTGCACATGGACACTCCAGTGTGAGTCGGTCAGCAAAAACCTACTTCAATCAGCTCTACACGGACACTGGATGCTGAGCAGAGAACATAACAGGAGTGATGACTGATAGGGACGGATGGCAAGGCATAGTCATGGAGATCCGTGTTACTGGTGTGAGGTGATGATTAAAACAAAATTCAAACAATTTTGGTGGACCTTCTTCTTTATAACACATATATATATGTGTGAATGTGTTTATGTGTGTGTGCGTGCATGTGTTCTTTTTTGTGTTTTGTGTGTGTGTGTGTGTGTGTGGTGTGTGTGTGTGTGTGTGTTATTAACCTTAGCGAGTGAGATGTCACGAAAAACTCACCTCTAAATCATTGTTTGTCATCTTATTAAAATATGCCTGCAAGAATTTATATATATATATATATATATATATATATATATATATATATGTGTGTGTGTGTGTGCGCGCGTGCGTGTGTGTGTGTGTGTGTGTGTGTGTGTGTGTGTGTGTGTGTGTGTGTGTGTGTGTGAACCTAATTTTTGAAAGTTAATTCATTAATAATTAATTAGGCGGGATTTACCTATTTAAATTTAAGGCTAAACAAATCGAGAAAAGTACATACAGAGATTGATTTTTCTCGATTTGTTTAGCCTTACATTTAAATAGGTAAATCCCTCCTAATTAATTATTAATGAATTAACATATATTTGTATATATATATATATATATATATATATATATATATATATATATGCGTGTATATATGTATACATGCAGCAGGGATTAGAATACACCAAACTTAACCCCTGCAGAGTGCTAAGAATCCAAAAATAAGATGGACAAGGGAGTGTCTAGAGAATTACATTAATCTTCATCCGTTAGTTAGTCACCAAGGGACAGTGTAATATAGTAAATACTATGCCGCAGTACTTCCAGGTTTATTCTGAACTGGAGTGAGAGTACCTGTTAGGGTCCCGTCTTTGGGCTAAATAGATTTATTTTAAAATTATCAGTATTGGTTAGAAATAGCAGAAAACTGTGTTCAAATAATTTGTTTTAAACAGGAATAGCAGAAACCTGTCCGAATTATATTTCATATAGGAATAGAAGAAACCCTATAACTGTGTCCGATTTATTTCATTTCGATAGTTATATGGTTTCGGCTATTCCTATCTAAATCAAATAATTTGGATACAGGAATAGCAGAAACCCTATAACTGTGTCGATTTATTAATTTCGATAGTTATATGGTTTCGGCTATTCCTATCTAAATCAAATAATTTGGTAACTGTATCCGATTTATTTAATTTCGATAGTTATATGGTTTCGGCTATTCCTATCTAAATCAAATAATTTGGATACAGGAATAGAAGAAACCCTATAACTGTGTCCGATTTATTTCATTTCGATAGTTATATGGTTTCGGCTATTCCTATCTAAATCAAATAATTTGATACAGGAATACCCTATAACTGTGTCCGATTTATTTAATTTCGATAGTTATATGGTTTCGGCTATTCCTATCTAAATCAAATAATTTGGATACAGGAATAGCAGAAACCCTATAACTGTATCCGATTTATTTAATTTCGATAGTTATATGGTTTCGGCTATTCCTATCTAAATCAAATAATTTGGATACAGGAATAGAAGAAACCCTATAACTGTGTCCGATTTATTTCATTTCGATAGTTATATGGTTTCGGCTATTCCTATCTAATCAAATAATTTGGATACAGGAATAGCAGAAACCCTATAACTGTGTCCGATTTATTTAATTTCGATAGTTATATGGTTTCGGCTATTCCTATCTAAATCAAATAATTTGGACACAGGAATAGCAGAAACCCTATAACTGTATCCGATTTATTTAATTTCGATAGTTATATGGTTTCGGCTATTCCTATCTAAATCAAATAATTTGGACACAGGAATAGCAGAAACCCTATAACTGTATCCGATTTATTTAATTTCGATAGTTATATGGTTTCGGCTATTCCTATCTAAATCAAATAATTTGGACACAGGAATAGCAGAAAACCCTATAACTGTGTCCGATTTATTTAATTTCGATAGTTATATGGTTTCGGCTATTCCTATCTAAATCAAATAATTTGGACACAGGAATAGCAGAAACCCTATAACTGTGTCCGATTTATAATTTCGATAGTTATATGGTTTCGGCTATTCCTATCTAAATCAAATAATTTGGACACAGGAATAGCAGAAACCCTATAACTGTGTCCGATTTATTTAATTTCGATAGTTATATGGTTTCGGCTATTCCTATCTAAATCAAATAATTTGGACACAGGAATAGCAGAAACCCTATAACTGTGTCCGATTTATTTAATTTCGATAGTTATATGGTTTCGGCTATTCCTATCTAAATCAAATAATTTGGACACAGGAATAGCAGAAACCCTATAACTGTATCCGATTTATTTAATTTCGATTTATATGGTTTCGGCTATTCCTATCTAAATCAATAATTTGGACACAGGAATTATAACTGTGTCCGATTTATTTTCGATAGTTATATGGTTTCGGCTATTCCTATCTAAATCAAATAATTTGGATACAGGAATAGCAGAAACCTATAACTGTGTCCGATTTATTTAATTTCGATAGTTATATGGTTTCGGCTATTCCTATCTAAATCAAATAATTGGATACAGGAATAGCAGAAACCCTATAACTGTGTCCGATTTATTTAATTTCGATAGTTATATGGTTTCGGCTATTCCTATCTAAATCAAATAATTTGGATACAGGAATAGCAGAAACCCTATAACTGTGTCCGATTTATTTCATTTCGATAGTTATATGGTTTCGGCTATTCCTATCTAAATCAAATAATTTGGACACAGGAATAGCAGAAACCCTATAACTGTATCCGATTTATTAATTTCGATAGTTATATGGTTTCGGCTATTCCTACTAAATCAAATAATTTGGACACAGGAATAGCAGAAACCCTATAACTCCGATTTATTTAATTTCGATAGTTATATGGTTTCGGCTATTCCTATCTAAATCAAATAATTTGGACACAGGAATAGCAGAAACCCTATAACTGTATCCGATTTATTTAATTTCGATAGTTATATGGTTTCGGCTATTCCTATCTAAATCAAATAATTTGGACACAGGAATAGCAGAAACCATATAACTGTGTCCGAATTATTTGTTTTAAATAGAAATAGGAGAAATCATATAACTGTCCAAATTATTTTTTCAGATAGGAATAGCAGAAACCAAATAATTGTGTCTGCATTATCTATATTTTAGGTAGTTATATATTTTCTACTATTCTTATCTTAAATAAATAAATCGGGAACAATTATATGGTTTCTGCTATTGCTGTGTGTACATTATTTGTTTTAGATAGGAATAGCCGAAACCATATAACTATCGAAATTGAATAAATCGGACAGAGTTATATGGTTTCTGCTATTGCTGTGTCCAAATTATTTGATTTAGATAGGAATAGCCGAAACCATATAACTATCGAAATTGAATAAATCGGACACAGTTATATGGTTTCTGCTATTGCTGTGTCTATATTATTTGTTTTAGATAGGAATAGCCGAAACCATATAACTATCGAAATTAAATAAATCGGACACATATAACTATTGCTGTGTCTATATAGCCGAAACCATATAACTTCGAAATTGAATAAATCGGACACAGTTATATGGTTTCTGCTATTGCTGTGTCTATATTTGTTTTAGATAGGAATAGCCGAAACCATATAACTATCGAAATTAATAAATCGGACACAGTTATATGGTTTCTGCTATTGCTGTGTCTATATTATTTGTTTTAGATAGGAATAGCCGAAACCATATAACTATCGAAATTAAATAAATCGGACACAGTTATAGGGTTTCTGCTATTGCTGTGTCTATTATTTTGTTTTAGATAGGAATAGCCGAAACCATATAACTATCGAAATTGAATAAATCGGACACAGTTATATGGTTTCTGCTATTGCTGTGTCTATATTATTTGTTTTAGATAGGAATAGCCGAAACCATATAACTATCGAAATTAAAATAAATCGGACACAGTTATATGGTTTCTGCTATTGCTGTGTCTATATTATTTTTTTAGATAGGAATAGCCGAAACCATATAACTATCGAAATTGAATAATCGACACAGTTATAGGTTTCTGCTATTGCTGTGTCTATATTATTTGTTTTAGATAGGAATAGCCGAAACCATATTAACTATCGAAATTAAATAAATCGGACACAGTTATATGGTTTCTGCTATTGCTGTGTCTATATTATTTGTTTTAGATAGGAATAGCCGAAACCATATAACTATCGAAATTAAATAAATCGGACACAGTTATAGGGTTTCTGCTATTCCTGTATCCAAATTATTTGATTTATATATTTATATGGTTTCGGATATTCCTATCTAAATTAAATAAATCGGACACAGTTATAAGGTTTCTGCTATTGCTGTGTCCAAATTATTTATCTTAGGATAGTTTTAGTAACTACTGGAAACTGTGATTGTTTACAAAGGATTATCTCTAGTTACTTGAGATTGTAAAATTGATTGAAATTCTTGGAATCATCTGTGTAAAAAATTATCAGTATTTGATAGTAATACTTGAAGCCATATAGTTGTGCATAAATTATAACTATTAAGAATAATTATTTGAATTTATAATTGTTATAGGATAAGTGTGTTATTTGCATTATAATTGCTTGTGGAAAAGACTGATTTCGGCATTTAGTACCCCAGGAAGGGTTGACATGCTGAAAACCAAGTAAACAACCATTATACCTCCAAGGCACTGATAAAAATTTTTTTTAAATATGTGTATGCTCATTTTTGGGTATTCGTAACATTTCTTCATTTTAACGACTATCAAAGTCATATTGTAAAAGTATAAAGTAGGCGTAGTGGCCTATTGTCGGTATCAGCCGGACTGCGAAGTACCCTATACCCTTTTTCACCAGCGCTATATCAGGCCAATTGTTTTTTGCTCCTGAGGAGGAGCACTACACACACCATCGGCTCCTTACTTTACTGCAAAGATTTAAGCTGTGCAACTCAGGCGTTAACGAGGGTCGGTATCGAACCTAGAACCTTGCGGATGCCCTACCGGACTGAGTTAAATTGACCCCATTCACAGTTTCTTAATCCCTCAAGTTATGTTTTGCTACAAATCGCTAAACACCTGCTAGTTTAATCCTAACATTCATCATATAGAATTCTTTGGGATTTTCGGATATAACTGGATCACCTAATCCCGTCCAGAAGACTAGACCTGGTGTTAATCAACAAGAAAAAAAGAGAACTTATCATCTGATGGATTTCCGATAAATCACCGAGTGAAAATGAAAGAAAACAAAAAGAGAGACAAATACTTTAGACTTGCCAGAAGCTAAAGGTAAACGTGAAACTTGAAGGTGGCGGTGATACCAATGGCAGTTGGAACTGGAACGGTCCCCAAAGGTTTTGAAAAAAGACTAGAAGAATTGGAAATCAAAGGAAGAACCGAGACCATCCAAAGAACAGCATTGTTAAGACCGGTGAGAAAACTATAAAAAAAAAACTGGAGAACCACGAAGATTTGTTGTCACTCAAGCTAGTAGAAAAAAAGTGCAAGGTGTAATAATAATAATAATAATAATAATAATAATAATAATAATAAAGTAAACTCAGCGGGGCGGTCTACTGTCGGTATCAGCCATACAGCGAGGGAGTATATCCCCTTTTAACAAGCGTTAGACCAAGGAAATTATTTTTAGCATCTGAGGTGGAGCGCTACGCCTACCATTGACTCCTCGCTTTACCTCATAGATCCATGTGATATTCATACGCTGAGTTGGCGAGGACCGGTATCGAACCAGGAACCTTGTGATTTCTAGTTGGAGGCTCTACCGGCTGAGTAACAAATTATATCAAAGCAAAAATAGATAAGACACAACGGAACAGAAAATGTAGGGTGTGTGTAGACAGATATAAGACAATCTATCACGTATTAAGCGAATGCAGCAAATTAGCATAAAAGCCTAGGCACGACTGGGTTGGAAAGGTGATCCAGTTGTAATTGTGCAAAAAACTAAATTTTGATCATACAACAAAATTGTATATGCATAAACCAGAATCTGTTCTTGAAAATGAAACGTATAAAAATTCCTGGGACTTTGAGATACAGACGGATTACCTTATCCCAGCCAGAAGACCAGAGCCAAGTGTTGATTAACAAAAAATAGACTTTTCTACAGGTAGATTTTGCAGTTCCTGCAGATTTCAGGGTGAAAATGAAAGAAAAGGAAAAGATAGATCAATACCTGGACCTTTCTAGAGAATTGAAAAAAAAACTGTGGAATATGAGGGTGAAAGTGATACCAATTGTAATTGGTGCGCTTGGAATGGTCTGCAAAAATTTAGAAAACTGACTAGAGGAATAGGAAATCAGGAAGAATTGAAACCATCCACACAACAACATTGTTGAAAGAGTCCTGGGGACCTGGAGATTTGTTAACACTCCGACTCCAGTGAAAGATCATCTGCTAACCCTGGTGTTTTAAACTCACAAGGAGTGAAATAATAATAATAATAATAATAATAATAATAATAATAATAATAATAATAATAATAATAATAATTTCAAACTGTCTCAAAAGGAATTCAATACTAGGCAAGACTGAGTTGGAATGGTGACCCACTGGGAATTGTGCAAGAGATTAAAATATTGACCATACTAACAAATGGTATATGCACAAACCAGAATCTATCCTAGACAAGGTAACGCATGAAATTCTTTGGGACTTAGAAATACAAACGGATCATTTAATCGTGGCCAGAAAACCAGACCTAGTGTTGATTAACAATATCAAAATCCGGTGGAATTTATCGCTCCAGCTGAATATATAGGGAAAATAAGAAAATGGAGATCAGAGGAAGAATCGACACAATCCATGCTGTGGTACCGTTGAGATCGGCTAGAATACTTGGTTGGTTGGCTGGTTGGCTGGTTGGTTAGATTTTACGGCATGTCAACCCTTGTCGGATTATTGTATGCCAAAGAAGTTTTGTTTTATTCATTCTTGATGGGCATTCAAAATTGTGTTCAAACTCATTTTTTCTATTTAGAACATAGATGGAACCCTAACAATTACTACCACTCCGGTTCAGAATCGACCTGAAAGCAATGATGATAAAGTGGTACTCCACGCTCCCCAGAGCTCCCAAACTGGAACTTCACCATTAAATGTAATTTAACGTCATACCCAGGACAGTATAATACTTAGAAAAGTCCTAGAAACATGAGCAGACTTGCAGCCACACAGAAGTCAGGAAAAACGCACCGCTTTAGACTGATGTGAAAAATTCACAGGGAGTGAAATAATAATAGCAAAAATAAAAATTATTTCATTTTGTTTCGTAAACTATTTTACTTTCGTTTAGAAAAAAAATGAAATATTTCTTACCCCTTAAAAATGTTGAATTTAAAAAAAACTCACACAACAAATATAGAAATAATCTTCTCTCATGGTATTTAAAGGTCTCCGCTTATCACATGGTAGGTTTCGCTTCTCTGCCTGGGAGGTAAGTAACTTTAAGTCTCGTGCCGAATTAACCTATCTTCTCTATCAATCAATAGCATTCATTGTATGTATCGGTAAATCGGTACTCTTGTTTTACTCGCTCAAATAATCGATACTATCATCCCTAATCGTAAGCATGGATCACCGGATGTGGATTTGTAGAGGAGGGTCGATTAAATTTATTTATTGGATAAATACGCTGTATTTGCTATTTCTAATACCAAAGAATATTATGCTAAACTGGATTAGGAAAAAAGGACGAACTCATAAGCGACGTTCTCTTGTGGAAACAAGCACATGAGTGAGCCGTCCAACCAAGACTTACATTGACTAGCTCAGCGCGGATACTGGATGCTACGCAGAGTAACTCTGAGGGCAATCCATGATAGGGACGGCTGGCGAGAGATTTTCATGAATATCCGTGTTACTAGCGTGGCATGATCATGATGATGATGATGATGATGATGATGATGATTCTAAAATAATATCAACAAAAATATGTAATATCAATCAAGACTTTCAAATGATGTCTAGACGACCATTCAACCTGTTTTATTGATCGATTTTTAACGATATATCAAACCGTCTCAGATTATTTTGTGCCTACTGGTTAGGAATCGTGTTCATTGTACATTTATTTTA
Organism: Doryteuthis pealeii; assembly: GCA_023376005.1. Lineage (NCBI taxonomy): Eukaryota > Metazoa > Mollusca > Cephalopoda > Myopsida > Loliginidae > Doryteuthis > Doryteuthis pealeii. The sequence continues at coordinate 12,742,544 of CM042179.1, read as the reverse complement.
CATTTTATTTTCCTAGTTGTTTGAGATGTTTTTTTCACGCTATCCTATTGAATATGAACTATTTTTTAACCATATACATTTCACCCATAGATAGGACCCTAACAAATACTACTACGTCAGGTCAGAGTTCAAGATAAACAAGTAATGACAATGAATGGATACTCCACACTCATCAGATCTCTAGAACTGGAAATTGCTCTATTCTTTAATTTAGAGCATTCGCAGTGTATTGCTCAAATGAAATCCTTGTTTGTTTTTTTTTAATGAAATCGGTTGAAATACGCAGAATTTCCGAAATGTTCGAAATGTTATTTTATTTCATTTTGTATTTGAAATAATAATAGATAGAATACATGTATACATAGATAAACTCCAGGCCGGAACACGTGTCAGTTAAATAAATTAAAATAATCCTATTTTATCCATTCAATACTTTCTTTCTTTATTTTTCTCTTCAACATACCGTTGGATTCGCTTCCATTTTCTAAGATAATTATTATTTTCTAATAGTAAAGAATATATGATAATAAGGCTAATATAATTTTATAAAATTAATATATATCTTTTGTGTCACCATGAAACACACCACACTTTTCACCATTTCTTGGGAAGTCTTCGAGTGTACTGCCGTACTCGGTTACGACCCTTCTTCACACACAACTACTATTCTTCCGTCTTTCAAAAGTCATCAAATATATGAAAAAATGAGTTTTTTTAAAGCGTATTAAAAAATTGAGTTTAAAGAGTAGATACCCAACAAAATTTAATAAAACAAAAACGTTTTCGGCATGAAATAACCCATACCATTAAATCCAACTAACCAACCAAACCCGTTCGCCACCGGTTGGATGTGACACAGGGTCGAAAGTATGAGGTATCCAGCGATAATCGAACTCACTTTGCAGTAGTAATAAATCTACGAACCTAGCTTGCTAACTATTACACCTTCATGCATGCGTTGTAAGGTCCCCATTGATTGCTTTCTAAGTGGCCACAAGGCTGTGTAACCTGTTCTGGAGATATTCAGAATGTCTGTACGTGTACATAATCTATTAATCCCGGTTGTTCGGAACGAAATATTTGCATGGAACTTATAATTAATGACGTTTTAAGACCAACATTTCCTCTGAAATTCAATCAATTAGTGAGTATGGTGTGTGCGCATGCGCACGCGCGCGTGTGTGTGTGTGCGCGCGCACGATTGTTGATCATTACTAAGTTTATTCTGGAACAGGTTTTTGAGATTTAACATCTACCAAACTATGACTTGCAAAACCAATACCGCCTCCCACACTAACCCACACACTCTCTTCTGTCTTCGTAATTCGCTTCTGACCGCCACCTCTCTTCTCACGCACCCACATAGCAGCTACCCCTACTAGTCTACAATCGTACCACCCAAACCAACCACGTGCAAGTTCGAAATCATAATGTATACCTCAATAACAACACAACACGGAAACAGATTAGACATTTCAAATAACATAATATTCAACTTTTACCCTAAACCTATCTCCCTATAGTTTAATGACACTCATTTCTGAAAATTTAGATTTTTCTCATCTTAAATCTATTGTGTCCCTATGAAACACACCATACTTTTCGCCGTTTCTGGGGAAGTCTTCGTGTGTACCGGAACATGCGCTAGGCCGTACTCGGTTACGGCCCTTCTTCACGTACAACTACTATTCTTTCATCTTTTGAAAATCATCCATCTCTATTCAATCAACATTCTTTCCATTTCAAAACAGCATGCAGCCTCATTGTGTAGTTCCCATCTAGCCTCTTCTAAGATAATTATTATTTTCTAATGATAAAGAATATATGATAATAAGGCTAATATGATTTTATAAAATTAATATATATTACTGTAGAGAAAATAATATGATAATAATATTTATGATGATGATATAATGAGATGATAATAATCATATGATAAAACGGGTGTAATGATATATAATCTGCATATATATATATATATATATATATATGTGTGTGTGTGTGTGTGTGTGTGTTGTGTGTGAGAGAGAGAGAGAGAGAGAGAGTGTGTGGTGTGTGTGTGTGTAGTATATTAAGAAAAATTAAAAACACAGGTTTAAATGGTTTAAGTGGTGAGTTAATATATATAATCTGCATATATATATATATATATATATATATTAAGAAAAATGAAAAAACACAGGTTTAAATGGCTTAAGTGGTGAGTTTATTGGCCGACGCTGCAGTGTTTCGATCTATTAATTAGATCATCTTCAGGGCATTTGTTGTATATAGAAGGTAATAATATTTTTTATCACAGAATAACGAGAAAAGCGATAGTCCTTGTTATTCAGTCTGTTTAAAAAAATTTGAGGTTTGAAAAAATGGGAGACGGTTTGAAATATGACGTCAAATATTCTTTTTTACGGTGTGAGTATGGGACGGTGTAAGTGTGTGTAATATATAAGACATTGCATATCTATTCATCTATCTATTTTTATCGCTACAAGGTCCAGGAGTGACAGTGATGTAATGGTTATCATCGTAGGAAATGGACACAGAGAAAAAAAAAATTTTAACCTGGAAGAGATATGTTGAATTTCATGACTGATTGATATTAACACTAAAACAGTTTTCCATATAAATACAGTGAAGGCTCCTGGGTTCGACAAGGTTCCCGAATTCGTGACGGTTAACGAGTTCGACAAGAAACACAAGTTTGGAAGACACACCGGTCGAAACGTTGTGCATACAACAATGAAGATGGGGACAATTGTCCGAAAAATCCAAATAATACTGTTTTTTGTTGTTTTTCTTCTTTTTTTTTTTTTTTTTTACATCTAAGAAATCCAACCTTAAAGTATTTTATGGTACAGAAGAAAGAAATTGTGTGCGTAAAAGAAAGGATTGTGTGGCTAGTTAATAAATAAACAAGTCAAGGACGATTCTTTTTATTCGCACTTTTTTTTTATTTTCTTTACCGTGTGTGTATATGTCTTTGTGAGTGCATACGTCTGCGTGCGAGTGCGTGAGTGCACGCTCACGCGCATGTGCGCGTGAAACAAAAACGCACGGACGCTTCTATAAGAAATGCACTTTATCAATACCAGTTGTCACGAATCACTATGTTCTTCACTAATCCAAGTAATCCGGGTTAAGCTTTAATCGCCCACCCGCTCGCGATTGGTAGTTTTGACATATGGTCAGCTTATGCACGTACGCGTGGGCAAGGACAAAAAAAATTGTCTGGTCCTCGCCACCAGTCATACGCAGACACCAGACTACCCCGTCCCTCATGTTTCGTGCATCTGGAAGATATTGCCGTAGGATTGGAATCCCTGAGACCCGGCACGCCTCTCTCTCTCTCTCTCTCTCTCTCTCTCTCTCTCTCTCTCTCTCTTTATTTATATATATATATATATTATATATATACAAGAGAGAGAGAGAGAGAGAGAGAGAGAGAAAGTAAAGTCGTCCGGGCGGCCTAATGTCGGTATCAACTATTTTCACTAGCGCTAGACCAAGGAGATTATTCTACCATCTGAGGTGGAGCGCCAGACCTACCATCATCTCCTCACTTTACCGTACAGATCTATTGGACCGGTTTAGCTCAGCTGATAGAGCACCCACCTAGAAATCGCAAGGTTCCTGGTGTGAACCGGTCCCCGCCAACTCAGCGCATGAGTAGCACAGATTGGATGATCTGATCTATGCGGTAAGGTGGGGAGTTGATGGTAGGTGTGGCGCTCCTCCTCAGCAAAAAACTCCCTGGTCTAGTGCTAACGGAAAGAGGACAGACTAACTCGTTGTCCGGTTGATACCGACCATAGGCCACTCTGTCTTCTTTACTTACTTATATATATATATATATATATATATATATATATATATATATCCGTCTTGGTCGAGGGAAATAAGCAGATACTACACTCTTATCCGAAAAGGCTGGAAAATTGTTTTTCAGATGTTATTGGAGTTGTTTCATATTAAGACTCATTTCATCTTATATGTTTCATATCACTCCATTATTATTATTATTAGTAGTAGTAGTAGTGGTAGTAGTAGTAGTATTGGTTTAGCTCAGTCATTAATGGTTTTATATCGTCACTCACAAACTCAGTGCATGATGAGCACAGCTTGAATCTGTGCTGTCAAGTGGGGACCTGGTGGTAGGTATGGCACTCCAACTCAGACACAAAACAATCTCACTGGTCTAGCGCTTGTGAAAAGGAGATATATTCCTTTGCTGCACGGCTGATACTGATAATAGGCCACTCCACCGACTTTATTTTATTATTATAATTAATGTTATTATGGAGTTTCACACCTGCCGTAGCCAGTGATTCAATGGAGGCTAGTGACAGCAAGGTTCCTCAGGTCTCCAAGATTCTTCTGAACCGATCTTAACCGTTATGTAGTTTGGATAATCTCGATTCTTCCTCTGATTTCCAGTTCACCCAAAGTCTTTTACAAACATTTGGGGACCGTTCAAAGGGCATCAATGGTAATTGGTACGACTTTCACCTTCATGTTTTCTCCGTTCTCTGGCAAGGTCTAAGTATTTGTCTATCTTTTCGCTTTCTTTCATTTTTCACCCAGTGATCGACCGGGAAGGCAAAATCCAAGATATTGTCAGGTTTTCTTCTTTTTATCAATCAATACTAGGTCTGATCTCCTAGTCGGTATTACCTCGAAGTCTCAGAGAATTTTATGCGTCTCATTCTCCAAGACTGGTTCATGCATGTGCTTATACCATTTAGTTGTGTGGCGAAAACTGAATTTCTTGCACAATTCCCAATTTTCTTACCTTTCCAACTGAGTCTTATACTCTCTTCGTGCTAGTTTTCTGCATTCGCTTATTATATGATTAACCTTTTCGTCTCCACACATTCCGCATTTGCTATTCTGTTGCGTCTTATCTGTTTTGCCTTTATATATTTTGTTCTTATGGCATTGTCTTGTGCTGCGATTATAAGAGATTCAAATTTCTCTCTTGAGGTTTCTTCTTAGCCATGTGCATGTCTTCTAATAGGATATCTCTTGAGTTTTTATCCTGAAGTACTCATGTATTTTACTTCCCATGTCTGTTTTTTTTATGTATTTCTGTTTTGTTTTTGTTTTTTTTAGTTTTTGATGTATTTCTGTTTGTCAATATGTTGCAATTGCTTTTCCTAGCTGCTGCAATTAGTCTTTCCTTACTTTTATCTGTGTATTCGCCAAGTGCTCGGATTGTCGTATCTACACTATCTTCAATGTTGGCGAGACCCCTTCCCTCTACTTTTCTTGGTACATATAGTCTATGTTGTCTCGTGGATGTAATGCTTTGAGCATGGTCATGAGTTTCCTTCTCCTTTGGTCCATCTGCCGGAACTCATCTCTTATCCATTTTAGGAATGGTCCCGAGTATTTTAAGAGAGGAATAGCCCATGTATTTATTCCCTTGATAAGGTTTCTGCTACATAGCTTGGTTTCTAGGAGCTTTCTTGTTCTTCTGAAGTATTCATTTCTTACGTTTTCTTTCATTTCTATTTGTTTGATGGCGTCTGCTTCTAATATTCCCAGGTATTTATAGTTCTCTTTTTCTCTAAGAGTCCTAATTTCTTCTCGATTCGGTAGTTCTATTCCCTTCGCCGTTTAATTTTTTTTTCCTTTCTTCATCACTAACATGGCTTACTTGTCGATGCCGAAGTCTATCCCTATGTCTTGGCTGTATATTCTTATAGTTTGTATAAGGGTTTCTAGTTTTTGTTCATTTTTTCGTCCATGTACATAAGAGGGTTTATTTTTTTCCTGTGATTTAGTACATTTGTATCCCGCTGTACATTTCTTAAGTATGTGGTTGAGTGGCGTCATTGTTATGACAAATAGCAGTGGTTATAGGAAGTCTCCCTGGAAGATGCTTCTTCGTATTTTCATGTCTGCTAAGGTCTGTCCTCCTGCTGTCAATTCTACTTTCCAATTTTCCATGGTTTTAATTATCATTATTATTATTTCATTCCATTGAGTTTTTTTTTTTTCATCAGTGTTAGCTGGTAGTGTTTCACTGGAGTTTGAGTGACAGCAAAACTCCTCAGGTCTCCAGGACTATTCCCGCATATCTTAATAATGCTGATGTCTGCATGGTCTCGATTTTTCCACTGATTTCCTCCAGTCTTTTCCAAACCCGCGGAGATCGTTCCAAGGACACCGACTAAAACTGGTATTACTTTCACCCTCATGTTACAGTTTTTTTTTATTTGTTTTTGGGTTTTTTCACTTCTCTTGGAAGGTCCAGATATTATTATTATTATTATTATTATTATTTATTATTATTATTATTATTATTATTATTCAAGACCAAGGATGGGGGAAGGTAGTTATTATATGCATTCTATGTATTCGTGTTGTTTCTTTGTTTTCTTTGTTGTTTTTTGTTTTTTTTTGTTTTTTTGTTCTTCACTGACTTATTGGAGTACAATTTTTCACTAATTTATAGTAGTCTCCAAAGCAGATGAGCAGTTCCGCAAAGTGCAATTTTGATCCATTAATTGATTATACACAGAGCTCCCAACTATTATTGGCACTGTAGTCGTTATAAGATGCCACATTTTCTTTTTTTCAATTTTATTTGCAGATCTTTCTATAGTTCTGTGCTATTATTAACTCTCTCTCTCTCTCTCTCTCTCTCTCTCTCTCTCTCTCTCTCTCTCTCTCTCTCTCTCTCTCTCTCTCTCTCTCTCTTCAGTCCAGCACTTTTCACAGGTGTTTTTTTATTCCTTTTTCTTTGCTCATTTTTTTGTTTTGTGTTGCTTCTGTTTCTTTATCTTTAATGCATTATTATTATTATTATTATTATTATTATTATTATTATTATTATTTCACTTCTCACGAATGATAGTCTGAGTGATAGCAAGTTTCCTCAGGTCTCCAGGACTCTTCTCTATGTATTCTAACCGATCTTAACAATGCTGTCGTCTGGATGGTTTCCATTCTTCCTCTGATTGCTTTTGGGTATTGTTCCAAGGGCTCCAACTGCAATTGTTATGTCCGTCATATTCATGTTCCGGAGCTTTTTCAGTACTCTGGGAAGATTCAAGTATTTGTCTATCTTTCCATTTTTATTTTGTGGTCCGCCGGAACTGCAAAATCAACTAGGTGACAAATTCTTTTCTTGTAAGTTAACTCTAGGTCTGTCCTTCTGGTCCAAAATTAGGTGATCCGTTTACATTTCAATATTCCAGAGAAACTTGTGCATCTTATTCTCTAGGGTGGATTCTGATTTTGTATATACTATAAGATAGTATAATGAAAATTTAATTTATTTTACTATTCCCAGTAGATCACCTTTCCAACCCAGTCGTACCTAGTTTTGTACTCCTTTTGTGCTAGTTTACTGCATTCTCTTATTAAGTGATTGACTGTTTCATCTCTGTTTCTACAAAACATAATATTGCTATTTTGTTGGGTCTTATCTAGTTTCTCTTTAATATAACTGGTTCTTATAGCATCTTTTTGTGGTGTATTATTATTATTATTATTATTATTATTATTATTATTATTATTATTATTATTATTATTTACTTCTTTTGAGTTTTCACATCATCATTAGCTGATGGTCTTTCACTGGAGTCTGAGTGACAGCAAGTCTCCTCAGGTCTCCAGGACTCTTCTGAGTATTCTGGCAGATTGCAGCAGTGCAGTGTTCTGAATGGTTTCAATCCTTCCTCTGATTTCCAAACTTTCCAAACCTTTTTGGGACTGTTCCAAGTGCACCAACTACAATTGGTATCACTTTCACTTCTTCTTCTTCTTTTCTTCTTATTATTATTATTATTATTATTATTATTATTATTATTATTATTATTATTATTATTATTATAAAGTAGTAGTAGTAGTAGTATTTCTTCCATTTTTTCCTTTGTCAAGTTTTCTCCTAATTATATCTTTTCCATTATTATCTCTCTCTCTCTCTCTCTCTCTCTCTCTCTCTCTCTCTCTCTCTCTCTCTCTCTCTCTCTCTCTCTCTCTCTCTCTCTCTCTTCATTTTTTGTATCATCATTTTCTTCTTTTACCTTTTTATCTTTCACATCTACTTTTCTTTTTCGTATTCTTTTTCTTTTCTTCCATATTTCAATTCTCCTTTTTTTATCTCTTTTTTCTCCTTTTTACTTTTTTTTTCTTTTTTAATATGAACCTTTCTTCGTCTCTATCTCTTCTTTTCACATCTTGCATGAGATTTGCTTCTTTTTTCCTCTCTTATAAACTTCGACTTTTTTGTTCTTCTTTTTATTAGTCCTTTTCTTTCTACACATTAATTCATCTCTTTTTAATTTTTTTTTATTTTTCTTAATTTCTTTAAATAATCATCTTCTTTTTCCTCTCTTTCTTTCCCTTCGATCTATTTCCCCACATTTTTACATTTTCTTCTATTTAATTTTGTTTTGTTTTTACTTGTCTATTAATATTGTTAATAGTAGTATTCGTATAAGTATTAATAGTAATTTCAAAACTTTTGCTACTTAGCTCAGTCGGTAGAGCGTTCGGCTAGAAACCACAAGGTTCCTAGTTCGATACCGGTCCTCGCTAACTCAGCGTATGAGTAGCACAGGGATCTGTGCGGTAAAGTAAGGAGCTGATAGTAGGTGTTGCGCTCCGCCTCAGATGCTAAAACAATTTCCTTGGCCTATTGAAAAGGGGATAGACTCCCTCGCTGACTGGCTGATACCGACTTTAGGCCGCCCCGTCGACTTTACTTACTTATATTATACATTATATTATACATAATATTACTATACATTATATTACTATACATTAATATTATTTATAGTAGTATTCGTATAAGTATTAATAGTAATTTCAAAACTTCTGCAACTATTATTACTACTAATACTATTATTATTAGAAGTAGTATTACTATTATTATTATTACTATATATTTTTTCTCGTACTTTCAAGGGAACCATAGGGAATCTCTTTCTTTTTATTATCACATGAAGCATGCTCCTTTCTACGTGCACGATCGGTGGGGTTGCCAATCCCAGAAAACCTCACAACAACACCAAACCCACTTCAAGGAAGTAAAATTTCCTGCTTGAAGCAATCTACTATATTCGTCCCTCGCCTTTTTTTAAAGGTCGAATGTCAAAACTAACTAAAACCTATTCCATAAGATTTCTGTATCCGAGAATATAAGGTATAGATACCATATATATATATATATATATATATATATATATATATATATATATATATAATTATATGTATATATATAAATGTGTGTGTGTATAGTTACATAGCGTATACATAGCCAACGGTACCTGGTAACAGTCAATTTCTCGCCTATGTTCTCATCAGACTATATATATATATATATATATATATATATATATAATATATATATATATATAAATTAAATGTGAGTATATATATATATATATATATATATATATATATATATATATATATATAAATGCGTGCTAATATGTTTATGTATATGCGTATATATGTGTGTTTATAGATATATATATATAATATATATATATATATATATGTGTGTGTGTGTGTGTGTGTGTGTGTGTGTGTTGGATATATATGTATATATATATATATATATATAGTATGTTTGAAAAACGCATAGGTGAGAAACTGACATTTAGCAAGCGGCGTTGAATTTATGTCTTCGCTACCCTCACTTATATATGTGTTTATATATGTGTATGTATGTGTGTGTATGTATACATGAATGTATATATATGTGCATGTACATATATGCATCCATGTGTATATACGTATATAAATTCATGTGTATTTGTGAACGATTTATAAATGTACAATTGTATGCCTATGTGAGACAGAACCGAAGACAGAAAAAATATGTCTGCGTAGGGCCATATCGGTCATCTATCGAAGATACTTTGTTTGTTTGCCGGAGATATTGGGGACATGGAATATTAATTGAGATAACAGACAAGTTTTAACTAATTTCCAAAATTTTGTAGCACTCAAAACCATCAAGTGCGATCAGTGACGAATTCTTGGATGTTAGTAAATATTATAATTTACCAAATATATTTTACAAAGACTCTGTCCCCTGCTAAGCGGTAAGACACCCACAGAAAATAAGGTCACTTTGGTGTGACTCTAAATTGCATCTGATGGTGAGGCTCCAGTTCTGGAGAACTGGGGAGAGGGAGTATCCCTTTATTGACTTTACTACCAGATCTACCAGTGTAATTGTTAGGTTCCCATCCATGTCTATTAGATAGGAATACTTGATATATAATCATGTGCTAAAAACTTAAGAAACTACACAAAAAATAAATATAAACATAAAATATATGCAATTCCCTAACATCTGGGTATAAAATAACCACAGATTAGTTGGCAGGCCATTAAAATCAATCAATCAGATGCATTTTTCTTATCAGATAATTTTAGGATGACTTGAGCTATAGTCGCCAAATGTTCTAATAACTCATCGCATAATTCTAGTATTTCAGTTTTTGAAAATTTAATTTTTAAAAAGGGGGTTTTACCAAGGAGTTTGATTTACACAGTATGCATAATGCTAAACTGTGTCATTCCTTTTTGTAAGTCAGATTAGGTGAACCAAATATTTATCTTATTGTTTAACTTTATTGAATAAACATTTCGCCAAAAATATCCAAAAATAAAACCATTATTTCTGTAATTTCCAACGACTTTTTCCGGTCACTAGAAAATTAAGACTTAAAAAATTATCTTGTGTTTGCATTAGTAATCCGAACAATGATCCCCAAGTGAACTTATCGACGACGTTTATTAACTTAGTCATAATAAAACATAGTTTTGTGCTACTAAATTAAAGTCCCATCCGTAAAGCGTTTTTTTTTTTTTTTTTTTTTAGTTTTAAACAAATAACCATATATTGCTGTTTATTAAGTTATTTGCGCAGTTTTTAATTTTTCCCTTTATTGTTTTTTTTTTATTTTTGTAAAGTCATTTAGTAAAAAAGTTTAGATCAAGATATTTAGAATTGGTCAATTCATTTTTAGTGAAATCATTTAACTTATTTATACAATATTTGATTTTTCTTTTTTTTTCTTCTTCTTTTTCTGAAGTCCTTATAAATTTTCTTCTTCTCTTGAAACGAGCAAGTGTGGTGATGGTTTGAAATAATCTGTTGAATGAGGATCGATAATAGGAAATACATTCAATCTATAGTTCTAAAGTGTCAAGTATACCTAAACATTTCGAAAGTATAATTCGAAATTGTTATTGTGTGTGTGTGTGGTTGGATTTTACGGCACATCAAACAGTGGGTTATCTTATACCGAATACGTTTTGTTTTATTCATTCTTGTTAGATATTCAGTGTCAAGTATACCTAAATATTTCGAAAATATAATTCAAAAATTTCATTGTGTGCGTGTGTGTGTGTGTGTGGTTGGATTTACAGTAACCCATGGGTTATTTTATACCGAAGATGTTTTGGTTTATTCATTCTTGCTGGATATTCAGTGTCAAGCATACCTAAATATTTCGAAAGTATAATTCGAACATTTCATGTGTGTGTGTGTGTGTGTGTGTGTGTGTGTGCGTGCGTGCGTTCGTGTGTGTTCGTATGTGTGTGTGTGTGTGTGTGTGTGTGTGTGTGGTTGGATTTTACGGTAACCCTTGGGTTATTTTATACCAAAGATGTTTTGGTTTATTCATTCTTGTTGGATATTCAAAGTCAAGTATACCTAAACATTTCGAAAGTATAATTCGAAAACTTCATTGTGTCTGAGTGTGTGTGTGAGTGTGTGCGGTTGGATTTTACGGCACTTCAACCTTTATTGGATTATTTTATACCGAAGACGTTTTGTTTCATTCGTTCTTATTGGATATTCTCATTTTTTTCTTCAAACTCAATTTTTAAACACATTTTTTTAAAAACTCATTTTTTATCCATATAAACTATAGATATGATTTTAACAGGTACTACCACTCCGGGTAAGAGTGGACCTGAAATTAATGGCGGTGAAGGGGTACTCACCCACCCCCCAAGAGCTCCAGAATTGGAACCTCACCACTAGATGCAGTTTAACGTCAAACCCATGACACGTGTGTGTGTGTGTGTGTGTGTGTGTGTGTGTGTGTGTGTGTGTGTGTCTTCTGAAAAGACACGGAAAGCTTTCACGAACATCCATGGATTCATCGGAGATTCGCATGGCTTGGCTTGTTTCGGAAAGATTCGACAGAGAGGAAGAAACTTGGAGAGGACTTGGCGATTCCAATGGCGTAAGAGTTCATTCTTGAGTGTGGCGACGTTGTTCCATTTACTTTTATTTTTATTTGATGTATTTTTTTTCTTCTTCTTCTTTTGCTTTCAATGCGCTCTGTGTTTTTAACTCTCATTCACTTTGACGACCAGTGTCAATGTTTGGCACGACCCCGCCATCCGAACACGCACGGACTACCCCACCCGCCTAACTCGGCTACAAAATCCATCTCCCAGTCCACCACCTTTATCCAACTCTCCTCTGCCCAATTCCTATTAGGAAGCCCATGGTGTCTCGTCATTCTTCTATCTGCGTTTTTCACTGCACTCTGTCCCCAGCCCCAGAGGCCAGTGACGGTGATTTTTACCGAAGAACATCCTCGATTTTTCGGACAGCTTTGTCAAAGATATTTTATCTTCTTTCGAGAAATGAAAAATGAATGTCATTTCAATATGCCTCCCGTATGTGTCCTCCTACACGACCATCATCAACTCAGGCTCCCACGACAATGACGACAACGACGAGTGGGTCTTTGGAATGTGACCAAAGCTTTTCTTTGAGAACTAAAAATAAATGTTCATATTCGCACGCACACGCACATACATATATAGATACATACATACATACTTAATATATACGTGGCTATTTGTGTGTCCATGCTGTCCTCATATTTACTTATGTTTACGATTAAAACGAATTAATGTATATATGTTTATATACATGCATTTGAATATATATATATATATATATATATATATATATATATATATATATATCAAGACTAGAAGCCCAATCTGCCCTACTATATCTATGACTAGTTGTTTGTCCATACTATCTGCATATTTATGTACGTAATATAGTGAAAAAATTTGAAAAAACATAGGTTTATAAAACGAGTGATGATTATTTTGCCAACGTTTTTTTTCAAAATGTTTTCACAATATTACATACTGTCGGATTCACTTCCATTTTTTCTCTTCACATTTATGTTTACGATTAAAATGAATTGATGTAGATATATCTATATACATGCATTTGATTATACATATGTGTGTGTGTGTGTGTGTGTGTGTGTGTGTGTGTGTGTGTGGGGTTAGCTCAGTCGGTAGAGCGTTTGGCTAGAAACCACAAGGTTCCTAGTTCGATACCGGTCCTCGCCAACTTAGCGTATGAGTAGCACAGGGATCTGTGTGGTAAAGTAAGGAGCTGATGGTAGGTGTGGCGCTCCACCTCAGATGCTAAAACAATATCCTTGGTCTAGCGCTATTGAAAAGGGGATAGACCCCTCGCTGACTGGCTGATATCGACATTAGGCCGCCCCGACGGCTTTACTTTATATATATATATATATATATATATATATATATATATATAAGAGAGAGAAAAACAAGGTTAAAGAGCCCAACCTGGCCTACTATTTGATTCACAAGTGGGGGTAGAATATATGACTTCCTGCTTCTGTCAAGTGTATTAACATGATGTGCAAAGCAAACAACCTAGTCCAGGATCTGAACGGCACGTTGGGTCTATTTCCTTATAACGAGAAGCGTTTCACCACAACCAGATTGATTGTAAGTAAGGAAAAATCTCTGAATTAAAAACTTAAGTGTATATATTCTATCAATTTAAAAATTGTGTCAAAATTAGTCATCTACAAATACTTACATATATCGGTAGTATCTATGAATTTTATAGAATGTACAGAAATTCGGTGGAGTGACTATTGTCGATATTAGCCACACCTAGCATCAGCTTCCCACTTTTCGGTACCGATAGGATTATTCATAAAAGGTCTACCTCACGAACTGTATTAGCGAGGATGGATATCGAACCCGGAAACTTGCGATTCCTTGGCAAGTAAGCTAATATAGATAATATATAGTTAGAGTGTATGTGCATATATATATATATATATATATATATATATATATATATATATATATATATATATATATATAAAGAGTATGTAGATATAAATTATATATATATATATATATATATATATATATATATATATATATATCGTATGTCATATATGTAGCAATACACTTTATATGTATATAATATGTATCATATATATATATATGATTATATTTTATATATATATATGTATCCTATATATATATAAATACATTACATATATATGATATGTATCCTATATATAGGAATACATTTTATATATATATATATATGTATCATATATATGAATACATTATATATACATATATATATATATATATATATATATATATATATATATATATATATATACAATATATACCATATATGTCGGAATACACTTTATATGCTACATATTATAATATGTAGCATATATATATGAATACATTATATATATATATATATGTACAATATATATCATATATGTATGAATATATTTTATATATATATATATAATATGCATCATATATATATGAATACATTTTATATATATATAATATATATCATATATGTATGAATACATTTTTGTATATATATATGATATATATCATATATGTATGAATACATCTGATATATATATTTAATATATATCATGTATGTATGAAAACATTATATATATATATATCATATATTTATGAATACATATATATATATATATATATATATATATATATATATATATATATATTATATATATATATATTTTATGAATACATTTATATATATATTATATAATATATTATCATATCTGTATGAATACATTTTATATATATATATATATATATATATATATATATATATATATTATATATATATATTAATATATGTATATACATTTTATATAATATATATCTATATATATTCATGATGTATGAATACATTTTTATATATATATATCATATATGTATGTATATTCATTATATATATTTATAATTATATTAATATGTATATATCATATATGTATGAATACATTATATATATATGATATATGTATGAATACAGGATATACATATATATATATCATATATGAATACCTTTTATATTTATAATATATATATATATAATTATATATATATGAATAATATATATATATCATATATGAATACATTTTATATGTATACAATATATATCATATATATTTGAATATATTTTATATATATATAATATATAATATTTATATATGAATACATTTCATGTATATATATAATATATATATCATGTATATGAATATATTTTAGATATGTATATATAGAGTGTGTTCAGGATAAATTTGATATATTTATATTTGGTTATTTTCTCCGCAGTTTGGAGGTATTTAAAAGCTTGGACTCTTCTTAATTCATATACGTGACGGCAGATAAAATGAAAGGCTGTAAACCACCTGAATCGTTGAAGAGAATAACTTGCATCATGAGGATCTGTGCCAGCTATTAAAATAAGGAGATTGACATAATGTGACGTAAGCAGTGACGTAGTTTTTGTTACAGACAAAAACCGGAAGCGAATCTTCATTATTAATAGATAAGGTCCAAAAATTCCCTCTGAATCGTCCAAGTTTAATTTCTGGAGCTCTGGGGAGTGCCCAACTCCCAAGAGCACCAGATTTGAAACTTCAGCATCACATGCAGTTTAACGTAGGACACTAAGACCCTCATAGTCACAGGCGTACTCTGAACTGCCTCAAAGAATCATTGAAAGTATTTAGAAGAGCTGTGTGAGGGTCTAGGTACAGGGGTCTTCCTCGTGAATTTAAGAATAAAGGTAGTGCCCATAGTCCCAGGAGCACTCGGAACTGGCTCACAGATTCATTGAAAACTATTTTAGAAGAGCTGTGTAAGGGTATAGATACAGAAATAAACGTGAGAATAAAGGTAGTGCCGTAGTCACAGCAGCACTCGAGACGGCTCAAAGATTCATTGAAAGTGTTTAAAAATCTGTGTGAGGGGATAAATATAAGGATCTTCCACCTGCATGTCAAATATCCCTGAACACTGTAAAAACAATCAGACATGAACTGGAGAATTGCAATGAAGACTACTACATACGATCTGATTACGTTCGTAGCGCAGAATTCCTCGAAAATCTGCATAAGAAAGTGTTGGAGGACTCTCAGATGCCTACGAGGAGTTGCTAAACACTGTAGTCAAGCCCTGGAATACAAGTGTAGCCAATGGTAGACCATATGTATGGCAGCAGGATTCGGCCCGCTGTCACACCTCTGGGAAAAGTCAAAAATGATTGAAACACCAGTACCAATGTTTGGCTTCCGAACTCCCCAGATCTTAACCCAATGGAGTATTATGTATGGGGCGCTTTGAGAAAGGCACCAATCACCGGACCAGTACTACAAAAGCCCAGTTAATCTACTTAAGGTAGTTTTTGATACCCTTCCCTTCCGGAGCAGGATTGAGGCTGTGATCGACGCTTATGGCGGTTATTTTGGTTGAAACTTGTTGACAGTAGTGGGATTACCGTGCCTGCTGAATTTCTCAACAATGCATTAAATATTGTAGTTACCAAGCACTTTTTCTTTATTCTTATGAAACTGACAAATTTCTACCGAACACTCTATATAATATAATATATATATATATATATATATATATATATATATATAATATATATATATATAGGGTGTTCGGTAGAAAATTTGTCAGTTTTTTATTACCACTGGTTGCATATATATATATATATATATATATATATATATATATATATATATATATATATATATATATATATATATATATATGCAACCAGAGGTAATAAAAAGCCATTAGATATTATTATAATATAGTGCTTGCAACTGTAATCGAGCAGTTCTCCAATATAAAAATACACACACACACACATACATTTATATATGTGCACATATTTTAGATATATGTAATATCCGTCATACATATATATATACAATGAATATATATGTTTAAATATATATATATAAAGTATATATCATATATATGAATACAATGTATGTATATAATATCTATATATATAATGTTTATCCTATATATGAATCCATTGTATATATATATAATATATATTATATATGTATACGTTGTAAATATATATATTATATATATATATATATATATATATATATGCATGTCATATATAATGCGTACATTACATATAATATCTATCATATATATGTATACATTGTATATATCATATATAAATGCGTCTATGTATATATCTGTAAATTGCAGTTGTTGTACATATAAATATAGGTATGTATGTACGTATGTTCCGGATGAAATTTCGAAAATAAAGCAATTAAAGAGTATATATAATATATATATATATATATATATATATATATAATATATATATATATATATATATATATCAGTTCTTAGTTTTTTGAGCAAAAATTATGAAGATTTGATTTATATTCAAAGATATTTTTAAAATCTAAATATACTTATAAATAGCATTGAAATTCTTCTTAAAAATTACCCGCATTTGTAAATTTCAATTTGAAATTTAAAAGTCAATATACCAGAGTTGTACACCCGCCTTCTACCCTGTTGAGCATATATATATATATATATATATATATATATATATATATATATATATATATCATAAATATGATATATAATATTGTATATCTATATATAATATATATGTATATATACATTGTATATATGCAGTATATCATATATATATATACATGTTATATATGCAGTATATATAATACATATATACATTGTATATATGTTGTATATATAATATATACATGGTATATATTTAGTATACAATATATATACATGCTATATATTTAGTATATAATAATATATATACATGGTATATACTTAGTATATATAATATACATAGTATATATTTAGTATATATAATATATATCATGGTATAAATATAGTATATATAACATACATACATAGTATATATGTAGTATATATAACATATACCCATGGTATATATGAAGTATTTATAATATGTATATATACATTCTATACATAGTATATAATATACTATATAAATACAAAGTATATATATACTATATATATACATTTTATATATACAGTATATAATATATATACATATGGTGTATATAATATATATTTATATACATATGGTGTGTATAATATATGTATATATACATTGTATATACTTATGGTGTATATAATATATGTACATTGTATATACATATGGTGTGTATAATATATATATACACTGTATATACATATGGTGTATATAATACATATAAATCGTATGTACATATGGTGTATATAATATATATACATTGTATATATATATATATCATACTATTTATATAAAGAATGTATAGATATCTATTATATATATATCTATTATATAATATATATATATATATATATATATATATATATATATAATATATATATATATATATAATATATATATATATATATATATATATATATATATATATTAGTATGTAGTATAAGTTAAATGAAATATTGCAAACATTATATTGTAGAATATTATAAATCATATAATGGTATAAATATCAATATAAATTATTATAAATCATCATAATACAAATTTGTTCATAATTTAACATTCAATACACTATAAATATTATAGATATCAATTGACATTACTTTGCCAAAAGAAATCCTGTAATATCACAATGGATAATTTGGTTAATGATTCATGATTAATAACGATACGAGTGTTACAGCTATATATATCTCAGACAATAATTTTCATTAACATCAGCACAATAACAATCCATTAGCATTATTCAGTCTTTTAACTTATTTTACTACCTATGCACACGGTAACACGATTAAAATCATCGTGATGGGAATTTTACACCCAACAATCAACCGTTAATTACTATCATAAAAAATTCATCTTTAAAAAAAGAAAACAACATCGAAAACAACAGAAGTGAAATCTGTTGTGAAGAAGTGGCTCAAACAGGCAACAGAATTTTACAGGGATACATGCTCCCATTCGAAGGTGAACCATTGCTATTGAGAGAAACGATGTCTATGTTGAGAAGTGGGGATGTGATTTATAGAGGACCAGCTTCATTTTGATTTATGATACATGTTCCTGTGTTGGTAATATACCTGTCCTAAACAAAATGGCATTACATTTTTACTAACCTATGTGGAGAAGTAGCGATGTGATCCACAGAGGACCAGCTTCATTTTGATGTATGATACATGTTCCTGTATTGGTAATTATACCTGTCCTAAACAAAATGGCATTACTTTTTTACTAACCTATTTTTTATCATAATAGCCAAATACGACAACAAATAAATTAAAAAGGCGTCAATTTTCGGTCTTTCTTTTCGTCACTTACTCTTCCCTCCATCATTCGTCTTTCCTCCTACCTTATTTTGTCATATATAATATATATATATATATATATATATTATATATATATATATATATAAAGGTTTTACATATCTATTCATTTGATGACAAAGGAACAGTTATATATTGAGCACTCACTCAATAAAATACTGCACTTTGATACACCGTTCCAGTAAAAGCTGAAACAGGGACAATCCCACGCTATATATATATATATATATATATATATATATATATATATATATATATAAACACAAGGAGATATGCCTGTACATGCACATACATATATATGTATGCGCGTGTTGGTGTAATGGTCATCGTCATAGGAAATGGAATCGACGAGAGCCAAAGTTCAAATCTTATTCGAGTCTGTTTACATTATCCGTAGCGCTAATTCCCTTAGGAAAGCTATAAACATAACTATTCCCTCTCCAGCTATGGGTAAATAGTTGGTCAGTCTGGACTATTTAACCTTGGTTTAGTAACCAGTCTAGGAGAAGGAAAACTCTTAATTAAAATCTGTTAAACTCTGCTTAAGAAATCGACCGTGTGTCATATCCTGCTCGTGCGGCGGGGTTTGATAATATATATATATATATATATATGTATGTATGCGCACGTAACAACACACTCACAGAAGCTTGTGTACATTCATAGGCACATAAAACCACCCAACACAAATTAAGATTTTGTGCTTTACCGCATCGATGATTTACGCTAGCTGTGCTACTCATACGCTGAGTTGGTGAAGACCGGTATCGAACCCGGAAACAAACGATTCCTATGCGGGTTATCTACCGACTGAGATTGTAAATATATAGGCTGACCCCCAAAATCCGGGTCCCGACTTTCGATAGGTCATTTTTCTTTTAATTGTCTGGACGAATTGATCACCACTTTGGTTATAATTAATTTATTGTGTTTAAAACATCGTATCAAGACAATTTCATTATTCTACAGCACATGTTCAAGATTACCTCCATTTAGTTCTGTGCATTTGTTGAGGTGCAGCACAAAATTGTCCATGACAAAACCGATTGAGGGATGGCTCTGATCTCCTCTTTTATGAGTTCCTTGTGTTCCGTGATGGTCCTGGGTCTTCCTGCGTACACTCTCTATTTAAGGTGTCCCCATTGAAAGAAATATGGTGGGCTAAGGTCTGGGCCGTTAAGTACCTACTCAAAATCTTGAGACTAATCACACAGCCACCAAAGTTCTCTTTCAACCAATCTCGGGAAAGGTTTGAGGTGCGAGATCATGCTGAGTCTTGCTGGAACAAGAACTTCCCTATAAGCGAAGGGTATGATGTATGCTGCTCACTCTTAAAGGTTTTGAGTACCTCAACATACCACTCCTTGGTGACTGTTACTGTCACGCCGGATCCCTCAATAAAGAATGGTCCGATAAGTTTCAAAGAAGGCTAAGGAAAGTTGGGGTCTCTTGAATATTCACCAGTATCTTGACTTCCATAGCCTTTCTCTGCTCTTTTTCTGAGTCTGTAAGGGTCTGCTTCGTTTGTATTCTGTATGGGTAGACCTTCACATCCATTACAAGCAGTCTCCGGCAAATCTTACAGAATAAACCGAGATACTGTTTTGCTTGTCCACAGAGCGTTTGGGACTGCTGAACTGACTCGCTCGTGTTATGAATGACATGGACTGGCTCTCCACTGTCCCAAATTTCTCGAAGTGCTTTGCTCAGTCCTTAATTCTGCTCTTGGAGGGGTCTTTTTCAAATTCGAACTGATGCACGAAAGTGCCCTGCACCTTTTTAAGCAAGCTTGTGGTAACATTTGATGCTGTATATTCTTTGCTGGAGCCTCCATTGAGGGCTAGTTGTGGTCACAGGAGTTGCTTCTGTCATGTTCTAGATAATAAGGATCATTTGTAAATTGATGAAGCATACATCACAAAAAGTGTTTTTGGGACCTAATTATATATATATATATATATATATATATACTGAAGTTCAAACTAACTTACTATGATTTTGCAATGCAGTACGTTAGCCATACCTGGGGCATGGAGTGGTTCATACCTTTCCTAATGGTATTTGTCCAAAAGTGAACGTAATAGCGTGACTGAAGTTCGATCTAGCTAACTACGATTTTGCA
>CM042179.1:12713434-12715934 GCA_023376005.1 Doryteuthis pealeii | reverse complement strand
AGAATAGTGGAACTAATGCCTTTCCCAGCCTAGTCTAGGATTTGAACTCGTGTCGTCGACTCCATTTTCAACGACTGGAGTCTATCCCCTTTTCACTGGCGCTAGACCAAGGAGATTGTTTTTTAGCGTCTAATCATTATTAGTATTATTTGGATTATTCGGACTATTGTCCTCATCTTCATTGTTATCTGTACAATGTTTCGGTCGATGTGCTCTCCGGCCTTTTTTATGTATTTTTGTTGGACTCAGGAACTTTCTCGGACTCAGGAACCTTCTTTTTGAACTCGGAAACCTTCTTGCTGTAATCGGGAGCCATCACGGAACTTTGAACCTAAGCCTTTATTCAGTCCATGGGTGTATCCCTAAATAATCCAAATAATACTAATTATCATCAAAAAAAATTCAGAGAAATAGTCAATTATTATTATTGCAGAATCTTCGTTTCGGAGTCATTATTATTAGTC
This sequence comes from Doryteuthis pealeii, assembly GCA_023376005.1. Taxonomy (NCBI): domain Eukaryota; kingdom Metazoa; phylum Mollusca; class Cephalopoda; order Myopsida; family Loliginidae; genus Doryteuthis; species Doryteuthis pealeii. The sequence goes on along the minus strand of CM042179.1, from coordinate 12,715,470 downwards.
AGTTGAAAAAGATACGATAGAATTTACCAAAGTAAATTTGTCTCAACTCTGATAACACCCCCTATGCTAGAAATAATAATCGCATTGCAAATAATAACTGAGAGAATAATTTAATAATACAGAAGTTGCAGAATCTTCGTTTCGGAATCATTATTATTATTAGTCAGTTGAAAAAGGTCATTGGCAATTCAGTCTCGGAAGACTATAATAAAGTTTTTGTGCCCCTGAAGTTACAACACCTCCTGTGACTGTGAAGTCCGATGTTTGAAAAACATTCTCAACCACAGATGTTGCATTTGAAGGCTGTCCCTGAAGATGTTGATGTGCCGGTGCTTTGTTGCACAAAAAAGGTACGATAGAATTTACCAAAGTAAATTTGTCTCAACTCTGATAACACCTCCTATGATCGAAATAATAATCGCATCGCAAATAATAATTGTATGTTTGACTGGATAAAGGTTATGGGGTTATTGCGATGATAACCAAACTAAGCGCGTGGTGCAATTGTTATTGTTGAAGGAAATGGACTCAGCGAGACGAGTTCAAATCATGGACGAGGCTGTTTGCATTTCATTTAACGGTAATCCCCTATGGAAATGTATGAATCTAACTATTCTCCCTCGCTATGGGTAAATTAAAGCAGACTGCGCTCCTTGACTTGAGTTAGGCAACCAGTCTAGGAAAAGGAAAACTCGGAATTCAAACCTGTTAAACTCCGTTTAAGAAATAGGCTGTGTCACAACCTACTTGTGCGGAATGGTTAGGGAATATACAAGGTGTGTCAGTATCGAGATTCAAGCTGTTATTACCAAGATAGAAATGAACAATAAATGGAACGTTAACTTTTCAGAATACAAGTTATGTCATAAAAGTGCGGAATTTGAAGCTGTGTTTATCAAGATAGAAATGAACAATGAATGGAATGTTAATTTTTCGGAATACAAGGTCTGTCTAAAAGTACAAAAAATCTCAATACTTTTTGACACACCTTGTATATGATAACCATATTAACTGTAAAACATTAATTCATGTTAGCAAGAATTGTCAAAAGTGTTCTTATTTAAGAGCTGCCTCCACCATTTTCTTTTTTTTATACTTTGATATTCCAATGGTAATCGATGTCTAACCATAGCTGATTGGATTTTACGGCATGCTGACCCTTGTTGGTTTATTTTACGCCGAAGACGTTTTTATTTTATTCATTCTTGTTGGGTATTCAATTTTTAAACACATTTTCCTATCTATTTAACCGATAGATGGGACCCTAACAGGTACTATCACTCCAGGTCACAGTGGACCTGGGAGTAATGGTGATGAATAGGTACTCTATATTTTCCAGAACTCCAGAATCGTAACCTCAACATTGGATGTATTTACCGTTGTTCCCAGGACATTAAGACCTTCAGCCACCGCCTTCTAGCACATATATGATAAAAAGGATTGGATGTGCCATGGAGCAGTTGTCACCAACCTATACTCGTAGACTAATACATCCGTTCTGAGTATGATGCTCATATATATATATATATATATATATATATATATATATATATATATATATATATATATATATATTAGTAAAGACAAAAATGTTAAAATTCGGGTGTTAAGTGGTTATGGCCCATTTCTACTCATGGGTATCTGAAAACCCTATGAGTTTCGTCAGATTACGTTCTTTATTGAAAAAGGTTTATATATTTACCAACCCCTCCGCACGAGCAGGATGCGACACAAGGGCAATTTTTTAAGCGGAGTTTAACAGGTTTGAATTCAGAGTTTTCCTTCTACTAGACTGGTTACCTAGCCATGGTTAAAGAGCCCAGTCTTCCCTGCTATTTACCCATAACTGGACGGAGAAAAGTAGGATTCATACCTTCCCAAGGGTATTAGCGCCAAGTGAAAAGCCAACAGCTTCGTCCAGGAATTGAACTCGGATTGACGACTCCATTTCCCACGACTCTGACCATTAGACTCCATAAAATAGTATGCATATAAATTCATCTTGCTTTTATACATTCTCTCCTGCTCCCTGTGAT
>CM042179.1:12695934-12708434 GCA_023376005.1 Doryteuthis pealeii | reverse complement strand
CTTATGATACAAACCCTCTGACATTGAATTGTTAACTCCCACTCTCTCAGGCAATGTCTTTCAAAAATTAATTTTTACAACGCCCGGAGGGTGTTTTCTGTTGCTAGTTATAATAATAGACGTAATAATCTTAATAATAATAATAATAGACGTAATAATCTTAATAATAATAATAGACGTAATAATCATAAGTTGTTTGAATTTCTTAGATGAAGCATTGTTATTTTTCGTTCTTATTTCATTTATGTTTTTTAATTGCACCTTGTTTAAGTACAGTTCATGGTTTGGAAATAATTCATATTTAAGGTCGTACAATATCGATCTGAGATTTAGAACACAAGGAAAACATAAGATGAAGGATAGTCTAGTCAAAATTTATAATCATCAAAATTATGTTTACCCTACATAATTATCTTTATTCGTTATATGTTTAATGATATTTTTACAGATGTACTAACCTCTGCCGTTAGAGTATGCTCATACGTATTTCCATATGTACAAAACAAACACAGACTAACTCGTATACACCCATTCGCATTTATATACACGTATAGTCGTCGTCGTCTTCGTCAGGTTGGTCTAAAGTCGGTATCAGCCAATCAGCGAGGAAGTCTATCCCCTTTTCACTAGCGCTAGACCTAGGAGATTGTGTTTGCGTCTGAGGTAGAGCGCCACTCCTACGATCAGCACCTTACTTTACCGCACAGATCCCTGTGCTACTCATACGCTGAGTTAGCGAGGGCCGGTATCGAACTAGGAACTTTGTGATTTCTAACCGAACGCTCTACCGACTGAGCTAACCCGGCCCTAGACACACACACATATATATATACACACACATATTTAGATACATGTATAAATACACATATATGTATATAGCCATGTATATATAGACATATATATATATGTATACGCACACACACACACGCATATATATACATATATATATACACACAAATATATTCATGCACATATATATACAAATATATAAACACATGTATATATATATGCACACATATATGTATATGCACATATATATACACAAATGTATATATATATATGTGTGTGTGTGTGTGTGTGTGTGTGTTGTGTTGAAAAAGAGATAGATAGACTGTACAAGCGATGTCCGAGAAAAGTTGTAGAAACCCATGCACACACTAACACACACACACACACATACACACACACACACACACACACACACACACATATATATATATATATATATATATATATATATATATATATATATATACACTTACTAAATTACATATGCACACAATTAGACATCCGAAAGTACGCATGTGTCAGGCTGCATAGATATATGTATATTAACATAGATATATTCGTAAACACATCAGCATCCATACGCACTTGCAGACATAATCGTTGCAACATGCATATAATCACTCAAACAGGCACTCATCCGATGACAGGTTATGACAGATACACACACACACACACACACACACATACATACGCAGATGATTACAAATATACATGTACACATTCAAACTCATAATCACACCGTACACATGAACGCTTACCCCTCCCAATCGATGTGCCGCCCGCCTGTCCACTCAGTAAGTCACTTAGTGACTCGGCTCCTTATGGCGACCAAATGTTCGGCGGATCAACTCCTTGTCAAGTAACTCAAGACCCTTTTTACATTTTTGTCATTTCTTATTCTACTTCAGAAACTGCGCTTCTCTGTGTTTTATTCATCTCTATTTTTCAAAATTCTTTCTCTCTTTCTTTCCTTCTTTTCCTCGGTTTTCTGATATAGCTGCTGCTGCTGCTGCTCCTCCTGCTCCTGCTGCTAATTCTCTGTAATTTTTCCTTCATTCTTCCGTTTCTTTCGCACATCTTTCATCTCTTCTATTTTCCTTTTTTTTTTTTTTTTTTTTTTCTTAGTCTCTAATATGTTTGTTTCCTTTCTTTACGTTTATTAATTTTTAACTTCCACGCTACAATATTTTTTCATTCCCCACATTTTTCCATTTCCTCCTCCTCTTTCCTCCTCTTCCTGCTCTTCCTCCCCTCCCTCTCTCACTTTCTTTCTCTCTTTCACTCTTTTTTCTCTCACTCTTTTTCTATTTTTTCTCTCTCTCTCTCTTTCTTTCTCTGACTCTTTCTTTCCCCCTCCACCCCCTCTCTCTCTCTCTCTCTCTCTCTCTCTCTCTCTCTCTCTCTCTCTATTTATACTTAACTCTTTTTTTCGTGTCTTGATATAGTTGCCTCCCACCTCCTTTCTATCTATTGTCTCTCTTTTTAACTTTCGATTAATATCTTTCTTTCTTCCTTCCTTCCTTCCTTCCTTCTATTTATTTCTCTTACTCTGTTCAGTAATCTTTCTGATTACCTAATAATCATTCTATCTATTCCGCCTCATTTTTTCACTCTTTTTCTTCCACTTCACTCCGCCCCCCCCCCATTTCTCCAACCACCCACCCCACCCCAACTCAAAAAAAATTCTCAACCACACATACCAAAGCAAACTTGGAACAAATCTCTCCAATCACACACTCAATTCTGCGCCATTCTCACACACATAGCTTTGCATGGCATGACTACAAAAGAAAAAGCACACGTAGGCTTAGCTAAATAACGGTGCATCCTTATTTTTACCGCCAATTCCAATTCCCTTCCATCCAGACACGCTCCAACCCACCCCACCCCCACCACCCGGTTCTTCTCGACAATCCGTCGCTTTTCCTAAGACCCCACAATGCATCCTACCTAACTCACCCACCCATTATCAATTTGTACTGCTCATTAAAGGACACTGATAATATCTTCAAGTGAACCAACGCAAAATACAGATCAGATATTTTTGCTCGTTGTTTGCGGAAAATTGGCGCGCTGTGGTGCCGACGTCACCGATTAGTTCGAGTCTTGGCCAATTAAGATCCTCTTATGACAATCATACAAACATACACATCATGCATACATATGCATACTCACAACACATTCATATTAAACTATGTAATAACATGAACAAAAGCACGAACGCACACACACTGGATATATGCATACAAATATATATATATATATATATATATATATATATATATATATATATATATACACGCAATTAAACGTATATGAATATACGGGTATGGTCATACTGTTGCCTTCAGACATGCACACGAACGATTATGAAACAACAATACGTATATTGGCGTATATACTCATCTATGTTGGCAAATGAAATCATACAATGATTTCATCAGTACTGAGAAGAATATATACTCACACAAACACATCCGTACTGAGAAGAACATATACTCACACAAACACATCCGTACTGAGAAGAACATATACTCACACAAACACATCCGTACGAGAAGAACATATATTCACACAAACACATACCGAGAAGAACATATATTCACACAAACACATCCGTACTGAGAACAACACACAAACATATCCGTACCGAGAAGAACATATACTCACAAAACACATCCGTACCGAGAAGAACATATACTCAACAAACACATCCGTACTGAGAAGAACATATATATTCAAACAAACACATCCGTACTGAGAAGAACATATACTCACACAAACACAACCGAGAAGAACATATACTCACACAAACATATCCGTACGAGAAGAACATATACTCAAACAAACACATCCGTACTGAGAAGAACATATACTCACAAAAACATATCCGTACGAGAAGAACATATACTCACACAAACACATCCGTACGAAGAACATATACTCACACAAACACATCCGTACTGAGAAGAACATATACTCACACAAACACATCCGTACTGAGAAGAACATATACTCACACAAAACACATCCGTACCGAGAAAAACGTATACTCACAAAAAACACATCCGTACCGAGAAGAACATATACTCACACAAACACATCCGTACGAGAAGAACATATATTCACACAAACACATCCGTACTGAGAAGAACATATATTCACACAACCAAGTAGTACACTGAGTTTGATACATAAATGTAAGGAAACGGAAGCCTATATATGTGCACATACAGACGTATACACACAATTATATTATGTGCATTTATAAATTAAAGATTTATACACAAATATACATGTGATGTGTTAGTGAGAGCATTTATGAGTATCCGTGTGATATATAGATATTGGCAGCGTTTTTTTTTTCTTTGTTTAGTTTTTTTACACATGATTTCCCGCCTGACTCATCCGTGTGCCTCTTGTATGTACACACCCAACAAATATATTTATTTATAAAGCCTTGCAGACATGCGTAAATCATATTTTTCCTCTATAAAACACTGAACCTATTCCTCACAGAAATGTAATTCTTCTAGTGAAATTAAATTTCTTTGAAATAAAACTTTTTTTTTATTGTGGAACTGACAGTCTACACAAAAGAGTATAGAATCAACCGAAAGCACAGAAATTCGTCCACACTTTACTACAAAAATATTTTACCAACTGATTTATAATATCATCTGAGATTCAAATCCTGGACGAGGCTGTTTGCATTTCACATAGCGCTGATACCCTTGAGAAAGATATACATCCAACTACTCTCCCCTCAGCTATGGGTAAATAGTAGGATGGACTGGACTCTTTAACCTTGGTTAGGTAACCCGTCTATGAGAAGAAAAACCGTGAATTCATACCCGTTAAACTCCGCTTAAAAATTGACTCTGTGTCTCGTCCTAATAAAATTAATGACTGATGTCTTTATTATTATGTACTAGTACAAATAAAAAAACACCCTCCGGGCGATGTAAAATAGATTTTTTAAACATATTGCCTGAGGGGTGGGAGTAAAAAATTCAATGTCAGCGAGTCTGTACCCTAAGTAAGTAAAATCATCAAATTCATTAAAGGATTAAAAAATAAAACAATTTGAAATGTAAACTTTAAATATGTATTGAAATAAAACAAACTATATATAGATATATAATACCAGTCAAGTATTTATTAAAACTTGTTTTAAAAAATGTTGCATGTTCAAATTTTGAGTGTATTTATTCTATGTTATGACGATTTTGGGTAATGTGACGTAAGCAGTGACGTAGTTTTTGTTACAGACAAAAACCGGAAGCGAATCTCCATTATTAATAGATTTACGACCCCCCCCCCACTCAACCAGTCTAAGTAAAGGAAAACTCTAAATTCAAACCAGCTGTACTCCGGTTAAAAATTGACCTTGTGTCACATCCAATTTTTTTTCATTTTAATTCTATGTATTACCCAACCTTTCCGCTCTAATAGGATGTGACACAGGGTCATTTTAAGCGGAGTTTAACAGGTTTCAATTCGGAGTTTTCCTTCTCGACCGGAAAGGCCAGTCTTACCTGTTTATCCATAGCTGGAGGGAGAATAGTTGGATTCATACTTTTCTAAGGATATTAGCACTATGTGAAATTCTATCAGCCGTTATTATTGATATTAATTTTACCTAGTATTTTATTTAATCTTTTAATTTCTAATTGCTTTTTTATTGTAACTTATTCGGTATGTTAATCTTCGACAACGAGAATTAGCTGTTGCATTTAAACAGGCTCCCCGTAGGCTAGAGGGGTGTGAGCTTCGGTTTCATCAAAAACTTATTCCTTATTATACTCTCCGATCCGTACTCTCCCTCATTGTCGTAGAATTACGTCCCAAATGGGTTGCGATAACAAAAAATAACTAATATATATATATAATATATATATATATATATATATATATATATATATACAGAGAGGGGGATTATATACAATTAAGAACCACGAAATTCGACGAACAACGTGCGTGACATGCGGAAACACTGGACAGCTGTTTCGACCTATTAGATCTCATCAGCAATGTATATCATGATCTCCCCCCAGCAAACACAGAATGCAGAGCTGACCTGGGCCGCCAAAACAGGCTACACACAAAAAGATAGAAAAAGAAAAGTTAGTTGGTGGGCAGCGAGAGAGAGTCTATCCCATTTTCACTAGCGCAATACCAGGGAGATTGATTTTGCTGGGGTGAAGCGCCACATCTACCATCAGCTACCCACTTTACCGTGCATTTCAGATTACTCAATCTGGGCTACTCATGCGCTAAGTTGGCGAAGACCGATATTGAACCAGGAAGCTTGCGATTCGTTGACGGTTCCTCTGCCGACTTAGTTTCAATAAAAGACAATGCTTCATCTAAAAATTAAAATTCATAAACATAAAGATTTATTGAATACTAGAAGCGGCTACTCGGCGTTTAAAAAAGTAGTTTCATGGATCCATTATTGTTTAATCGCGAGTTGGATCCTCACAGGATGCCCAATTAAAATCCCTACGTAAAAAAAGACTTTGTATTGATCCAGCCACTCTGAAAAAAAAATTGATGTTTACTATTTAAAATATTTAAAAAAATACTATGTTGTTATCATTTAAATTTCATTTTTAATTATCTTTACGAGTAAAACTCAAATTTTCATAAATTTTGCTTAACAAGCAAGGCCTCGTGATATTCAATGTGTATATATATCTACTTTGTCGTTAATTGTTTTATTTTCATAGTTTCCTCAGGACATACATACATATATATATTTACCAACTCCTCCGCACGAGCAGGATACGACACAAGGTCAATTTCTTAAGCGGAGTTTAACAGGTTTGAATTCAGAGTTTTCCTTCTCCTAGACTGGTTACCTAGCGATGATTAAAGAACCCAGTCTGCCCTGCTATTTACCCATAGCTGGAGGGAGAGTAGGATTCATACCTTTCCCAAGGATATTAGCGCTAAGTGAAATGCAATTACCACGTCCAGGATTTGAACTCGGAGCGACGAGTCCATTTCCCATGACTTTAACCATTACACCACATACATACATATAAACTTCCCTTTATATATGCATAGATTGTTTTTAGTTACGCTGGTAGAGAATTTGTTCATTTGACCAAAGTTAGGTTGCAATTTTTTTGTGTCTATTCATTGTTGGTCTTATTTTGTTTTGTTTGGTTTTTGGTTTTGGTTTTGTTTTGTTTTTGTTTTGGGGGTGGGAGTGTATTTTGTTCTTTAGCAATATCCAAACAGATTGGTTAAAATATTTATTTCATGGCTGTCGTTTGATATCGTTAGCAACGTTTAATTTTAACCGACCACTTTTGATTGTTTGTCTAATTTTTTAGGATGAGACTTGATAATTTGTGTTATTAAGATTTTTCGGATTGTTGTCCTCAGTATTTCGGAGGGCATGTCAACCGAAACTTTGTTTATATAACAATAAACATTGCAAAAGTAAGAAAAAATCTAAATAGTAAAAACTTTTGATTGTATTATGACACTTACCCTGCATTTTTAGTCAAAATTTGTGGCGTCATTTTTTCAAAATTGGTCTGTTTTGTTTCTAATTTTTAATGCCAATAAAGAAGAATTGTAACTGTGATATATGATAAAAGAGACACTTACGGTTGGTAAGAATCCTTTTCTGTTGTTTTATTTTCGATTTATGTATTTATTCGGCTGATTGAAACATATGCTTATTTTTTATATTCTTTCTCATTTGTGCGTCTGAGCGTTACAAAAAACATTTTGCATTTTTTTTTAAGAAAGTAAAAATGCGACTCAAATGGAAAAAAAACGGCAGAGTTTATGAAGAAGATATGTGAATTGTTGAACATATCAAAAGTGTATAATTTTGATTTTTAGGACTGTTGTCCTCATCTTTATTGTGGTATGTAAGAAAACAACGTTTCGGCCGCTGTATCCTTGGGCCTTCCTCTGGTGTTGTGGTCGTGATGGTATGTATTGGGTCACGTAGATTTGGCATGAATGTTTGGAGTGGTAGTTGGGAGTCGTTTATAGTGGTGCATAGTAGATGTAGGGTCTTGTGGTGCGTAACTTTTTAAATGTATTAAAATATATATGTATGTATATATATGTATTTTGATTTTTCAAACTATTGTCCTCATCTTTATTGTGGTATGTAAAATGAAAACATTTCAGCCGCTATCAGGTGTTCCCTGTCTATCCGAGCATAGCAATGACCCATTCTGGGAAATCATTTTGGATATTTTGACTGTTGATTAAAATGATTTCCCAGGTTGGGTCATTGCTATGCCTGATAGACAGGGAACACCTGAAGAAGGCCGGAGGATATAGCGGCCGAAACGTTGAGATTTTACATAGAACTTTTGAAGCTGTTCAAAATGATTTCCCAGTTGGGTCATTGCTATGCTCGGATACACAGGGAACACCAGAAGAAGGCTGGACGATACAGCATCTTTATTGTGGTATTTAAGAACAAAACGTTTCAGCTGCTGTATCACCGGTCTTCAACGGGTGTTCCCTGTGTATCCGAGCATAGCAATGACCAATTCTGGGAAATCATTTTGGATATTTTGACTGTTGATTAAAATTATTTCCCAGGTTGGGTCATTGCTATGCTCAGATAGACAGGGAACACCTGAAGAAGGCTGGAGGATACAGCATCTTTATTGTGGTATGTAAAATCACACGTTTCGGTCGCTGTATCACCGGCCTTCATCGGGTGTTTCCTGTGTATCCGAGCATAGCAATGATCCAGCTTATGATCGGATACACAAGAAACACCTGATCTCGATGATTCAGACAAATAGTATCAAAAGTGTTTTGAACATTTCTGTGTAGAAGATTTCTCGTTAAACAATGTTTCACGCTCGGTTCGACCAGTTAAGATTGATAATTATCAAATCAAGATATTACTTAAGAATAATGTTAGGCAACTTAATAGATAGCAAATATACTAAAGATATTCAACTACTTTAAATATACGTTCCTACATTTGGGGCGCTAGTAGGTGTCGTCAGTGATGTAGTATGCATGGGTTACTGGGTAGTTTAACCCCTCTAGGAACAAAGCTAAAATTACAACCTCCTTTGTGAACAGAAATATATACAAGGAGTGTGTTTATTTTAGTGTCCTAGATATTCATATTTTATTCCAGTTTCAATGCTGTAGACTGTGATAATAAATACTACCTAATTATATACAATTTTGATTGTAAAGTTTTCCACGAGAAATAATAAAATCCTAGTATACCATCCAAGTAGGATGAACAGGACATGCTGGACACTACCGGAGAAGTAAGGAAGAACTCATAAGTGACGTTTTTTGTGAACTCTTACCCATGGACACACCAGTGGATCGACCAGCAAAGACATGCATTCATTATAAAATTCTAGTATCTTTGGTATAGAAGAAAATTAACATTTTATACAAATTGTTCGGGGTCTACTTATTTATGGACTATGCAGTATTATTTAATGATATTCATTTTGATTGTATAATGTTCTACTAGATATAATAAAATCCTGATATCTTTGGTTTAGAAGAAAATTAACTTTTTATAAAAATTGTTCGGGATCTACTTACTTATGGGAAATGTTATTTACTGTTGTATAAAGTTAGAGCTAAGACATTTTGAATAGACTTATTTTTACTTGATAAACCGAACGAAATATTTGTGCTGCTAACATATCAAGTTGTCATGAATGTTTGTTTATACATCTTAGTAAACGTGATTAGAAATGGCTATTGGTTGAATGTCTCTGCTTACATTACAATTTTTATATACAATTATGTAATTACAATTGACATGTATTTGTAGTTAAAGATGTGCGTAACGGGTAAATTTATATCATTTTATAACCTTCCTAGTGACAGTTTGTTCACGCCGATACCAATCGGTAATGTTCGAGTCCAGATAAAAGTTTCGTTTTGCTAATTTTTAAAGCTGTCAAATCTCCATGCGTGGATGGTTGAACTTTACGGCATGTCAACCCTTGTTGGGTTATTTTATGCCTAAGACGTTTATGTTTTATTCATTCTTGTTGGGTATTGATTTTTTAAACATATTTTTAAAAATCATTTTTTTATCAATTTAACACATATATGGAACCCTAACACGTACTACCAATCCAAGTTAGAGTGGACCTGGGAGTAATAGAAATCAAGAAAAACTCCACACTCCCCAGAGCTCTACAATTTGAACCTCACCACTAGATGCAATTTACCCAGGACACTAAAACCCTCATGCACCGCCTTCTAGCACTTATATCTAGGCTTGAAATTGCACAATTATTCGTAATATATACTTCAGTTTAGCTGTCAGTAGAGCATCCGCCTAGTAACCACAAGGTTCCGGGTTCGATACCGGTTCTCACCGACTCAGCGCATGAGTAAATCTGTGCGGTAGTGGGGAGCTGATGGTAGGTGAGGAGCTCATCCTCAGATGCAAAAATAATCTACCCGGTCTAGCGCTAGTGAGAAGGATAGACTCCTTCGCTGACAGGCTGATATCAACAGTAGTCCTCTCAGCTGACTTGACTTTTGAACCGAAACGTTACTATTGACATATTTGGAACTAAGACATCTTTGGCATAAGGCCAAGCAAATTTGAGTGTTCAATGGGGAAACTGAAGAGCAACAAGCGAAAATAGCACGCTAACCATAAAAGTAAGTAAAGTCGTCGGGGCGGCCTAATGTTGGTATCGGCCAGACAGCGAGGGAGTCTATCCCCTTTTCACTAGCGCTAGACAAAGAAGATTATTTTAGCGTCTGAGTTGGAGTGCCACACCTACCATCAGCTCCTCACTTTACCGCACAGATCCCTGTGCTACTCATTCGCTGAATTGGCGAGGGCCGGTATCGAAACAAGAACCTCGTGATTCCTAGCCAAACACTCTACCGACTGAGCTAAACCGGCCCTGTCCTCTTAAACTTAGTACAAACCCTGACATAAATTTTGATAATGACATAATTTGCAGAATATAACGTACTCCTACCTATATATCCACATTTAACAGAAACTGTGGTACACATACCCTACATATACGTGTATACGCACACGCACACGCACATTAATTCGTCGTCGTTTTTACTCTACTGCATTCACTTCGACCCCGCCTTCCATCCACCCTTACACATAAAGTGTTCGTGGGAGTAAGACAATTCAATGAACAATTATGCAATATTAAACGCAAAATCAAGGCCACGTGCGGAAACAGTATCCGCGTTTTGTTGGACAGTGTGGCGACAGTAATCAGAACAATGCCGCCTTCGAATTTGATTCCTATAGATGGCGTCCAATCGGTATTTTGCGTGACGAATTGTCCTAATAAAGCGCAACAAATAAAATAAAAACAATTTTTGAAAAAATTATAAAAAAGAAACAAAAAGAAAGAAACAATTAGAGAAAAGAAAAAAAAACATGTCCACTTGGTCGTGACTTTAATTTTATACGACAGAAATAATGTTTCTAGATATAATGGCCTCTCTGCATTTTCAATGTGTTATGACGGGTTTCTTCTGTTAGGAGAGGGATTGTTCCTCGTTTTTCCCACACTATTTCACAAATCTCAAACTCACACTTACACATGCAAACACACACACACACACACATACACACATACATACACATACACAGGGCCGGCTTAGCTCAGTAGGTAGAGTGTTCGGCTAGGAATCATAAGGTTAATGGCTCGATACCGGCCCCCACCAACAGCGTATGAGTATCACAGGGATTTGTGAGGAGCTGATAGTAGGTGTGGCGCTCCACCCAAGACGCTAAAAACAATCTCCTTGGTTTAGCGCTAGTGAAAATGGGATAGACTCCCTCGCTGTCTGTCTGGCGGATACCGACATTAGGCCGCCCTGACGACTTTACTTTTTACTTACACATACATACACACATATACATACACATACATTCACGCAGATCCCAGATATTTGCACGTATTCCAGTAAAAGTTATATGCACACACTTAAAAATTACCGATTTCAAATGTACACACATATATATACGCATATACACACATATACATACATACACATACGCATACATTCAAGCAGATCCAAAATATTTACATGTATTCCAGTAAAAATTATATGCACACACATACATATGCACGCACAGGCGCGCACATACAAATTACCAATCTCAAATGCACTTACATATACATCCGTATACACACATATACATACGCATAGATTCACGCATATCCCAAACATTTGCATGTATTCCAGTAAAAATTATTTACACACATACATATGCGGGCACATACGCATGTACACACACATATAAATATACATAGATCCACGGAGGTTCCAAATATTCGCATGCATTCCCGTGAAAAATTATTTACGAATGCACACATGCACACACACACACACACACCACACACACACACACACATATGCATATACACAAATATAGACACGCATACACCCATGCAGATCCTAAATATTCACTGGTTTGTTTTTTATATTTTGTGGGGGGGGGTAATTTGTTTAACGGCATATCAACCCTTTTCGGGTCATTTAATGTCGAAACAAATCATTTTGATAAAAGTTTCTATGTTTCAAGTTCTTAATATCTTCAAATTGGTATAAATCATTTTTATTTAATTTCATTTGGTTTGGTTTGTTTGTTTTACGGCATATCAACCCTTTTCGGGTCATTTAATGTCGAAACAATTCATTTTGATAAAATTTTCTATGTTTCATGTTATTAATAT
>CM042179.1:12620934-12685934 GCA_023376005.1 Doryteuthis pealeii | reverse complement strand
AAAGGAATAAAATTTCAATAATGTATCATTTCAACCTATTAATACTCTGAAATCGATTCCTCTTCCTCATCAAATTAATAATCATAGAATGCATAATACTGTTGGGACAACATTCACCCTGGGTCGATTAAGCCGGCTCCATCCAATTAATTCACCGTATTCTGAATGAACGAGATTGTTAGTGAAATCATGAAAAGAGTAATTAGGGAATAGGAAATTCACTTGTGGCCCCCAAACCACACATGTATATCCCGGTCAGGGGAAGGAGATGTCCTTGTTTGCCGCAGATTTTGCATAGACGCAGTGACAAGTACGCCAAAAGCCGTTGATTCCTGGCGATGTTGGAGACGCCCTTTGGATTATCACCAGAGCCCCTTTAGTCGGGTTGTGGCCCTAATACCACTGGATGTCAAACCAATTCGCCTTGGGAGTCCCTACCAGGAACTTAATTTCGAACTGTCTTTCTACGCTGTTGCAGTCTGGCATGTTATCGCCACGAGGAATGTGAATATGTATCTAGCTAGGGTAAGTATTATTGTGTCTTTAGATTTATTAAGAAAATTAACACAAAGATAATAGTTATTATCGTATTACCCGCTCCCTCAGTTAAAATGTTACCACGATAATACTTGTCGACACTAAAAAAACAAACATAGGGCCGGTTTAGCTCAGTCGGTAGAGCGCCCAACAAGGAATCAAGGCTCCTGGTTCGATACCGGCCCTTGTCAACTCAGCGTGTAACTAGCACAAGTATCTGTGCTGTGAAGTGAGGAGATGATGGTAGTTGTGGCGATCTACCTCAGACACCAAAACAATATCCTTGGTCTAGCGCAAGTGAAAGGATATAGACTCCTTCGCTGTTCGACTGATACCAACAATATGCCGCTCCGCCAACTTTACTTACTTTTTACCATACTCCACAGATCTCCAAAACTGGAGTATCCCCATCAGATTCATTTTAGCGACATAATAAGGACACTCCTTTTCGGATGGTGGTCTTTACAGGAGATACAAAATGGCAACAACGCTGGAATAAGAACATCCACAATAAACTCTTCCTAATCAAACCTACTCTGGGAGGTTGGAGACCAACCTTAAGGAAGTCTAGAAAGGAACAAGTCATTGTGTCCTGATTACACATTGGTCACACAACTCACTCCAATATACTCAAACAAGAACAACAACCACAGCGTGAAACACGTCAAACAACTTTGATTGTTAAACACTTATTCATAGAATGCAGGGTTTTTGCTTACATCAGAAACCGTTATTTTAATACAAACAATATGAAAGATATATTTGAAAATGTCAACATGGAGGAAATTCTGTCCTTTTTGAATGAAATAAAATTATACCATAGAATATAGACATGAACCTAATTAATACCATACAACATGATCCCCAATGAGGCTAACACATTGTTAAAACCAATTACTACAAACATACGGGTTGATATACTATTAAAATCAATAAATAAACCATCTACAGGGGATACGGTTAGCATATTCTAAACACCACCAACAGGGCGCGAGGGAAGGTTCGGTTAGGCCTAGAATTTTTCATTACGACTATTAGTTGTTGGCATCCTTCCGTCTATGAGAGACGATGAAGTAGTGTCCAAATGTTTTTAAAGCTACGTAGCCTGGGCATGTTCATATGGAGGATGAGCTGTTGCCCAAGCAGCAAATTCCCCTCTCCACACTGCCACCCTGATCCAAAGGAAAGGTAAGGAACCAATGCAGTTTGGCAGCAGTAGTGTTGCAGGAGTTGCTAGTATAGTTAAAGAAACGTTTTACACCACCCGGAGGGTAGTTTTTGCCAATAATAATAATATAATAATAATAATAATAATAATAATAATAACTGAGATAGAACAAAATTGTATGAATGATATGCATATGGAGGGTGTATTAATTCTAACAGAGCTGATTTTTGTTATAAAGATGTTAGTAATACTTTTACTGTTACAAACATTAAAGGAAACACACACATTAACAAGTATAAATATTCTACCACCCAACGAGAACGGCGGGAGAACTAGAAAAATGATTCATCGAACCTTTTTAAAATAAGTGGCACGATATTCTGAATGTCAGCCGTATTCGGTGACATAAGAACAATAAATATTACAGACTACAAGATTTTCTGGAACAGATGAAAAGGATAGTGCTACTCTCTTTTCAAAGTACACAGACTACAGTGTATTTAGTGAACACAAAGACTATTGTATCTTTATCGGCCACATGTACTACACTTGAAAATGCTTAACAGTAATCTTATTTTTTTTTTTTTTGCAGAAGACATCAGCTATTATATATGAAGAGGACAACTGACAGTCATTGTTCACTAGACTCATGACGACTACCATTTACAATATTTGATGCCATATACTTTAGTATATGATTTGTCAGTCGTGTGTTTATGATATCATTATATATTTATTTTTTATACTTATTCTTTGATATTTTTTCCCTGATAAATCAAGTATTCTATTCAAATACTTGAATTATTTTAATTTTGCGTTTTGAAGAAGAAAAATCGCAGCATTGGGCTATCATTCTTTTTAAAATTCACCAGACTGAGCAATTTCCTTAACATAAAATAAAATTATAGTATTTCTTTTTCTTTTGTTGCCTTTAAAGAACTCACCAAACTTGAGTTTGGAATGTAGACATATTGGTATTATCAATGGTACAATTCTTTTGTAAAATACTAAAGACTAAAGAATTTCCTTGTTGTATTTAGTGCCAATAACAATTACACATTCCTAATTTTTATTTATATAAATGAAGATGCAATTATTCTAATAAAATTGATATCTTGTTTATTTTAGGGCATATCAACTCTTTTTGAGTCATTTGATGGCAAAATAAGTTATTTTAATAATTTTTCTTTTATTTCAAGTTCTTAATATCTTAAAATTGGTATAAATAATTTTATTAACTTAATTTGGTTTAGTTTGGTTTGATTTAGTTCGAATTGGTTTGTTTAATGGTACAATAAGCTTGTGGGTTATTTAATGCCAAAAACTGTTAGAATATGAGATAAAAGTTAGTACTCAAGTTTCCTTTACTGGTGTATTTTTGTGGGTGTATTTTTATAACTGATTCATAATTTTTTTATATCAAGAGAAATAAAAATAGTTGATATCTGAACTTTTCTTCCATTGAATAGTTTTTCACACTGGTCGGAGTGTCAACACGTCTCCACAGCTCTCCGGGTCTCTTTTATGTGTCCTAGCTGATCTTAGCAGTGCAGTAGGTCTGGATAATCTAAATTCATTCTCGAATATCTAGTTCCTCCAATATCTTATTCGGGTTCCTCGGGATTGTTCCAAGAGCTCAAAATATGATTAGTATCATCATAACCTTCATGTTGCACAAGATTTTCAGCTTTTCTAAGTATCCAAGCCGATTTTACTAATGATGTGGTTTGAATGGCCTTGGTTTTTCCTCTGATCTCCCAAATTCTTTTCCAAGTTATTTTGGAATGTTTCAAGGGCTCCAACGATAATTGGTATCACCGTCACCTTCATGTTCTGTAATTTTTCAGCTGTTCGGAAAGATCCAGATATTTCGCTAATTTTTCGTTTTTTTTACTTTCGCAGTCTAATTAGGATATCTCGTCGTGGTGTTATGGTTAGCAGGCTAGTCTCGCAAATCCATAACTATTGAATAACGAGTTTGATCCTCACTAGATGCCTCATCCCCAATTGATGTAACTTAATGTCAGGACACCCCTTTAAGGGGACATGAACACTCTGCAGGGGTATATTCTAAGCCTTGCCGACATATACACGCGAATATTTACCTTTTTTTCTAAATCTAAGATTATAGAAATTATAATTGTGTCTACTTTGGTTTGGTTTCTTTTGTTTAATGGCATGTCAATCTTCATTGGTTATTTAATGCCAAACCCATCCTTGTAGAAGAACAGTAGTGGTACATCTGGGGAATTCATACCCTTCCCAAGGTTATTAATCCGAAAGGAAACATAATAGCTTAATTAGAGTTTGAACACGATTTTAATGAAATGTTCAGTATTGATTTACCAATCAATGATTGTTATAATGCATCAGTTACTACTCGTGGCATGCCCCATAAAAAAACCCACGTAAAAAGACCTTCTGATAATCGGGCCTGCTGGGGGCCAGGGAATTTTTTGTTTTTGTCAGAATAGAGGAAATGATACCACTTATAACGATATAGTAAGATATTTTAATTCAATAATTAACAATATTTTTAAGAATAAGATATAAATGGTGCAATTTTTTAATTGATTTTTTTTAACATACAAAAAAATTAAATATTTCAATTTAAAATGATTATTTATTTTTTTTTTTTGTAATATGTAAAATTCAATAAATAATTTAAAAAAGAAAACATTAATTCAAAGCGTAAGCCGATCGATATCTAATTGTTATAGTAAAATAGCATTAGACTGTCGTGAGCCGATAAGGACGTCAACCCGCGAACAAAAAAACTCTAAAAACAAACGAATCGAATGACATTACTAAGCAAAAGAGGACAAACGAGGAGTTAACAGTTCAACAATAACAATGAATTTTATTCGCATGAACGTTACAGCAAATAAATGAATGATGATCGATATCGTGTTGGGCTGATTGATCTTCCTTCGTCAGGGATTCCGCTGGGCACACCAAAATGAGAAGGCTAGAACAAAGTAGACGGACGTCTTGTTGTCGAAAAACAGGAACAATCGCAGGTTGGTATTTGGAAACGGAAAACGACCTAATCGCAAGTTGGTATAGGAACGATCCGATTGCGTGTTGGTATAGGAACGACAGACCGCAATTTGGTATAGGGTTGACAGTGCCAGGGTCCGCATTATAATCCTGGTAAAGAAAAGACTGAGTGTTGTCCTGATAAGCACTAGCTGGAAGAGGGTCCTGAGAAGGGCAGTTTGAAGGAAGAGCTGGATCAGGAGAGGACCGGATCGAGGTTCGCCAGAAGAAGGCCGGATCTAGGTCGGCTGAAGACTGGGTCATTCGACTGGCTAGAGCGTGTGCGGTTCGCCGGTAGGTAGGGGTACTTCAGGAATGTAGACAGCAAAGAAACCGGAGCAGAGCCGAGCTGAAAGTAGGTACCAAGGTAGAGCCGAGCAGGAGGCAGGAAACCAAGGCAGGGCCGATATGGAGGATTGAACCTGACTCGAAGCTGGATCATGGCCAGGAAGAAGACAGAAAAAAGGGTTGCCACAAATGGGTAAAGCTGGAGAGCTCGCCACAAACTGGATTTTTTAGTGCCCGAGGCAACTTGAGTAGGTTTGTTCGAGCCACCGATACGCTACTAAGCTCCGTGCTGGAGTATAAGGGATGGAGGACAAGCTAAGGCCCTCAACCACCATGGAGCGAGTGACCAAACCGATGAAAAAGCCGTTGTTATCTGCTAGTTCCAGACACCAACACGCCGGAGTTGATTTTGCGTTAGCAAGCAGAATTAATTTCCCATTGCCGGTTCAGGTCGAATTTTTCTCTGCTCACTTCCACAGAGGAAGGGCCTAGAAAAAGTGCCCTAAATATATCCTGCTTGACTTCAATCCTGGCCAGCATGCCATGGCTGGCTGTGATCCCGGTGAGCGGTCTAACTACAGCAAAGATGGAAATGAAGTGCTCAAACTCGGTAAGTGCAGCATGCAAAACTTATGGCATTTCAACCCTTATTGGGTTATTATATGCCAAAGACTATTTACGCTTGATGGGTATTCAACTTTTTAAATTCATTTTTTTCTATTTAACCCATTCGATGGGACGCTAACAGGTACTACCACTCCGTGTCAGAGTAGACCTCAGAGTAACGGCAATGAAGGGGTACTCCACACTCCACACCCCACAGAGATCCAGAATTATAACTCCACCATTAGATGCAGTTTAACATCATTAACAGGACAAAGCTTGCTGGGTAGCACCAAAGCAGACAGGCTACAAAGACGAACCGTACAAGTCGCAAAGGTACTATCTCGTTAAAATGTGGACATCAACACCACTCTAGTCCGCCATTCTACTTGCGATAAAACAACTTGGATGCATCCTCACTCCATTCATTAGTATCTGATCAACAGGAAGATGGAAAAGCAGGACGTGAGAGTGACAAGGTCAATGTGTGGCGCCAACCGCTAAACTAATCACCGTCTCATCGTGATAAAGTGCAAACTTCGTATCCTGCCCCTGTGAAGGTCAGAATACTGCAAACAGACTGAACGTCTCCAAGCTGAATAGCAGCAAAGTTGCAGAGGAATTCGTCACTAACAGGAGAAAGAAAACTGCTTGACACACCCAGAGACTAGAACAGCACTAAGGAGCAGTGGGCGGCCTTCAGAAATGCAGTCTACACTACCGCCCACGCAAAAATTAAAACTGGTTCGACGAGAAAGATGAAGAGATCAAGGTCTTGCTGTTACAAAATGCACAGATCACACCAAAATGAGCCATCACAAACCAAAAAAAATACATTATTGTCAATGCATGGCGAAAAGTCCAGAAAAAAAATGCTGTAGGTCCAGGATGCATGGTTCAGTCAGAAGGCCTATTAAATCCAGGGTTATGCAAACAGTCACTACATCAAGCATTTCTATGAGGATCTAAAAGCTGTCAATGGGCCCCAGTCATTTAACTCTTCTGTTCTCACTGCAGATGGGAACCAGCAACTAATAGAGATTTTGGTGATATGGACAGAACACCAGTTTCCCAATCGCACTGCTGGCATCATCAATGAAGCCATTATTCGCTCTTTTCTCAGATGAAGATTAACGTAGACCTTTACAAACTATCACAAAAAGATGATAAAAAAAACAACCATGAAACTTCTCTTGTGTGGCTTGGCGCCAAGAGTAGATGCAATATCTACTGAAGTATACAAAACAGGAGACCTAGTCATGGTACAGAAACTGAGTGTATGTAAGAATGAAAGGAAAGCACATTGGTGTACTGGTTAGAGTCGTAGGAAACAGACACGTCGACCCGAGTTTAAATCATGGACAAAGACACAGTTCACATAGCACTAATACCCTTGGGAAAGGTATGAATACAACTACTAGCTATGGTAAATAGTAGGACAGATTTGGCTCTTTAACCTTGGTTAGACAACCAGTCTAGAAGAAGGAAAACTCTAAATTCAAACCTCTTAGATCCCCGCTCGGGGAAGTCACTACTAGAATAGGCTCAGTTCTACTTAGTGATCTATTTCAATTTTTTTAAAGTTCTACAACATTTCAGTTGTTTTAGTTTCTCCTTTCTTGGACAAGAGGGAGATGCTCCTATGGTTATCGCACGACTAATAATTTCATGTCTTATAGATTTAAATGATATAGGATCCTTCAAGACATGCAATTATCAGTCGTGCGATAACCATAGGAGTATCTCCCTCTTGTCCAAGAAAGGAGAAGATTTTGGATCTTGTCCTGCTCAATCGTCTTCTCCAAAACCTTAAGTTGGACCTCCTCCCAGAAATCCAGTGTAGATTCCATGCCGAACGAAGAACTGTGAAAGTATTTGCAGTTCGCCGGATCCATGAAAAGGGCAAAGGCATCACAATGAACTCTTCATGACCTTTGATGTTTGTTTTGGTTTGTTTTTGTTTTACGGCATATCAACCTCAGTGGGTCATTTAATGCCGATAAAGTTTTTAAATAAATCAATTTTAATGGATAATACCATTTTTTTATAAATACATTTTTCTATTTAACCGATAGATGGAACCCTAACAGGTACTACCACTCCGGGTCAGAGTGGACCAGGGAGCAATGGTGATGAAGGGGTGCTCCACATTCCCCAAACCTCCATAAATGGAACCTCACCATCAGATAGAGTTTAACGTCATTCCCAGGACATGTAGACCCGCAGCCACCGCCTTCTAGCACCCATATGATAAAAAGGGTTGGGGCTTGCCATAAGGGCAATAGGGTTGGGGAAATTATATAGGTGCTAGGGCTTGACGTGACCAGCCGATTGATCGGAGGGGGTGACCTTTGTTGATCTGGCGAAGCTTTTCGATGCGGCCAATAGCGAAGGCTTATGGAAGATAATGGTAAAGTTTGGCAATATCATCATGACCGCGTGTTACACGACAGAATGATGGTCAAAGGACTGAACGATTAAAACGAGTCGAGTTTCTTCCGCAGTAACAAACAGCGTGAAACAAGGTTGTATTCTCTCCTCGACACTGTTCAGTATGGTCTTCTTTGTTTATTCTGATGGGTGATTTCCCGAACTGCGGGCATGGTGTCCGCCCCAGACTGTCGGCTAACTTATCCAATCTCAGTCGCCTACTGGAGTCAAAAAGAGACTGTCTTCTTTTTTTACTGATGAATGTGTCCTCAGTGAGCGGGAGATGCAGCAATAAATGGAGTACTTCTCACGAGGCTCATTTCGATCTCACCATCAGCACCCAAAGGAGTTGATCCCTGGCAACACACTCACTTGTGTAGTAACTATAGATGCAGAGATCCACAAAAAGGATTGCTAAGACCAGTGCCACCTACTGGAGATTCCGTGAGAATGTCTAGGAACGGTGAGGATTCAGCTTTAGCATCACGTTGAAGGTTTACCTCGTAATGATACATGCCACATTACTAGCGTCGGACTAGGAACCACAAGGTTCCGTGTTTGATACCGGCCCTCGCCAACTCAGTGTATGAGTAGCACAGGAATCTGTGCGGTAAAGTAAAAAGGTGTTGGGAGGTGTAGCGCTCCACCTCCGGCGCTAAAAACAATCTCCTTGGTCTAGCGCTAGTAAAAGGGGGATAGACTCCTTCGTTGTCTGCCTGATACCGACTCTAGGCCACCCGACGACTTGACTTTACTTAGACTGTCTATAGCAGACACACCGAGCAGCTTAACCACGTCTACTTGAGCTGCTCCTGTAGACTCCAATATATTGGCAGAAAAAAATTCTGGACACTAGTCCTATAACGGGATGGATTCCCTAGTATTTAAACCCAAGTAGATAGGTTGACCATGATGTCCAGATTTCAAACAGTCACCAGCTCAAACAGCTGTTGTAAAGAGAACTCTTTTGACGACTACTGGGAATTGCTTATTCTGGTCCGTCCAACGTGTCCAATGCAAGATCACCAGAAGCGATCGTCGATGCCCGAAAGAAACGAGCCGCGCGTAAAGCAGCTACCAACAGCTGACAACAAAGTTATGATTATCTTCAACTCCGACTGATGAACATCATCATCGCCAATTTTTGATGTTTTTGCTACTAATGCGTCTCAAAGGTTTCGGGTATTTCCGTGAAATGTAATGCTTTTTATACGTAATCTAATGCTATTTTCTCTTTCCTGCTATTGAGCATGAATACCGAATTAAATAGTCTATTGAAATTTATCTTGAAAACTTCCAGCTTACACAACACACTAACTAAAACACTAAAATTTAGAAGAAGAAAATTTAAATCAATTCTTCGTGACATTAAGACGCTGGACATAAGAAATAAAGATATTCGTAACAGAGCGTCTAACAGCGTAACGTATGTGCTCACTTCAAATAATCAGAGCGTCCCTTTCTCAATTTAAAACTAAAACAATGGAAATGTGTAATTTTTTCTATTTTGACGTAATTTATATATACTAAATTTAATATAAAATTCATAACCGCCTCCGTGGTCCAGTGGATAAAACACGGGCTTTCTTATAATAGGAATAAGGTTTCGAGTTTCAGCGGAGGTTGTTACATTTTATATTCAATAAATTGCATTATTTTAAGATATTGGTTTTTTATTATGTATAGTGAAGTTTTTGTTGTTTTTGTTTATTTTTCATGATAGAAATAATCATATATTGAATAATAAACAAAAATAAATACAATAACAACGGCAGCATAGTTGGTGCCATTGGAACGGTCTCCAGAGGTCTTGAAAATAGATTGGGATAGTGGATATTCGAGGAAGAATCGAACCAATCCACACGATAACACTGTTGGAATCAACTGGAATACTTTGAAGAGTCCTGGAGACCTAAACAGTGGACCTCAATGGAAAAATACCAGTGGAACCTGGTGTGAAAATCTCGTCTCTAATAATAATAATAATAATATAATAATAATAATAATAATAAGTGTTCTCACTATGGTTTGTATTATTTCATATTCTTCCAACTTGTTTTAACTCTCTGGCAAAATCCAGATATTTATCTAGTTTTTCGCTTACCATTATCTTAACTGTGATATGCTAGATCTAAACAGACAGGTTCGTATCTTCTTGCTTTTTATGACTAGCCCGTATCTTCTGACCTAGGTTTGGTAATCAGTTTTTATGTAAAATTCCAAAGAATTTTGTCAGTTATATGTTCTGGTCTGTACAAGTGCCATTTATTAATACGTTCACATTTTAGTCACTTAATGATATTCTGTGAATTGCTGGAGCGACAAAGTCCATGAACTAAGAAGTTCTTTTCTTGTCGTTGACTGTAACTAGGTCTGATCTTTTACTTTCTGCAAGTTTTTAATATCGTGGTAATAGTTAGTTTTCTCTATAGTCCGAGTGACAGTATGTCTCCTTAGCTCCTCCGGGTTCTCCCTTAAAATTATTCGTAAAAGACCTGGTGTTTCCCAACCTCTACGAAAGTTCAAGTCGCTATGCATCTTAGAATTTTATAGAATGTTTATAAATAAAGGATTCACGAGTAAATATTTATAAACAATTTGGATCTACTGCAGAATAAGGCGCAATAGGTAATATCATTAGTTTACATATAAAAAGCATTACATTTCATTACATTTTATGGAAATACCGAAACCTTTGATGGTGTCCGGATTTTAGACAATCGCCAGATTAAACAGCTGTTGTAAAGAGAACTCTTTTGACAACTCTTCAGAGTCGCTTATTCTGGTCCACCCAGCGTGTCCAATGGAAGGTCACCAGAAGCGATCGTTGATGCCCGAAAGAAACGAGCCGCGCGTAAAGCAGCTACCAACAGCTGACAACAAAGTTATGATTATCTTCAACTCCGAATGATGAAAGACATCATCATCAATTCCATAGAAAATAATTTACAATAGAAATATCTTCTGGCCGGTTAAAATTTCCAGTTAAAGACTATATAGAAAAAAACAGAAACTCCAGTGTGTGAAATTTAGCTTTTTGATGTTTTTGCTACTAATGCGTCTCAAAGGGTATTTCCGTGAAATGTAATGTTTTTTATACGTAATCTAATGATATTTTCTCTTGGCTGCTATTGTGCATGAATACAGAATTAAAGTCTATTGAAATTTATCTTGAAAACTTCCAGCTTACACAACACACTAACTGAAACGCTAAAATTTAGAAGAAGAAAATTTAAATCACTTCTTCGTGACATTCAGACGCTGGACATAAGAAATAAAGATGTTCGTAACAGAGCGTCTCTTTCTCAATTTAAAACTAAAACAATGGAAATGTGTAATTTTTTCTATTTTGACGTAATTTATATATACTAAATTTAATACAAAATTCATAACCACCTCCGTGGTCCAGTGGTTAAAATACGGGCTTTCTTATGATAAGAATAAGGTTTCGAGTTTCGGCGGAGGTTGTTACATTTTTATATTTAATAAATTGCATTATTTTAAGATATTGGTTCTTCATTACGTATAGTAAAGTTTTTGTTTATTTTTCACGATAGAAATAATCATATATTGAATAATAAACAAGAATTAATACAATAACAAATAGCAGCATTTTTGTTATACATATCTATTTATTGTAGACGTGTTGCATATTCCACAAAAGAAGGAACTAGTTCAGATAAGAGTAAAGTTATAGAGTTTTTGATACCATGGTAGTTGGTGCCGTTAAAACGATCCCCAGAGGTCTTGAAAATAGATTGAAGATAGTGGATATTAGAGGAAGAATCCAGACCATAATACTGTTGGAATCAACTAGAATACTTTGAAAAGTCCTGGTGACCCTGGTGTGAAAATCTCATCTATAATAATAATAATAATAATAATAATAATAATAATAATAATAATAATAATAATAATAATCTAAGTGTTCTCACTATGGTTTGTATTACTTCATATTCCTCCATCTTGTTTTAACTCTCTGGCAAAATCCAGATATTTATCTAGTTTTTCGCTTACCATTATCTTAACTGTGATATGCTAGATCTAAACAGACAGGTTCGTATCTTCTTGCTTTTTATGACTAGCTCGTATCTTCTGACCTAGGTTTGGTAATCAGTTTTTATGTAAAATTCCAAAGGATTTTATCGGTTATATGTTCTGGTCTGTACAAGTGCCATTTGTTAATATGGTCAAAGTCACTTAATGATATTCTATGAATTGGTGGAACGACAAAGTCCATGAACTAAGAAGTTCTTTTCTTGTCGTTGACTGCAACTAGGTCTGATCTTTTACTTTCTGCGAGTTTTTAATATTCGTGGTAACTTAGTTTTCACTATAGTCCGAGTGACAGTATGTCTCCTTAGCTCTTCCGAGTTCTCCCTTAATATTATTCGTAAAAGACCTGGTGTTTCCCAACCTCTACGAAAATTCAAGTCACTATGCATCTTAGAACTTTATAAAATGTTTATGACTAAAGGATTCATATGTAAATGTTTATAAATAATTTAGATCTACTGCAGAATAGGCGCAAGAGGTAATACCATTGGATTACATATAAAAAGCCGTACATTTCATTACATTTTACGGAAATACCCCAAACCTTTAATGATGTCCGGATTTTAGACAATCGCCTGCTCAAATAGCTGTTGTAAAGAGAACTCTTTTGACAACTCTTCGGAGTCGCTTATTCTGGTCCGTCCAGCGTGTCCAATGCAAGGTCACCAGAAGCGATCGTCGATGCCCGAAAGAAACGAGCCGCGCGTAAAGCAGCTACCAACATCTGACAACAAAGTTATGATTATCTTCAACTCCAAATGATGAACATCATCATCACCAATTCCTAAGAAAATAATGTACGATATTAGTATCTTCTGGTTGGTGAAAATTTCCAGCTAAAGGCTAAGCAGAAAAAAAAACAGAAACTCTAGTGTGTTGAATAAGATCAAACACCAGCGTTGCAATGTGGATACAAATGCAGAATAGCGCGCAAGAAATAATATCATTAGAATTGCATTTTACGTATTAATAGCATTAGATTACGGAAACTTCCGAAGTAGCCTAACTCTAACGGCACTAATGCAGAATAGCACCCAAGAGATATCATATTACGTATAAAAAGATATTCCCGAATTTTTCTTGAACATATAATTTTGTACAACAAAAACATTTAACTTTTTTTTTATTTAAAAAACGTAAAATCAACCAAGTTTTACCTTTTTTTTATGTTTTTGGTATTAATACGTCGCAAAGGTTTCGGGAATTTCCGTGAAATGTAATGCTTTTTATACGTAATCTAATGATATTATCTCTTGCCTGTTATTGTGCATAAATACAGAATTAAATAGTCTACTGAAATTTATCTTGAAAACTTCCAGCTTACACACAAATTAAGAAGTTCTTTTCTTGTCGTTGACTGCAACTAGGTCTAGTCTTTTGCTCTCTGCGAGTTTTTAATATCCGTGGTAACTGTTATTTTTCACCAAAGCTCGAGTGACAGTATGTCTCTTTAGCACCTCAGGGTTCTCCTTAAAATTTATTCGTAGAAGACCTGGTGTTTCCCAATCAAATGTTAATGACTAAAGGATTGACATGTCAATGTTTATAAATAATTTGGTTCTATTGCAGAATAACGCGCAAGAGATGACATCATTGGATTACGTATAAAAGGGCCGGGTTAGCTCAGTAGGTAGACTGTTCGGCTAGAAACAAGCAGGTTCCTAATTCGATACCGGCCCTCGCCAACTTAATGGTCTTAAAGGGTTCGGGTATTTTCGTGAAATCTAATACTTTTTTTTGTAAAAAGTAAAGTCGTTGGGTTGGCCTAATGTCGGTATCAGCCAATCAGCAAGGGAGTCTATCCCCTTTTCACCAGCGCTAGACCAAGGATATTGTTTTTGCGTATGAGATTGAGCGCCACACCATCCATTAGCTCCTTACTTTACCGCACAGATCCCTATAATCTTCACATTTACAGGAATATGGGCACCCCATTGTGGTGTAAATGTCAACAAACTAGTCCCGAAGACCTATTACCACGTTGGATGTCCCATACTCGTGACCTTATGTCACATCCACCTGTAGCGAACGGCTTGGTTAAAAGGTTGTCCTATCGTGGTCTAATAGTTAACAAGGTAGTCAGGCAAATCCATTGCAACTGAATAACGAGTTAGATCTTCGTTGGATGTTGCGACCTTATGTCACATCCTACCTGTAGCGAACGGCTTGGTTAAAAGGTTGTCCTATCGTGGTCTAATAGTTAACAAGGTAGTCAGGCAAATCCATTGCAACTGAATAACGAGTTAGATCTTCGTTGGATGTCCCATATTTGCGACCTATGTCACATCCACCTGTAGCGAACGGCTTGGTTAAAAGGTTGTCCTATCGTGGTCTAATAGTTAACAGGTAGTCAGGCAAATCCATTGCAACTGAATAACGAGTTAGATCTTCGTTGGATGTCCCATATTTGCGACCTTATGTCACATCCTACCTGTAGCGAACGGCTTGGTTAAAAGGTTGTCCTATCGTGGTCTAATAGTTAACAAGGTAGTCAGGCAAATCCATTCCAACTGAATAACGAGTTTGATCTTCGTTGGATGTCCCATATTTGCGACCTTATGTCACATCCTACCTGTAGCGAACGGCTTGGTTAAAAGGTTGTCCTATCGTGGTCTAATAGTTAACAAGGTAGTCAGGCAAATCCATTGCAACTGAATAACGAGTTAGATCTTCGTTGGATGTCCCATATTTGCGACCTTATGTCACATCCTACCTGTAGCGAACGGCTTGGTTAAAAGGTTGTCCTATCGTGGTCTAATAGTTAACAAGGTAGTCAGGCAAATCCATTGCAACTGAATAACGAGTTAGATCTTCGTTGGATGTCCCATATTTGCGACCTTATGTCACATCCTACCTGTAGCGAACGGCTTGGTTAAAAGGTTGTCCTATCGTGGTCTAATAGTTAACAAGGTAGTCAGGCAAATCCATTGCAACTGAATAACGAGTTAGATCTTCGTTGGATGTCCCATATTTGCGACCTTATGTCACATCCTACCTGTAGCGAACGGCTTGGTTAAAAGGTTGTCCTATCGTGGTCTAATAGTTAACAAGGTAGTCAGGCAAATCCATTGCAACTGAATAACGAGTTAGATCTTCGTTGGTGTCCATATTTGCGACCTTATGTCACATCCTACCTGTAGCGAACGGCTTGGTTAAAAGGTTGTCCTATCGTGTCTAATAGTTAACAAGGTAGTCAGGCAAATCCATTGCAACTGAATAACGAGTTAGATCTTCGTTGGATGTCCCATATTTGCGACCTTATGTCACATCCTACCTGTAGCGAACGGCTTGGTTAAAAGGTTGTCCTATCGTGGTCTAATAGTTAACAAGGTAGTCAGGCAAATCCATTGCAACTGAATAACGAGTTAGATCTTCGTTGGATGTCCCATATTTGCGACCTTATGTCACATCCTACCTGTAGCGAACGGCTTGGTTAAAAGGTTGTCCTATCGTGGTCTAATAGTTAACAAGGTAGTCAGGCAAATCCATTGCAACTGAATAACGAGTTAGATCTTCGTTGGATGTCCCATATTTGCGACCTTATGTCACATCCTACCTGTAGCGAACGGCTTGGTTAAAAGGTTGTCCTATCGTGGTCTAATAGTTAACAAGGTAGTCAGGCAAATCCATTGCAACTGAATAACGAGTTAGATCTTCGTGGATGTCCCATATTTGCGACCTTATGTCACATCCTACCTGTAGCGAACGGCTTGGTTAAAAGGTTGTCCTATCGTGGTCTAATAGTTAACAAGGTAGCCAGGCAAATCCATTCCAACTGAATAACGAGTTTGATCTTCGTTGGATGTCCCATATTTGCGACCTTATGTCACATCCTACCTGTAGCGAACGGCTTGGTTAAAAGGTTGTCCTATCGTGGTCTAATAGTTAACAAGGTAGTCATGCAGATCCATTCCAACTGAATAACGAGTTAGATCTTCGTTAGATGTCCCATATTTGCGACTTTTATGTCACATCCTACCCGTGGCAAACGGGTTGGGCAAATGTCTACATATGCACATATGTACATATCTAATGAGTGAATATATATGTATATGAATATGTTTGCATATAATTGTGTGTATACATTTATTAAATTTGAGGAAGAGTGTTTGGAGTAATGGTTATCGTCGTAGGAAATGGAATCGGTGACTCGAGTTCAAATCCTGAACGAGACTGCGTTTCACTTCGTGCTAATGCCTATGGGAAAGGCATGGATCCATTCATACTCATCCAGCTATGGGTAAATAGTAAAGCAAGCAGTCTAGGAGAAATAGACCAGCTTTACTCCACTTAAAAATTATCTTATTATACATCCTAGCCGTGGCAGAGGGATGAGTAAATATATCTTGATTGGTGATCCCTCGTGGTCGATGATGATTGTCTTGTAGTCTGAATTTTGTCCATGGGTCCTTAGATGGCTTATGAGGCCGATTTTAACTCTGAAATGCAGTGCTGACATGTTGTTATTCGGGGTAGTGCTGGTCAAGATTACTTTTTTTGCTCCTTCGACGAATATTGAAGGAGTGTAAATACATACATTAACTAAACTAGAAAGAAAACACCTTCCGGTCGGTGTAAAATTATTATTTTTTAAAGATAGTGTAAGAGGGTGTGTATCATAAGTAAGAAAAATCATCAAATAAATTAAAGGAGTAAAAAAATGAAAATAAACCAATTTGAAATGGAAAGTTAGTTCCCCTCACCCCGCACACACACACACACTCAAATAATAATTAATTTGAATATTTTACAACTAAATTTTACGCAAAATCGTAGATCTTTATCTGTAAACTTTTGTAAACCTTTGGTCACTGAAAAACAGGCGAGAGTAAAATATACTAATTTTCAAAACTGATTACAGGGTTGTTCTTCATTCTATGTATTGAGGATTTTTGGCATTGTGACGTAAGCAGTGACGTAGTTTCTGTCACAGTCAAATGGAGGCCGAATCTCCATTATTAATAGATACACCGCTGGTACAGAAAAATGCTTTCTAGACACTTGCGCAAGACTTTCTGTTGTAAAAAAAAACAAAGTTGTTGGAGCAGTTTGTGATATTTTTTTAGAATTCATTTTCATAAGGCTTAAAAAAAGATATGCCTTTTTTTTCCAAAACATAATTCAGCTTTAGAGGGTTATGTTTTTCTTTGTTTTTCCTTTCTTATTATTCATATTGTAAGAAGGATTCTTGCCACCCACTTGGAATAAAAAGATCTACGAGTTAATTGTTGAAAAACATAGGAAAAATGGAAGGCTGAATTGTATTCGAATTGACGTTTTGTCAAGTCTGACGTGAGCAAACATAGAATAAAAACATTAGGCAAGCAATTCAGATTTTTTGAATAAACAAACATTTGTTGGTATTCAACGCCCTGTTAAAAAAAACGATTAAGTAGACATTGGCGTACCTGTAAAAGTGTAAGGTTTATTGCTTAAGTGTATGTGAGTGGATTTCTTTTAATGTCTGCGTACAATTTCTTATATTTGTAAGAACTAAGCGTCATCTATGACTGCATATATATGCACTTAATTTTATATCTGTTAAGAGTTCTTTTTTTTTAATGAATAACAGTCAGATTTTTGCACATACACAACTCTCTCTCTCTCTCTCTCTCTCTCTCTCTCTCTCTCTCTCTCTCTCTCTCTCTCTCTCTCTCTCTCTTAATATATATGTATATATATATATATAAAGTGTGTTTGTTTGGGGGGTATGTGGTGTGTTTTGTTTTTGTTTCTGTATGTGTGAGTTTATTTTTGTTTCTCTGTATCTCTGTGTGTGTTTGGTTCTATGCGTGTGTGTGTGTTTGTGTGTCTGCAGTTTTGTTTCTGCATGTGTGTCTGTGTTTTCTCTCTCTCTCTCTCTCTCTTCTCTCTCTCTCTCTCTCTCTCTCTCTCTCTCTCTCTCTCTCTCTCTCTCTCTCTCTGTGTGGCTGCAGTTTTGTTTCTTTATAGGTGTATATGTTGTTTTTTGTTTCTCTGTGTATATGTGTGTATGTTATTTTTGTTTTTCTGTGTGTATTGTTGAGTGCGTGTGTATGTATGTATGTATTGTTTTGTTTCTGTGCTAGTGTGTGTGTTGTTTTTTTCTATCTGTTTGTGTGAGTGTGTGTGGATGTCTTTATGTCCGTCTGTGTGTTATTTTTCTGTGCTAGTGTGTGTACTGAAGAAAACGAAAAAAAATTCTAAATAGTTTTAGGAGTGTATACATGAATATACATTTAGTTATATACACTACTAAATCTTCTCGTATAATATACCTGGTGTGTATGTATGACTTCTACTTAAAAACTGCAAGAGGAATATGAATTCTCTGGACATCTACTTCTAGATTTCTTTAAGTAAAATTCGAAGACATATACACACATCTACACGTCTATTTGTGAACGATCTATAGAACTAGATTTATTTGTCAAAAACTTTAGTGAAAAAAATGTTGTTGGTTTTAAACAAAACCAAAAAAAAAAATAGAAATATTAGAAACATTTTAAGTCAACAAGAGCTTCAAATCTCTATTAATAATGGAGATTCGCTTCCGGTTTTTGTCTGTAACAAAAACCACGTCACTGCTTACGTCACATTACCCAAAATTGTCAGAACAGAATAAATACACTCAAAATTTGAACATGCAGCATTAGACATTCCTCATTGTTTTTTAAAACAAGTTTTA
Organism: Doryteuthis pealeii; assembly: GCA_023376005.1. Lineage (NCBI taxonomy): Eukaryota > Metazoa > Mollusca > Cephalopoda > Myopsida > Loliginidae > Doryteuthis > Doryteuthis pealeii. The sequence goes on along the minus strand of CM042179.1, from coordinate 12,667,146 downwards.
ATAAATACATGACTGGTATTATATATCTATATATAGTTTGTTTTATTTTAATACATATTTAAAGTTTACATTTCAAATTGTTTTATTTTTTAATCCTTTAATGAACTTGATGATTTTACTTACTTAGGGTACAAACTCGATGACATTGAATTTTTAACTCCCACCCCTCAGGCAATATGTTTCAAAAATCTATTTTTACATCGCCCGGAGGTTGTTTGTTATTTTATAGCAGTGTCTTTAAAGAAAGAAAGAATTATCCTCATAATTTTTTAATTGTTAATTAAAACAATGGTTCCCAACCTTTTTTACCTATGACTCTCTTTGATTCCTATTTTATTATAGTGGACCACCCCGTAACCATTCAATGTTTAAAAATACTTTTTATGATTAAATATTTTTTTGCTTGTCAGGACACTCAAAAAGGTTATATGGTCTCCGGGTAGCCATATGATTACCGGTTGAGAACCTTGGATTAAAAGAAAGACTGTTATATATCCTACCTATGAACATTAATGGGTATGTCCCAATCTTCATAAATACGGTGTATTCTGCTGATTTAGTAGTCTTATATCAACAGCAGTGGTTTACCTTCTTTATGCTCTGGCGAGTTTTGTATTTTGTTAATGTTATAAAGATTCCATTTCATTTCTAACCTCCATTTGGTTTCTATTTCTCATCGGTTATTTCTCATTTAGTCAACTTTGTTAGGTTACAACAGATTGTGAAATTATTTTCTTTTACCCAATAGAACCCGAGATATTAGTCTTGGAAAAGTTATATAGATTTTTCATTAAACTCGAAAGAAAAAATGGTATGCCTTATAATATATTTTTAGGGAAAAATCAGGAAATTTAAATTTGTGACATTTTTTAACACTGATTTTAAAACATCTACGAAAAAGGAACTAATAACATTTTGAGGACTTATTCATTAAATAATGTATTTTCAAACAGAATTTTCAAAGAAAACTTTGAGAAAATATTTTTTTTTAAATCAGTCACCCCCTTTATCTAATTTTATAAGATTTCTAAGAAAAATTCTGGTGTTACTAAAATTATTATTGTCCGATATAAATCAGTCGCCAGGAAATTTGAAATAAATTCAATATGTGGAGAATAACTCCAGTGAAAGACCACCAGCTGCATCAGCTGGTGTGAAAAACTCGAAGGAAATAATAATAATAATAATAATAATAATATTGATGATGATAATTGCTTATGGTAGCCATTAACAGCAGCTGAAACATATGGACAAACAGAAAAACAACAAAGACTAGAAAACAGAAATGGAAGAAAAACAATTATATGGATGCTTCAAACGATAAATGAAAAGACCTTGACATGGTTAATGAAATGAAACCTCAAGAGAGAAACTGAATCGCTAATAATTGCTACACAAAACAATGTCATAAGAATAAATTATATATGTAGTAGATTAGCTAGCAACCCTTCAGCACTCTACTAGATGAACTGGCCCAAAGCCGTAAATATTCTACGATTAAGGACTTCAACAGTGGATTAATAAGCTGATTAAAATTCGGCTAATCTTTCTTCGTTTGGCTATACCACAATTGGCCCTCCTATATTTCTTCTAAGTTTTGTTAATTGTTTAGTAACTTATTATTCTGTGTTTTTGTATGTATCCGTTAGCACCGGATACTGGCGCTAAATGAATATATTAAGCACCCAATTTATTCTGTGTAGCATTGCACTTCGACGATACAAGAATACTAAAGCAAAAATTAATAAGACACAACATAACAGCAAATGTAAAGTGTGGGGGGGCAAAGATGAGACCATTAACCATCTATTAAGCGAATGTAACAAACTAGCACGACGAGAATATAAAGCTTGGCACGACTGGGTTGGAAAGGTAATCCGCTGGGAATCATGCAAAAAAACTAAATTCTAACTATACAACAAAATGGTATATGCATAAACCAGAATCTGTTCTTGAAAAAGAAACGCCTAAAATTCCCTGCGACTTTGAGATTAAGACAGATCATCTTATCCCAGCTAGAAGACCAAACCTGGTATTTTATAAACAACAAAAAAAGAGAACTAGTAGATTTTGCCGTTCCAGCAGATCACAGGGTGAAGATAAAGAAAAAAGATAGACAAATACCTGGATCTTGCCAGAGAATTGAAAAAACTTGAAAATGTCCGAACATTGCCAGAGAGCTGAAAAGGCTGTATATTATGAAGGGGATGGTGATACAAACCGTTTTTGGGAGTCCTTGGGAAAGTCACCTTAAAAATAGAGAGGATAAACTGAATATCAGGGGAGATCATCCAGACCAGAGCACTAGGATACTTAGAAGGGTCCTGGACATCTGAGGAGACAGTGTCACTCAAACTCTGGTGAAAAAAACACCAGTTGGTCCTGGTATGACAAATTCGTTATGATGAGTGACACTGCTTCATCTAAAAAATGTAAAATTTATAAAGTAGTCGTCGGGGTGGCCTAAAGTCGCTATTAGCCAATCATCGAAGGAATCTATCCCCTTTTCACTAGCGCTAGACCAAGGAGATTGTTTTTTGCATCTGAGGTGGAGCGCCACACCTACCATCAGCTCCTTACTTTACGGCACAGATTCATGTGCTACTCATACGCTGAGTTGGCGAGGGCCGGTATCGAACTAGGACCCCTGTGGTTTCTAGTCGAACGCTTTATCAACTGAGTTAACTCGGCCCGTGAAATTTATAAAATATAATAAAAGTTGCTCTTAACGTCCTATACCACCTTATTCCACACGGACGAAAGTCATATTTGTTTTCCTAATCCACCCCAAACAATAGCCTTTGTTTAAATGTAATATCTAATATATTTTGAAGCCTTTTAATTTAAGGAAAAGAACTCAGCTAACTTTAAATAAAAAAGCCATTTTTAGCCATTTATTGATAAATCCTTATAGGAATGGGGCTCTGGACTTAGAAAATTCACAGCACTACTATGCTAGGATAGACCATAAAGTTCACAGCACTACTATGCTAGGATACTTAGAAGGTCCTGGACATCTGAGGAGACAGTGTCACTCAAACTCTGGTAAAGAAACACCAGTTGGGGATGGGGTAAAAAAAATTCACAAATGATGATTGGCAATCTTTCATTTAAAAAGAATTAAAATAAAATATAATAAAAGTTGTATAAATAAGAGTTATGGTAATGGTAGTGGAGAAGAGAACTGATGATGATGATGATGATGATGATGATGATGATGATGATGATGATGGTGTCGATATAAATAATGATTGGAAAGAGAAAGGTAATAATGGAAGGCGGAGAAAAACTAGGAGTAGAACCAAGGCAGCGGTGCTGGCATTGGCAGCGGTGGTGTCGGGGCAAAACAGATCTCTTTATAAAGATGATATTTTGACGCAGTTTGGATAGAAAGAATAGGGATTGGAGACGGGGAATATAGACAAGACACACTTTGAATGGAGAAAAAGCGCCTCAAGTTGAAAAAGAAAATGTTGACGACAAAAACGAAGCGGCGAATGAAGGGAGATAGACGATTTGCTTTCGCCTTGACATTTGCGGTTTTTGGCTGCTGCCTTTTAAAAGAGATAGCGGCCATTGTGTTCGATTTGAAAAGCGGTTGTGAATTCGGCCATTTTGTCCTTTTAGGACGCCGATAAAAAGAGGCGCTATTAAGCCATTTAGTCATGAATAATAGCCAAAGAAAAGTATTGCATTCCGACATCGATCTATCATTCTGCAAATCACCGTTTCTCTCTATCTAACTATCTCACTCTCATACACACACACACACACACACACACATATATATATATATATATATATATATATATATATATATATATATATATAAATCTGTGAAAGGTTTATTTACCCTTTCATCCCAACTTTACAATTTATATTCATTCACAATTACCCTTTTGCTTATCTCCCTCTCTGTCTCTCTCCGTCTGTCCTCTCTCTCTCTCTCTCTCTCTCTATATATATATATATATATATATATATATATATATATATATATTATATATATATATATATGGGGGACATAGAGAGTTTATGTACTCAAATGTGTAATTTTCTGCAGCATGTTTCTGATATATATATATATATATATATATATATATATATATATATATATAAGCTTGTGTGCCTATAAAAAAAAATGTACGTATACTGCATTTCGTAATGTTAAAGAATAAAATGCACCTAAAACAATAAGTAGAATAGAACGAAGACAGAAGAGCGGAGTAAAAAATGGATAGAGATAGTTGATAGATATAAAATACAATTCGTGAGTTATAATTCAATGGATAAAACTATATTACTTGTATAACATAACGGGGTAAACTGAACTTTAGTGTCAGACGCAGATATTTTTGTCCCACATACACTCACAAAATTATCCGTGTATAGCAATACGATGTTCGTACCAGGCGTGCTGAGAATATCAAATCTCTATATTATAAGATGGTGATCAGCGAGATAATATATAAATAATAAGCAAACCGCAGTATTGGCACGTCAGAACACATGAAATATTCCTCCGGGTCTCTCGAATGGTAAATCTTGCTGGCGTCGGATGGGATATTTTGCAGAGCAATATAGTATAAGGATGATTGCAAAATTTACCTTGCGCATAACGTCTGATGTGTCATCTTCAATATAATCTGCTGGATAAAACAGCTGTACGATTTCTCGAGCGGTAAGGGCAATTATAAATTATATCTTTTTTAACAGGTTAGAACGTCTCTCTGATAACACTGTATTAATATTGTTCTAATATTATTAATCGTAGAATTCTATTTGTTCATTTACGGCATATTATAGACTCAGTCACTTGTAAGGGTGCCTCGCTATGTGAGAAAATTAATAGCTCTATAGTAAATATATATAAAAATCGTAGAAATAAGAATATGCAGAGAAAAGGAAAAGTATTAATGAAAATACCTTTTATTTATCACGTAAATTGTGAGAGATGACAAACTACTCCGTAAATGTCCTAATAATATAATATATAATGTAGATGATGATCAATAAATATTATGTTATAATGTGATAGTGTTAAGTGTGTGGCGTTTGTGTGCTCGCTGTGGTGCTGTGTATATTAGATAAACGAGCATGATACTATTAAGGCACATAGTATGTTGGATTCTATAGTGTATTGTTCACTCTAGCCATCATAAGAGAATCCTAGGGTTAGATGTTGTTGGTTTTTTTACGTGCGTCTGAGGTGCGGACGCGCGCTCACCTTATAACGTATACAGCTCCTTTAGCATTACCAATATGAGCCGGAGCACAAGTGTAGGTGGACACCCTGATTTTGATTTGTGATATCATGCACATAACCGCGCTGAGGATATCATTTATAACCACCCACGACTCGAGAGTTATCTAGATAGCTCTCATAAGTCCTGGAAGGAGTACAAATATCCTCGATCTGGTAAATCATTAATCTCTTTGCCTTAAATACATACACATACACACATAAAATAATTAATACATAGTGGTATTAGTAAAGATAATAATAATAGTAATAATAATAATAATAATAGTTACGTACGCTCACAGACGCTATAACGCTACGCATCGCGCCATCACACACAAGCATAATTAAGTAAGATTAAGTAAGTAGTTAATGATAGATATGTAGTTATATATATAATTAATATACATTGACTACACATATAAAATTTATAGGGAGTATATATATATACTTATGAGATAAGGCAGATCGGCCTATATCCCGGCTAGTAAAGACCGCTAATTAGGCTAATATAGTATTGAATTTTTAGTGCTTATGAAAGTAGGACGCGAGATTTATGCAACATGCAGAATTCATGTGGTAATAGCATGTTATTGCAGATTTCTGCGCAGATAAACTATGAGAGTGAAAGAAATTGAAAAAGAATCAATGGAAAAACGAGGTAGACAAACGTGACCAGCACACTTTGCGTCGCAGAAAAGATATATAAGTGACTCGTGGAATATGATAGGCGTCCAATAAGAGTAGATAATCGCTACACGAATCTGGTGTTCAGAGTTAAGATGCTCAAGCAGTGCACCATTGGAGACGACTGGTCTCATTCACTCTCAGAAAGCTTTAGCTAAGCGGTAGACAGATTGACGAGCATATAGTGCGCCACACGAGGAATTCATGACGACGTCTGTTTAAGTGTGATACCCTAATCGCTGATCACACTTACAAGGACTGATAGTGAAAGACAGCTGGTACCGAAGATGTATACTACTCGCTCAGGAGAGGTCGATAATTATGACTCGAGATGATACGGCTGATAGTACGTGGATGATCTCACGTTCAAGTGTGAGTTTTTGAGTCTGAACTTGCTTTAATACGTATAATACGCATATAGCTAAAGGTGCTCTAGCGCACGGGAGTTTAAGAGTAACATAGAGACTAATAGCAAGGGTATAACTTGAAATAATCTTACAAGCACGAGAGAATCGTGACACTATCCATTACAAAAACGCCAAATTATTTGTCCATTTGAATAATACTGGAAGATAGATTATCTTAGAATTTTTGTGGAAATCATGCTTGTATAACTTAGACTCTCAAGTGTAAGTAATAATATCACTGCAGTTACGACTCACTTAGATTATGTTGGAAAAATCTTCGTCACAATAAAGTAAGACTGAGTTACTTAAAAACTAAGTATCCCTTGCTAATAGAGTATAAAAAAATGAAATACATGAAAATAATATCTTTGGTTTAGGAACTATATTCTCTAAGACATCATAACATATCACAACGATTATTAAGTATATATTATAGAGGAGGAGGAAATGATGAAGATATAAGTTAAGATACAGCAGTATTTTTATTCGCGATAGTACTACTATAGTTAACCATTAGGACAGAGACTCGTATATATAAACTATATGTTTCTGGTTTTAATTGAGAGATAATACATTTATGATACCAAATATAACTATCTATTCTATAATACAGCATATTGTAGTGGTATTGTATTTCTAATTCCCTCAATCTTTGATTCTAATTATATACTCATAATACTGTCGGTTATACATTATATTCCTTCATCTTTTATATAACTTGATTTAACAACGATATAATTTCATAGGTGCACTTTACGAACATTGCTATGAGCGCACAGTCCATGGAGTACAAGCATCCTCCATAGCAATAATTATTTGATTCGTCGTGTTAGAGTGCTAGTTACTCATATTGCTGTCATTCATTGAGTCTCGAGATATAACAATCAGATGAATAACAAATAATGTGGGACAGTGAGAAAAATCAAATGAGGAATAATCATACAATTCAAGACCAAACAAAGTGAACAAACAGACACGTGAGGCTCCACTGCAGCAAAAATATTTGTTACGCAACCTTACCTCTCCAAATCACACGCTACGCAGAGAACTAAGCACACATCTCGTATCAGCTGGTTTCAAACACTGCTATTAGTGTGATCCGTACAGATGAGTGATGGATATATGGAACTTACTTAATCACGACTGTAATAGACTAGATAACATTTCGCGCTGAGGTATATCGACTATATGCTACATTAGTTCAGTAGAGGCGTGAAAGTCAGTAACATATAGTGAGAAAAGGTCAGAATGCTAGATGTGTGAAATGAGATTTATATGTACCATCAGCTAATGAAGTATATCTACAGGGTGAATAGCAGATATGCTCGTCATACAAAAAAACACTATAGACTGACTCACAAACCTTATCTATGCACGTGGAGCAGAAGAGCTCATCACTGCACTGATTTACGGATGTTACCGCATTGTCATGATTATTTTACCCACTTCTGAAAATCACTAACTCGAATTTTATACGATAACAGAGGCAACTAACAGAGTGATAACTCAAAGGCGCTAGGTTGAAATTCATAAGAAATATATTGAAGAATATCAATTGAAGAGAGTATATATAAGAGACGTTCAGTGTGAAGTACGTAGGTAAGTAAATGGTCCCTTATTAATAAACACTCAATAAGAACGAAAAGAGAATGCAACTAAATACGAATATACGGGTTTTGTAAATACTTAAAAAAAGACGGGTTATAGGATAAAATAACTAGACCAAATTAAGTTGTGAAAGATAAGTTAAAAATAAAAGATATTATGCGGACTTATAGGAATGGAATGGACTTAATACAAAAGGTAATTGTCGTGAGGCGATAGAAAGGAAGTACTAGACAGTAGCTAAGACTGATAATTAGGTACGTGTTGTCGAATGATTCAATGAAAAATAAAGGATATAATTTCTATAGAAACAGAAGTGATGAAAGTATCATTAGTATATACAAAATCGATAAGTGACTACATTTCTGCAAATTAGTGTCGACAGTAGGTGGAGAAAAGTTTGTTGTGAGAATATGTCGACTGCGGAGGTAGTGTATAGGATTATTAAGAAAGAACATAATAAACAGTCAAAAGTATAGGAATTAAAGATGATTAAACTTGAAGGAAAATGTACAGTGTGTGGAAAGATTGTGATGTGCTAGATGAAACGGAGCAATTTGATAAGACTCAAGGATCGCTTCAATCCATCACATAATTTATAACATGTTGAGGTCTCAATATCTATGTATAATAAATGCATCCTTTGTAACATTATGATAAAGTTAGCGCTCTATTATTGTGTGGATAGGCTACTACACGAGCCGATTACGAACTACGAGCACTACCACGAGGAGTATGGATATACATCGGTTCAAAAATTTACGTTCGTATGAGAGTTCGCAGCAATGAACAGATTTCGCCTAACCAAGAAACGGAAGTACCGCGAATAAATGACAAAAGGGATAACTATCACGTAATTCCGAGAAAGAGCCACAAAAGGAACGTAGCGTCGGCAGTCTAATATGGAGACGCAATAACTTGTCTACCTTCTGATGTGGAAGAATACTGAAAAATCTGCCTGTTATAAAGAGGAAGAAATATACACTCACTATCAATCATCTCACAGCATTTAGGCCGTGTAAACTTTCATCCCTAGATAAGTAAAGAAAGGTAATGCCTACAATAAGTTAGATATAAAGTAGGATAACCCTCAAGAATTTATTTACTGATATATAGTATAATACCGATAATATAATAACATTCCTTAATAAGAACTTATTAAAGGATTATGATCAGGTCAACATTTTTTGCGTGATTTGCGTGTCGTGGAATCCCGCATATTAACATGAAAATGACGTATATTCGCTATTGATAAAATGGTCGCACACTTCTGGAAAATTTTTAAAGAGGAAGATAAATAATACATCGATACTCAAAGACATTTCACGATACTAGAGTAGAATATCATATTATTTAGAACACAGCTGCGCAATACACTGGGTAGAGATTCCAATGTGTACGCTGGAGAAAACAAGTCCCGCTCTTCAGAGGCTATTGAAAGTATTAAAAGTCACATCAGGCGAATGGTCTAAAACTGACGAGTTATCTCCCCTCCTGTACAGGGAGACTCGTTACGGAGCCAACTACTGATAATGTACAGATATGCAAAAGATCGCGGCGAATTCAGGCATCCCAAGTCGATATATCAATAGATACATAAACTGTTCAGCTGGCGAGGTGGATACAAATTCACTACTCACAAGCAACACACGCTTATAAATATCAACACTTGTTAGAATCTACTGCAACGATTTGTTGGATAATCAGTTAGGAGGGTGCAATTATTGGTCTCTCGAGTTAACGCAAGTTGATACCATAAGAATTGAGAGTATAGTCCTTACGATATATGATTATGACCTGATATTAGTATACATATCACTGATATAACGCATTGGTGAGACTTGTCATTGCAAGAGATTGTCGAGAATATTAATAAAATAAATTGTTGTCTCTCACTCTTTACTGCCTCTCGATAACTATGCTCTAAAGACACATGGTGGTGTGTGTGAAAAGATAAATATTAGATTAGGATAGGTATAAATTAACATAACTTGACTCAAATCTAAGGAAACTATAAATACACTTGAATATGAAAAGTTGAAAGCTCTACGAATAATAACTTCGTATTATATTTTTATAGATAATAGAGACATAACACTACACTAATACAATAATTAGCAAACACGCAGGCACCTTGTTGAATGGAAGAGGTGTTTAAAAAAAGATATCGAAACAGAGAAAGAAACTAGACTACTTGTTCTATGCCACTATACCATACATCTTCAAACAACAAGAAATACCTGAGATAGGAGAGGAATAGTGGAGCAAATAGGACGTGTGAGACCGACCATATATGTAAAATAAGCCGAGATGATATTTTCGTTATGGTGTGTTTATTAAACCAATATTAGCTATGATGTTTATATTTATGTTCACGTCTATAACGATAGAATATCTCAGAACAGATTGACGCTAGTATGACAATATATATAGTAAATAAGTTTATAAGTGACGCAATAATTATCATATATGACACTAATGGCTATCTCACACCCTAGATGATAGATAAGAGATAGATTATATGTGTCAAGAAAGGAAGGGGGGAGAGGTCTTGCCAACATAGAGAAATGCATAGAAACCACAATCCAACAACTTGAGGATTACACAAGAAAGAGCAAAGACAGATTACTTATGGCGGCCAACAATAGTAGAAGCGACAGATGGACAAACAGAAAAACAACAAAGACTAGAAAACAAAAATGGGAAGAAAAACAATTATATGGACGCTTCAAACGACAAATTGAAGAGGTTGCCCATGAAAAGACTTGAACATGGTTAAGAAAAGGAAACCTCAAACGAGAAACAGAATCACTTATAATTGCTGCACAAAATAATGCCATAAGGACAAACTACATCAAAGCGAAAATCGATAGGACCCAACAAAATAGTAAATGTAGACTTTGCGGGAATAGAGATGAGACTGTAAACCATATACTCTGCGAATGTAGCAAATTAGCACAACGAGAATACAAAACTAGACACGACTGGGTTGGGAAGGTGATCCACTGGGAATTATGCAAAAAATTTAATTTTGACCATGAAAAAAAATGGTATATGCATAAACCAGAATCTGTTCTTGTGAAAGAAACGCATAAAATTCTCTGGGACCTTGAAATAAAAACTGATCACCTTATCCCAGCAAGAAGACCAGACCTAGTGTTGATAAACAAAAAAGAAAGAACTTGTCAACTGGTGGATTTTGCAGTGCCAGCAGATCACAGGGTGAAGCTGAAGGAAAATGAAAAAATAGACAAAGATTTGGACCTTGCCAGAGAACTGAAAAAGTTATGGAATATGAAAGTGAAGGTGATACCAATTGTAGTTGGTGCACTTGTAACAGTCCCAAAAGGATTGGAAAAGTGTTTGGAATGTTTGGAAATCAGAGGAAGGATTGAAACCATTCAGAACACTGCACTGCTGCAATCTGCCAGAATACTCAGAAGAGTCCAGGAGACTTGCTGTTACTCAGACTCCAGTAAAAGACCATCAGCTAATGCTGATGTGAAAATTCAAAAAGAAGAAATAATAATAATAATAATAATAATAATAATAATAATAATAATAATAATAATAATAATAATAATAGAAATTGCCGGTTTAGCACTGTCGGTTGGGCGTCCGACTAGGAACCACAAGGTTCCAGGTTCGATACTGGAAATCGCCAAATCAGCGTATTGAATAGTACAGGGATCTGTGTAGTAAAGTGAAGAGCTGGTGGTGGGCGTGGCGCTCCATCCCAGACGCCAAAACAATCTCTTCGGTCTAGTATTAATGAAAAGGGAATAGACTCCCTCGATGTCTGGCTGATACGGACTTTATGCCACCCCAGTGACTTTACTTTTATTATCGGTTCTACTATTTTTGCAAATATTTGAATGCTCTATACTATCAAAAAGAAAAGAAGCTAAACATCTTAACGAGTAGAAAAATGTAAAAAAGAAAATTACTTGGTAAAATTGGTAAGATATTTTCGTAAAATCTCCACCTCTCCCCATTCCCCTAAAAGAACAAATACAAACACGTGGGGGTTCCATATTTAAGCATCGAAACCAATGTTGAACTACATATCTTTAAGGCGTAACACAGATTCTCAAAGATACGTGATTCCAAGTTAACTGACTTGAAAAAATGTAAAAGCTTTTAAATAAGATAACTTATGTATCTTTTACTCATTAATATATCAACCCTGAAAATTTCATTAAATTCGGTTAATTCCCTGATTTTTGGTATTGTTTTTCTTTCGGCGGGGTGACATACGATGGTGGAATTTACGTCCGTTAAGTTTGATTTAACCGAAAAGTTTCAATTGTGTCGATTCATTGAAATAAAAACCAGATATAGATTTACAGTTATTTTTTTTTCTTTTTCTTTATAACAATGCGAAAGACTTGTTTTCAATAAACATTTTCCTGGTAAACTATCTTAGACCTTTTTGCTTTAGTTTTGTCTATAATTAAGCGATAAAACTTATGTCCAATAAACTAAGTTTACACTAATAGGTTTTCTTTATGACAATACGAACGGTCTGTTAACAGTTAAGAAGCTGTTATGATTTATTTGGAACTACTTTACATTGGTCTTGTTTTCTAATCTCTTTTTAATAAACATTCTCCTGATAAACTATTCTAGACTCACAAGTTTTTGCCAGTGTAAAACGATAAACTTATCACCTAATAAACCTGTTCTATAGGTTTTCTTTATGATGAAGCAAGAATGCTGTTGAAAAAAGGCTTGTAAAGCAAAAAATATCTTTATTATTCTACTCAGACTGGTGTTCTCAACTTCGTTATTATTATTATTATTATTATTATTATTATTATTATTATTATTATTTGTTCCTTTTGAGTTTTTTTTAGCTGATGGTCTTTCACTGGAGTCTGAGTGACAGCAAGTCTCCTCAGGTCTCCAGGACTCTTCTGAGTATTCTGGCAGATTGCAGCAGTGCAGTGTTCTGAATGGTTTCAATCCTTCCTCTGATTTCCAAACATTCCAGACCCTTTTCCAATCCTTTTGGTACTGTTCCAAGTGCACCAACTACAATTGGTATCACCTTCACTTTCATATTCCATAACTTTTTCAGTTCTCTGGCAAGGTCCAGATATTTGTCCATTTTTTCATTTTCCTTTAGCTTCACCCTGTGATCTGCTGGGACTGCAAAATCTACCAGTTGACAAGTTCTCTTTTTTTTTAATTAATACTAGGTTTGGTTTCTGGCTATGGGTAAACTAGTACCACTACTGTTCTTCTAGAACAGGGATCACCAAACTTTTTTCACGGTGGACCGGACAATTAAAAAAATAACGAGAGCGGGCCACATTATTATTGTGTTCAATACTTGCTAGCCAGAACGAAAACTCTAAGAAAAAGAGGTAAAACAAAATGTATCTTTCCATGTTATATTCATGGATGAGTGGGGTAAGATGCACAAAAACAAATTTAACCAAAATATTTATTTTCAGAATATTATCAAAGAACGCAACATTCAATACATTCAAATACCGTCGACAGGCCTGATAAAATGCCTTCGTGGGCCGGATACCGTCCGCGGGTTGTAGTTTGGTGACCCCTGTACTATAATAATGCAAAAGGTATTAAATAACCCACGAATGTTGATATTTCATTAAACAACGAAACCAAGCGAAACCAAAAACTTTTAACGTTAATTACTATCATCTAAATTCTAGAAAAATCGCCTTCAACCAAAGGATTTCATTACTTTTTTCTCATTTCCCTTATTCTGTTCCCTTTTAAACAGATGTATTATTGATTTTTGATAAAAATCAGTCTTTTGTCTGAGTTTATATTAATACTTTAATCATGGCTAGGTAACCAGTTTAGGAGAAGGAAAACCTGATAAACTCGCATCCGCTCGTGCCAAGGGGTTGGTAAATATATATATATACGGCACGAGGCCAGAAGTATGGGACACCCAGTGAGAATCGAACTCACTTACAATGGTTTGTTAATCTAGCTTGCTAAACATTACACCACATAAACACACACGCACACATATATATATATATATATATATATATGTGTGTGTGTGTGTGTGTGTGTGTGTGTGTGTGTGTGTGTGTGATTCTTTATATATATGTTAGTTTGCTATATTCATAAATGAAAAGTATTCAATATATTAACATATATATATATATATATATATTATATATATATATATGTGTGTGTGTGTGTGTGTGTGTGTGTGTGTGTGTGTGTGTGTTGTGTGTGATTCTTTATATATATATTAGTTTGCTATATTCATAAATATCAATATCAGTGATAGATCATGTGTATCTAAGTTAGCGTAACATAGACCTAAAGTGAACAGCGTTTGATAAATGCCAGTTTCTTGCTTATGGGATTTTTAAAGTCCCATAGGCGAGAAACAGTCAGTTACCAAGGGCCTTTGACTTTATGTCTACGCTAGATACATATATTCTGATATTGAGCACTTTTCATCTAAGAATATAGTAAACTATATATATATACCAATCCCACCACACGAGCAGGATGTGACACAAGGTCAATTTCTTAAGCGGAGTTCAACAGGTTTGAATTCAGAGTTTTCCTTCTCCTAGACCGGTTGCCTAACCAAGGATAAAGAGCCCAGTCTGCCCTACTATTTACCCATAGCTGGAGGGAGAGTAGGATTCATACCTTTCCTAAGGGTATTAGCGTTAAGTGAAATACAATTACTACATGTAGGATTTGAACTCGGGGCGACGAGTTCATTTCCCATGACTTTAACCATTGCACCACGCGCTTCCACTGTGTGTGTGTGTGTGTGTGTGTTGTGTGTGTGTGTGTGTGTGCATAAAATATGGCAAACTCTTCCATATTGTTCCTTCCAGCTTGGAAAAATTGGCTCAGGACCAGGCTCTCCGTAGCGGACTGTTCATGTCTGAAGTCACCCTGGCGCAAAACCATGAAGCCAAAAGGTCCAGAAGAAAGCAGCGGCAACAAAGCACCAGCACATCAACATCTTCAGGGACAGCCTTCACATGCGACATCTGTGGTCGAAGGTATTTTTCAAACATTGGACTTCACAGTCAAAGGAGGCGCTGTATGTTCAAGGGCACAAAAACTACATAATAGTCTGCCGAGGCCGAAATGCCAATGATCTATATATATATATATATATATATATTATATATATATATATATATATATATATATATATATGAGTGTAATTTGGCAGCATTTTTTCTTTTAAACATGTTTCGTTAAACTGTACTGACGATTCTTGTCGGACGAGTTTTTGTTCGATCCTTTCTAATTTTCTAGCCATCTTTTTAATGCCAGGATTGCTACACCAATTCTACCCTGACACCAAAAAGATGGCCAGAAATTAGAAAGGATCGAACAAAAAATCGTCCGACAAGAATCGTCAGTACAGTTTAACGAAACACACACACACACACACACACACACATATATATATATATATATATATATATATATATATATATATATATATATATATATCAATTGGTAGTTGAAGGTTTTTGAAATGGTAGTAGTTTGAACAAAGCAGTGGGAATAATGGAAGTAATGTAGGCAGAAAATTATAAGCATTTTAGGATATGTTGACTTACTTCAAAGTTTATTTTGTTTAGGGTAGGTTTTTTTTGTTTTATATATAAAGCTTCAATTATTTGAAGTTTTTGTTTGTTTTTTTCTCTATGTAGTGTGTGTATTTTCAGTTAGAATTTTGCGGTATATATATATATGTGTGTGTGTATGTGTGTGTGTGTGTGTATGTGTGTGTGTGCATAGATATGACTAAACTCTTCCTTGTGTAAAGAGTTATTTTTCAATATTATTTATATTTTTAGCTAGTTTTTTTTTAATAATGTTTATTCTAATAATGAATTTTTTTTTTTCAGGAAAAGCTGATGAATGCTATTAAGTATTGGGAATACTGGTAATATTATGGTTTACTATTTTAATGATGTTTTAGATCATTTTACATTCAATCAAGGTAGTTTTACATGCATATAATTCGGATATTTGTTTATATTCTATCTTCATCTAGAAAAATAAAAGTGTCTTTAAAATCGATCTTATTACAAAAGAAATATCATAACGTCTGATCTTTCTTTTAATCGGGCAGTGTAAACTAGTAAAGTTCGATGAAAAAAAAACGTAAAACTGTTTCAATAGTGTCAACTAGAGTTGTCTCTTTAAATTAGAATTTATATTATAATCAATACGATTAGTTATTGTCTATGGTATCATGAAATAAAAAAAGAAACGAAGGCAAATTTGGCACTGGTTAAATCGTCTAGAACATCGAGCCGGGAATGAACTGCTAGTTATTGCTTTACAATAGATAAATATGAGTAGACATAGATAGATAGATAGATAGATAGATATGAGTACACTTTGATAGATTGATAGACATGACATGACTTATATAGGTAACTCATCAATAATGCATTATATCTACCAAAGTAGACTTTGATAGATTGATAGATATGCGTAGACTTAGATAGATAGATAGATAGATAGATAGATAGATATTAGTAGACTTAATAATAATAATAATAATAATAATAATAATAATAATAATAATAATAATTTTGATTGGTTGATTGATTTATTTTAACGCATATCAACTCGTCTGGGGTTATGTCGTACCTAAAGGAAGTAATGTATGTTGTATATTTTTGTTTATACTTTTTAGTAATTGGTTTTACCAATGTGTTAGCATCATTGGGAATCATGTTGTATGGTATTGATTAAGTTTATATCTATATTCTATGGTATGATTTTATTTCCCTCAGAAAGGACAGAATGTCCTCCATGCTGACATTGTCAAATAGAACTTTCATATTTTTTGCATTAAAATAACGGTTTCTGATATGCGCAAAAAAAACCTGCATTCCATGAATAAGTTTTTAATAGTCAATGGATTGCCTAATCCCAACTAGGAGATCAGACGTAGTGTTAATTAACAATAAAAAGGGAATTTGTCATCTCATTGGTGTTGTCGTCCCGAGGGATTACAGAGTGAAAATGAAAGAACACGAAAAGATTAACAAATACTTGGACCTTGCCAGAGAACTGAACAAACTGGGGAACATGAAAGTAAATGACGTACCAATTGTAGTTGGTGCCCTATAGACGGTCTTGGTGAATTGAAAATCAGAGGAAGAATCGAGACATTCTTGAAAACATCCATTAGAATACTCTGAATAGTCCTGGAGACCTTAGGAGACTTGTTGTCACTCAGCCTTATGTGAAAGAACACTTGCTATTATTATTCGCGTGTTTTTATACTATACATGTGCATCTATGTATGTGTGTGTACGTGTTTGTTGTCATGTATAAGTATATAGATTGTGTGTAGTAGATTTTATGTGGGTTCTACCGTGTGTGTGTGTGTGTCATGTTTACATATAAAGACATATCTATTGCTCTAACTATAAAACAAAGTAAAGTCGTTGGAGTGGCCTAGAGTCGGTATCAGCCAATCAGCGAAGGAGTCTATCCCCTTGTCCCTAGCCAAGGAGATTGTTTTTGCGTCTGAGGTGGAACGCCACACCTACCAGCAGTCCCTTACTTTACCGCACAGATCACTGTGTTATACATACTCTGAGTTGGCGAGGGCCGGTATCGAACTAGGAACCTTGTGGTTTCTAGCTGAATGGTCTATCGACTAAGCAAGCAAAAACACAAATATTCAAAGAAAATATTCTTTAAAACAATAAGACAGCAAAGACAAACACGTACAAATAAAAACAAAATGTGAAGTAAACCGTACTTTTTTTTTAAAGAAAAAACCGGGAAAACATGTGAAAAAGAACAAGGCGATTGTGTTTATGTCACGAGATGCGGCTTTGCAAAACGGATATTCATTAGGTCGTGTTTATTGCGCAGTACGTCATTTCAAAAAATAAATATCATCCCCACACAATAAAGTATTATTATATTTAAAAAAAATATTCTTAAATAATTTATAAAATAACTAGGAAATATACTACGATTTCACAGTCTGGCACGTTAGTCTCTCTGTCACACCAGTAGTAATTGCTCTACTTATACATAGATTATATAGATATATATATAGATTATTAATTGTATCATGGTCATATCAATTTTTCTGATACTAGACAAAATGGGACCCGACCGGACAAAACATTAAAATCATTTTGTAAGATTTCTCAGAAAGTGAAGGTTTGACCTAATTTAAACTACTGCATAATTACTCTCTCTCTCTCTCTCTCTCTCTCTCTCTCTCTCTCTCTCTCTCTCTCTCTCTCTTATATATTAATCAAGAGATACATAAAGAGGAAAATTGATATGTATGATATGAACTCCGATGATGCCAGACACAGTTTGGGAAATTCAGAAGGAAGATGAGACTTAGAATTTCTGACGGAGAAATATTTGCCGCTTAAAGAAATAGACTTTCTCTTTTTTTAATTGTAAATCCCCAGAATCAGGCTTACCTTAATTTTTCTTTACTGTCCCACCCAGAAACAATATCATAGATGAGAAATAAGTATTTTGTATTATTCGGACTATTGCCCTCATCTTCATTGTTATCTGTACAACGTTTGTCGGACTTGGGAACCTTCTTGTCTTAATCAGGAGCCATCACGGAACTTTGAACCTAACACTTTATTCAGTCCACGATGGTATCCTGTTCTCATTCCGCTAACCATAGCTGGGGTACAGGTGTTAAGATGTGTTAATTATTATTCTGTTACAAGAAATAGTGAGTGTAGGCTTTTTGAAAACAGAGATGAAACGTTTCTCTGAATGTTTGAGATGAGGCTTGATTATTATTATTATCTGCGTTATTCAGACTATTGTCCTCATCTTCATTGTTATCTGTACAACGTTTCGGCCGATACGCCCGATATGAGTTCGAAAAGAAGGTTCCCGAGTCCGACAAGAAATACCCGAAGAAGGCCGGAGGGCATATCGGCCGAAACGTTGTACAGATAACAATGAAGATGAGGACATTAGTCCGAATAACGCAGATAATACTAGAGATGAAATGGTTACTAACATAATAGTCGAATACAGCAAACAGGAGCAAAAGGAGTACAAGACTGGGTGGGAAAGGTAGGAATTGTGCAAGATATTAAATATTACTAACAAATGGTATATGCACAACCTAGAATTCATTTTAGATAATAAGACGTATCAAAATTCTCTAGGAATTTGAGATACAAACAGTTCATTTAATCCTGACCAGAAGACTGGACTTAGTGTTAATTAACAAGATATTAAAAAGAATTTTTCATTTAGTGGATTTTGCCATTCCGATAAACCACAGAGTGAAAATGAAAGAAAATAGAAAGATAAACAAATACTTGGATCTTTCCAGAGAACTAAAAACGCAGTGGGACATGAGGAGGTGGTGCCAATGGTAGCTGGTTCGCTTGAAACGGGCCCCAAAGGCTTATTGTTTTGTTTTGTTTTGTTTTGTTTTTTTTTTTGTTTTTTTGTTTTGTGTTTTTTGTCGGGGGATATTCACTTTTTGTTCATTTATTTTTGTGTCTGTTTTGTTTTTGCTTGTTTTGTCGTGTATATGATGTCTATATATGTGGCGCTCCACCTCAGACGCAAAAACAATCTCCTTGGTCTAGCGCTAATGGGGGATAGACTCTCTCGCTGATTGGCTGATACCGACTTTAAGCCGCCCCCGACGAATATAACAAAGTCATATCTTTGTAAAAGTTTAATGTACATATTTACCAACCCCTTCGTAAGATCAGGGTGTGACACAAAGTCAATTTCTTAAGCGGAGTTTGAATTCAAATTTTTCTTCCTCCTAAACCGGTTGCCAGACCAAAGTTATAGAGCCCCTCTGTCCTATTATTTATCCATAGCTGGAGTCCATTTTCTTTGACGGTAACCATTACACCACGTGCCTCCGCTAAAGTTTTATATACGTTTTCAACTTTAGTGGCGTTCCGTCGTTGCCTTGCAGATACATTACTATTGAAAAACGAGTTTGATCCTCACCGGATGCCCCATACTTGCGACCTCGTGTCACATACTACCCATGGTAAACGGGTTGGGTAAATATTTATCTCTTGCAGAGGATATCCTATCGAGATGTAAGGGTTAGCTAGTTTCACAGATCTATTACAACTGAAAAGCGAGTTCAAACCTTGCTGGATACCTCATACTTGTGAACTTGTGTCACATACAACATATGGTAAACGGGTTGGGTAAATACCTAAGTTTTTTTTTTTATTGTAGACACACATTAGAGATATACTCAATCGTTACTTGTAAGTCAATATGTAAAATGTAATTCATTTAAAAAATTATGCTCATCAAAAAAAGACTTTCAAAGTCTAACAGCTTTTTAGAGAATGACTTTTCTCAATATTTATATTTAACTATAATGCTGGAATAATTTAAGTCTTTTTTAAGTTTGATTCAAATATTTCATTGAGTTTTATGTTGTATTAGCGGGACCTGTGAACACACCACAGTTTACTTATTACATCGTTTGATATATTTACTTAAGAGCTATTGCGAAATAGTTCAATATGTATAAGCATAATAACCTTGATTTAACTCTCTCTCTCTCTCTCTCTCTCTCTCTCTCTCTCTCTCTCTCTCTCTCTCTCTCTCTCTCTCACACACACACACACACACACACACAAACACAAACACACTCTTTTTTAAAAGGTGGGTTGTAAAATATTTACAGTGATTTCCTTTCTTTCTTTCCTTTTTTCATTTTTCCTTATGTTCGATTGAAACTAGTTAGCGTTATCGCTTCCTCTCTCTTTCTTTCTTTCTGTGTAGAATTTCCTTTTTCTTCCTTTCCTTTATTATAAAAACGGAATGGTCAATTATTTAGCTGAGGTGATGACACTCATAAGAAATAAAAATTCGACGGATAAGCCACACCAGATAATCAGAATTTATATTTTTGCATTTCATGATCTCATTTTTAACCAGAGGGTGTTGTAATATGATAACGGTCCTACTTTTAAGGAACATGAATAAATACAGACATTTTAGATTGTTTACTTTCAAGGTTCGATATCGGCCCTCGCCAACTCAGCATATGAGTAGAACAGTGAGGCGCTGATGGTAGGTGTGTCAATCCATCTCAGACGGCAAAACAATCTCCTTGATCTAGAGCTAGTGGAAAGGGGATACACTCCCTCGCTGTCTGGCTGATACCAACTTTCGCCCACTCCGACGACTTTACTTGACTTTACTTTCAAGAATGAAAAATTCAGTTATTAGTTTATTAGATACAAAGAAATTTGGGTTAAATCCTACTTAACGGACATAAATTCCACCATCGTTTTTCACCCCGCCGAAATAAAATAAAAATAGTAAAAATCAAAGAATTAACCGAATTTAATGAAATTTTCAGTGTTGATATATTAATGAATAAACAATATAATGCACTAGTTATTTTATTTGAAAACTCTTACTTTTTTTCAGGTCTGTTAGTTTGAACCACATATATTTGAGGCGTAACACAGATCCACAAACATACGTGGTTCAAAATTAATTGAGCTGAAAAAATGTATTTTTAATAAAATAACTGGTGCATTATATCTTGTATTCATTAATGTACCAACACTGAAAACTTCATTAAATTTGGTTAATTCCCTGATTTTTGTTATTTTTTTTTCTTTCGGCGGGGAGACATACAATGGTGGAATTTATGTCCGTTAAGTAGGATTTAACCAAAATTTTGCTTCTTCTGAGACGAAAATGAAGACGAAAGATATGTGTATATTTAGAAACCCGAAATTTTCTCCAGACAGAAATTTCTATCGTTTATTTTTGTCGTGCTTTTAAACTTTGATATTTTTGTTAGTAATCTCTAATCTTCTTTTGGCTTTGCATAAGTAAAAGTGTAGATGTTATCACCACACAAGAAAATAAATACCATCATAACAAAACGGTACGTAAAACTATTGAAATGTTTCATGAAAATTATTATTCGTTTGTGTTTTGTTTTTTTTTGTTGTTGTTTTTAATCTGAATGAAATACACTTTAAAATGCCGCTGAGCTAATACATGATATATATATATATTATATATATTATATATATATATATATATATATATATATATATATATATATATATATATATAAACTCAAAAAATAAAAATACTACTCTGATGAAGGTTGGCAAAATCTGTGTACGGAACATTTTATGCATTTTTCCTATTATTATTATCATCATCATTTCAACTCCATCTGATTATTTTGATAATAATATTAACGTAAATCCGTATACATTTTGATAAACAGACCGAAACACATGTGTAAGTGATATCGATTAAAAGTGATATCGATAAAATTCATTTTTATCCATCTACATTTCTTTTCTTTACTCATTTTTTCCTCATATTGTCGGATTCATTTCCCATTTTCACACACACACACATATATATATATATATATATAATATATATGATATATATATATATATATATATATATATATATATATATATATATGAGGTAAAGGAGCTGATGGTAGGTGTGGCGCTCCACCTCAGATGCCAAAACAATCTCCTTGGTCTAGCGCTATTGAAAAGCGGATAGACTCCCTCGCTGACTGGCTGATACCAACTTTACGCCGTCGAATATGAGGTAAGGTAAAAGGAAAAGTGGACAAAAAAATAATGAATATTTCCTTATACCTTACCTCATACTGTCGGATTTTACTCCAGCCCTCCTATCTTCATAGTGCAGTAAAAACATATAGCGACATATTTGTTTTACTTACTTGCAATTACATACATATGTTTATTATACACAACCGTGTGTGTGTGTGTGTGTGTGTGCGCGTGCGTGTGTATGTGTGTGTGTAAAGC
Source organism: Doryteuthis pealeii (assembly GCA_023376005.1). NCBI lineage: Eukaryota > Metazoa > Mollusca > Cephalopoda > Myopsida > Loliginidae > Doryteuthis > Doryteuthis pealeii. The sequence goes on along the minus strand of CM042179.1, from coordinate 12,644,383 downwards.
CCTCCGCACGGGCAGAACGGGACACAAGGTCAATTTCTTAAGCGGAGTTTAACAGGTTTGAATTCAGACTTTTCCTTCTAAACTGGTAACCTAGCTATGGTTAAAGATCCCAATCCGCCCTACTATTTACCCATAACTGGAGGGAGAGCCGATGAATGCATACCTTTCCCAGGGTTGTTAACGGTATGTGAAATGCAAACAGCCTTGTCTAGGATTTGAACTCGGGTCGTTGTGCCTATTCCCTACGACTATTTGAAGTCGGATCGACGAGTCCATTTCCAACGACTTTAACCATTACACCACGCACCTCCACAATCACCTTGTATGTGTGTATAGTGCGTGTGTGGTGAGTTCTGTGAAAAATACTGTAGTAAGCATATGTTTTTAAGTGTTTTTCATCTCGCCTCAGTGATAAATATTAAACATAGCACGAAAACAATTTCACAATTGTCTAAAGAGACAAAGTTTGTGGACACAAATTAATTTGGTCTTTTCTTGTCGCAACAGGTGAACAAACTTTCAGGCAATAGAGTATGTGTGTTTTTGTTATTGTTATTATTGCACTTTACTGACAGAATAATATCATGCAATTAATTTCTCTTGATGAAGGTATTGTTAAGAAAGATATGTGCTGAATTTTAAAGAAATCGATATATTGCTTTGATCAAAAAAGTAAATTAGATTTTTGTAGTTATACGGCAATGTGAAGGCGCGTGGTGTAATGGTTATCGACGTTGGGGGGGGGGGGATAGACACATCGATATGAGTTCAAATCATGGACAAGGCTGTTTGCATTTCACATAGCGAATAATACGCTCGGATAAGGTGTGAAGCTAACTATTATCACTCCAGTTATGGGTAAATAGTAAGAATGAAATATAATATTAAATAGAGGAATGAAAACTCTGCGAAACGCGCTAGGATACAGTCGTAACGTCACAACCAACACGCATTTTCAATGTCACGCGCATTACAACATACACACACGTACAAACAAAAATAAACGCATTCACGCTCACACGAGACTACAGTTATTTAAAAAATAACATCATTTTAAAAAAAAAATTTCATTTGGGAAGAAATGCCATAGCTGGACTGCTTCAGTTTAATTCTTTTGATAAAGAGGTATTACCTCGAAAATTCAAGAAATCAACCTCCTAACCAATACATACACAATGCTTCAAGCAAATTATGAAACTCTCTTATATATATATATATATATATATATATATATATATATATATATATATTTATATATATATATATGAAATGCGTACAGACTCGTCCAGGATTTGAACTTGGGTCGTTGTGCCTATTTCCTACGACGATAGCTGTTACGCAACGAGTGACTTCTTGATTTTTGTTGATGTATAACATTAGGTTACATAATTAATAAGTAGCCTATTAATCATGTATGATAAGTGTAACTTTAATTCAAGCTTACGGTTGTAAAAAAGATCTGAGTTTGGCCTCTTTCGGTGTGAACGTGACAAAGAGTTTAGAAAAGTCAGATTTTAGTTTGGCGCTGAACAGAGCGTTCGCAATGGTGATCTATCGGTTGAAACTAAATTCTCACACGCGGGTTTGTTGATCTGGATTCTTATAAAATAATAAAGAGCTCTAAGAAAAATCCAATATCCAACAAAAAGTTTTGTGTTCGTTTACTCAGTCCAGCTACTCAGAACAAGATAAGTAGAAAGAAGATTAGTATATCTGTGTAAAAAATATATATATATATATATATATATATATATAATATATATATAAAGAAAAAATGAAAAAACACAGGTTTAAATGGGTTTTTTTCATTTTTTCTTAATATACTACATACCGTCGGATTCACTTCCTTTCTTCACACACACACACACACACACACACACACACACACATATATATATATATATATATATATATAGCTTAGGTGGGCTGGTCACGTTGTGAGAATGAATGAGAACAGGCTTCCAAAGAAGATTTTATACGGACAATTACCAAATGCTAAGCGTTCTATTGGACGTCCTCTCTTACGCTACAAAGACAAATTGAAGGACAATTTGTAACGCCTCGATATTGACCTGAGTGCTGGGGAAGATCTAGTATCAGATCGGAAGGAATGGCGTAAGACATGTTTCGCTAGACTAAAGAGCTTTGAAGGAAATAGACTGAAGCATAAAGATCGGCTCTGCCTAACTTTAAAACAAAAACATTTAACTACTGTTTTGGATCATTTCGTTTGTCAGTGTGGCTTCATGGCTCGCAGCTGGGCTGGGCTGCTGTCACACTCGAGGAAACATAAAATGTCTTCTTGACAGCATGCACAACATGGGAGGAATCAAATCACTCACTGCTGACCCTCATCTATCGTTCACGATAGGAGAGTCCCCCATATATATATATATATATATATATATATATATATATATATATATATATATCCATTGGGAGAATGTATTTCCGACAATAATAAAAAAATGAGTTACATTAGCTATAAGTAAAGTCGTCGGGGCGGCCTAAAGTCGGTATCAGCCAGTCAGCGAGGGAGTCTATCCCCTTTTCAATAGCGCTAGACCAAGGAGATTGTTTTAGCATCTGCTCCTTACTTTACCGCACAGATCCCTGTGTTACTCATACGCTGAGTTGGCGAGGACCGGTATCGAACTAGGAACCTTGTGGTTTCTAGCCGAACGCTCTACCGACTGAGCTAACCCGGCCCTACTACACAATTATCAAGAAGGCTTGCTCTACACCTATCAGATTCTAGCTTAATATGTCAACATTAAAAAAGCACAATTGCCCTACTACAACTTATAGAAATATTTTAGTTAATAATACAAAAATACTTCATACTGACAATAATAGCAAAATATTAAAAATCCTTGGTGCCCTATATATAAAATTTAGACAACCCATTATTAATAGAATTAACTTTGAAACTAGTGACAATATTCTAAAATATTTAAAATAGATAGAACAATTTATATTCCGAAATGCTTAAAATAGAACAATTTTTATTCTAAAATACGTTTGCCTAACTTAATAGAAATATCTTTTTTAAATAAACTGTCCCTGTTGCTTAGCCCCACATTGGTGACAAAAACAAGACAATAGTTTAAAGACTAAACAGTTTCAATAATGATTGACAGATATACTCTACCTTAATAATGGTTTGGATAAGAACCGAAAGTACTTGGTCAGCTAATAATGGCTATTTGGACAAATCATTAGCGCCTTTTAAGATGGTAACATCAAATGAATTGTTAGAAAGCTTGAAAGAAGAAATAAATTTTTTAAAAACTTAATAAAATTAAAATAATAAGGATTCTGTTTTTTTGTTTAATCAAATTTATTTGAATATATATATATATATATATATATATATATATATATATATATATATATATATATATATATATAGGATGAATGTCATAGGATGAAGGAACACAACACAATACCATCAAACCCTGACCAGACCTTCAGCTGCAACCACTACGATCGTGTCTGCCTGTCTTGCATTGGACTTACCATCCCCGAACATGTCTTCATCCAATATATACATATATATATGTATATGTGTGTGTATTTTGGTTTTTTTATGTGTGTGTGATGTGTAATGTTTAACATCCTTGAGAAATGAACACAGTGAATTGAGTTCTTTTCCTATGCGCGGCTGTTTGAATTTCACATAATACCTTACTTGGGGAAGGGTATGCATCCAACTACTCTCCCTCCAACTATGGGTAAGTTGTAGGGTATATTGGATTCTTAGTAAACATTAGGAGAAATGAAAACTGAATTCAAACACGTAAAACTATGTTTAAAATTAACCTTTTGTCGCATCCAACTCGTGCAGTGTGGTTATATATATATATATATATATATATATATATATATATATATATATATGTGTGTGTGTGTGTGTGTGTGTGTGTGTGTGATAAAATAATTTATTATATCGTATTTTCCGTAGTGTTCCTTTTCTCATATACATATTATACAACTTCGCACCACAACAATGAAAACAACAATCCACCTGAAGACAACCACGGACGTGGTTGAAAGTGCTTTGGTGGGGGATATGAGACACCTTCTCTGTCATTTGGACCCCAATATAAGAAAAGTTACACAATTACTACAATTATACAATTGAAGATAATCAAGAAGAAAAAATGAGTAAAACTTTCTAATCTAAACTTTAATTTCTAAATTAGTGCCATTCAAATAAGAATATCTATGTATATAGCCATATCAGTAATTATAAATACATATATATTTTGTGCGCCTAATTATATTCCCGAAACTAAAATATTAACTATAGATAGATGGAAACAGAATGATATAGAATAATATAAGATAGATAGATAGAAACCGATAGATAGATAGATAGATAGATAGATAGATAGATGATAGATAGATAGATAGATAGATAGATAGATAGATAGATAGATAGATAGATAGAAACACAATGAGATAGATATATAGAAACATAGATAGATAGATAGATAGATAGATAGATAGATAGATAGATAGATAGATAGATAGATAGATAGATAGATAGAAAGATAGATAGATAGATAGATAGATAGATAGATAGATAGATAGATAGATAGATAGATAGATAGATAGATAGATAGATAGATAGATAGATAGATAGATAGATAGAAAGAATAGAGATAGATAGATAGATAGATAGATAGATAGATAGATAGATAGATAGATAGATAGATAGATAGATAGATAGATAGATAGATAGATAGATAGATAGATAGAGATAGATAGATAGATAGATAGATAGATAGATAGATAGATAGATAGATAGATAGATAGATAGATAGATAGATAGATAGATAGATAGATAGATAGATAGATAGATAGATAGATAGATAGAAACAGAATGAGATAGATAGATAGATAGATAGAAACAGAATAGATAGATAGATAGATAGATAGATAGATAGATAGATAGATAGATAGATAGATAGATAGATAGATAGATAGATAGATAGATAGATAGATAGATAGATAGAAACCGAATGATAGATAAATTCTAAAATATATTTCTTGGTCTAGGATATATAGATAGATGAGTAGTTAGAAGTCATGTTTTATTTATTTCATTTTTTTTAAATTCTGAACAAGGGAAGTAAATACTTGCCACTGTGCAATCAGTCACACTATTTCCAGTGCATGGGAGGTAACTCTGATATACTTTTTCTGTTTTTTTCTTTTAACGATGTTAATTGCTTTTAAACTGTTCTTTGTAATTTACTTTTTTAACTTGTTTAATACGTCTTTAAATTTAGTTTTGTTCTTTTTATAATACAAAACATATACATTAGATACTTTTCCTCTTTAATTATTCTTTCGTTTATTTTTTTTTTTGGTTATTGATAACATTTTTTTTTTTTCGATTTTTAAAATCACAATTCTAAAACACTGGTGAGCAAAAGCAGTATTGATCACCAGACTAGGAAAAAAATTAGTAAAACTTTCTAATCTAAACTTTAATTTCTAAATTAGTGCCATTCAAATATGAATACCTATGTATATAGGCATAGTAATAGTAAATACATATATATTTTGTGCGCCAAATTATATTCCCGAAACTAAAAAATTAACTATAGATAGATGGATAGATGGAAACAGAATGATATAGAATAATATAAGATAGATAGAGATGAGATATTTATTTATTCTTTCATTTTTTTTATTTTTTTTATTTTTTTAGTTATTGATAACATTTATTTTTTTAGTTATTTCGATTTTTAAAATCACAATTCTAAAACACTGGTGAGCAAAAGCAATTTTGATCACCAGCCTAATTTGATGTTTATCCTGTATGTGTGTTTATCTGACAAGGCATGAAAGGTCCCCTGTGCCGATTGATCGGAGGGGGGCTCTCCGACCGCCCGTCTAGTGTAAGCAAGGGCCAAAATGGGGTGCTGCATGTCATGAAGTGCTCATCTACCAGGATTCAGTCCTTAACCATCACGGTTCGCCACCCACAACCAACAGGTAGTTGGTTGGGTGGGGGTCTTACCCTTCTGCAGAGGTGCAGTCGGTGTATTCTAAAGCCCCAGCCAACAGGGCTGAACGTGAGCTAAACCTTTGACAGATAAACAGACATACATATATGCATAATCACCTCACATGGTGTAATGGTTAGCAAGCTAGATTCGCCAACCATTGTTAGTGAGTTCGATTCTCACTGGGTGCCCCTTTCTGCTATGCCTAGTAAATAACTATATGCATAATCTTTCTTTTATACAGAGAGATATTTTATTTAAAGAGATGACATGTGCATCTTCACCCATTGAAAGAAATAACAATGTTATTTCAAAGTGATACTGTTGTACAAACACGTACCTACCCAACCCCTACGCACTAGTGATATATGACACAAGGTCAATTTCTTAAGCGGAGTTTAACAGGCTGGAAGTCAGAGTTTTCCTTCTCCTAGACCGGTTGCCTAACCAAGAGCTCAATTTCTTCTATTATTTACCCATAGCTGAAGGGAGAATAGTTGGATGCATACATTTCCCTATGGTATTAGCGCTATGTGGAATTCAAACAGTCTCGTCCAGAAATTGAACTCGTCTCGCAGTGTCCGTTTCCTACGACGATTAGCATTACACAATAAACACCTCCAAGCACTTTTTAGATGAATGTATAGCGAGGATAGTATGTGATATATATATTTACATATTTACCACCCATCTGCACGGGGAGGATGTGACACAAGGTCAATTTCTTAAGCGGAGTTTAACAGGTTTGAAGTCAGAGTTTTCCTTCTCTTAGACTGGTTGCCAAAGTCTCCTCAGCTCTCTATTATTCACAGTATTCTATCCGAACTCAACGGTATTGTGTTTTGGACGGTTCCAATCCTTCTACGGATCTCCGGTTCCTTCAATCTCTTTCGTTCCGAGATTATTACTGTGGTTGTTGCATTAAGCAAGAATCTGACAAATCTTGTTCCTCAAACAAACCTCCAAGTGTTTTTGCAGTAAAGTTTTCTTTTTGTTTTCGAGTAGTAGTAGTAGTAGTAGTAGTAGTAGTAGCCAAGAACTTTTTTTTATGATTTATAGTTTTCATCATTTAGATATCGATTTACCATTCAATTTGATTTTGCACAGTGATCGTTCAACCAGAATTCCTCGTTATTCCCGTTTTAACAGCTAATCTGTATTTCAAGTATTAGAATTACACACATTAAGACACTAAATTCAAATAAATTTTATCTTCAAACCAATTTAATTCTAAATCAATATGACGTATTATAAATGATGTCTTTGTTAACATTAATATCCAGTACTAGCAAAAGTATGTGTCCCCCGGGGCGCAAGTATTTAAGTTTCAATGTAATAGAATATTATATTAAATTACAAAGACTAACGCAACTAAATAAAAACGAATATAAAAATATTACAATTACTAGTACAAAATAAAAAAAACACCCTCCGGGCGATGTAAAAATAGATTTTTGAAACATATTGCCTGAGGGGTGGGAGTAAAAAAATCAATGTCTGCGAGTTTGTACCCTAAGTAAGTAAAATCACCAAATTCATTAAAGGATTAAAAAATAAAACAATTTGAAATGTAAACTTTAAATATCTATTAAAATAAAACAAACTATATATAAATATATGATACTGAGGATATATCTATTAAAACTTGTTTTTAAAAAACAATGAGGACTGTCTAATGCTGCATGTTCAAATTTTGAGTGTATTTATTCTATGTTATGACGATGTGGGGTAATGTGACGTAAGCAGTGACGTAATTTTTGTTACAGACAAAAACCGGAAGCGAATCTCCATTATTAATAGATTTTAAAGTTATTTTGATTGATTTCTATATAAAATTATATACAGAAATACTTTTAATATGTTTGAGCTCAATCGGTAAAGTGTTCGGCTAGAAACCACAATGTTTCTAGTTTGATACCGGCCCTCGCCACCTCAGCGTATGAGTAGCACAGGGATATGTGCGGTAAAGTAAGGAGCTGATGGTAGGTGTGGCGCTCCACTTCAGACGCAAATACAATCTCCTTGGTCTAGCGCTAGTAAAAAAGGGGATAGACTGGTTGGCTGATACCGACTTTAGGCCACCCCGACGACTAGTTAGAAATCAGTAACAGTAAATTTATTAAACTCAGTTTTGTTAAAATCATTATGCAAATTAATCCCACCTTATACTATGTAATCTTTATTTTTTAGAGATATATAATACATATTTCATGATTTTAAATGCATTAATAACATTGGTAGTTTTGCGGCAAATCTAATTCAGGTGGACTATTGGTCTTAAATAAGATGTTAATCAAGATTGAATAATGACTATTTCATAATGGTTGAGAATATGACTTAAATAACCAAGGGAATCGTGACGTCATTGATGTAGTTTCGGTTACAGACAGATAGTTACATAATCTTCTATATAATAAGATATTGTATTATGTCTTGTACTATCATTGTATTTATTGGAAAAATTTATCAACGGTTTTTTTGTTGTTGTTGTTTATTGTTTGTTGTTAGCAAATATCTTCATGTATCAATAATATTTAGTTTGAGTTTTGAGTTTTGTTTAACGGCATATCAACCTCTGTGGGTCATTTAATGTCAGAAATGGTTATTATGGATTTCAGTCTTTAAAGTTGTGGTTTTATAGAGGTATTCGGTTATGTTTTGTTAGATCTTGTTGAAAAGGGTTTTTTTTTTGGGGGGGGGGTTAGAAAATTTTAAATGTCTTTTGGGTTTGTATTTTTAAAGAAGTCTTTTAGGTTTTTGTTTGATAATATTTGGTGTGGGTTTGTCTAAGGCTGTTACAATTTAGGAGGATGTGTTTGATTGTGAGCTGTACCTTGCATATTGTGTATACTGGGGCGTCCTCACTTTTTAAAAGCTGAGAATGAGTGATGTAGGTGTGCCCAATACGCAGTCTGGCGAGTATTACTTCTTTTCTGGGTTTTTTCTTCTGTGTTCTGCCGGCCACTCACCAATAACTTCTTGTATCTCATAGAGTTTATTTTGAGTCTGATTATCCCATGATTTTTGCCATTTGTCAGATATGAATTTGTTGATGGCTGGTTTAGTCTCCAACTTTTAGATTAATTGTATTTGCACAAACCGTTCGCCACGGATATGACCTGACACTAGGTCGCAAGCATGGGACATCCAGCAAGAATCGAATTGGCTATTCAGCAGTAACTGATCTGCGAGACTAGATTGCTAACCATTACACAACGATATGTGCACCCTTTTACACCACCTATTTACAGTGGATCTGATGTGTCACAAGGTTGCAAGCATGAGGCATCCGGCGAGAATCGAACTCACTATTCAGTTGTAACTGATCTGTGAGACTAGCTTGCTAAACATTGCACCACGATGGGAGGCCCTAAGTATTTACCTAACCCGTTCGTACAGGTAAGAGGTATTTACAGGTTGGATGTGACACAAATTCGCTTGTATGAAGCGTCCAGCGAGGATCGAACTCGCCATTGAGTAATAATAGATCTGCGAAGTAAGAAATTAAATATTGATATTGTTAATATATAGCTATGATTTTTTTTTCAAACTGAATTTTATGTGAATATATTAGTGTACACTTTTCATTATTTTACGTAAGGATGTTATTATTTACGACGTATCCCACGTATACGGGTCAGGCACAAGGCCCTATTAATGTAGGACCACACACGAACCGAAGTTCATGAGAGACTGGTGCAAAAAATACGTTGATCCCGTCGGCATTCCCCCTCAACGGGGTGCCTCAAGCACTGGACAATAAACCCAGCCCTGCTCCTTTAAATCGAGGGGACAGGTGTTGCCTGGGTGTATTGAAGTCAGTCAGTCAGTCAACAATTGGTTTGAACAATGTGACTGGCCAAGCACAACTCAACCAGTATCAAAGCAACTGGTACTTATGGGAATTCAGAACAGTCCACTCATGCATTTGGGTGATTCCATTCCCTGAGTCTTGATTGGCTGCTTGGTTTGTATGATCCTCTGAGGCTCCATAAATCCTGCCACTTTGCAGTGGTCTTTACAGCATACCAGAATCGTATTGGGTTACGACTGCTTGCTGTCTTGTCTTGCCAATTCGACGGTAATTGGACTTAGTATGATTATTCTACAGGGGAGATGGCCCACTGGGATCAACGTTGTTAACTTCTGCAGTCCAAGGCCGAAGCCACTGGACCCCCGACCAAAAGGCCGAGAAGATACATTTAAAGCCTGCCAACAACTGGGCAGAGAACAATTATATTGAAATGCAAACAGTCACCTCAAGTATTTGACAAATGGTGTTAGTTTTAGAGTTGACAAAGAAACCAGTCTAAGCGAATGAATACTCTGAAATCAAACCAACTTTACACTGCTTAAAAATTGACCTTGTGGCACACACATACACGCACACACACACACACACACACACACACACACACATATATATATATATATATATATATTATATATATATATATATTATGATATATTAATATTTTGAAGGCCAGTACAATGCCTATGAAAAATAAAAACAAAAAGATGTTATTTTTGTCATCGATTTCGAAACATGAGCTTCATCATCAGAGTTTATTTTCAGAAATGACGTGCTTATGTTTTTATTTGTGTGGTTATAATTTCTCTTCTTATTTCCTTTTCCTCTCCTTTTTTTTTTCTCTCTTTCTTCTTCTCCTCATTTATATATTTGTTCTCCACAAACTTTAAAAAAAAAAAATTTAAAAAAAAAGAGAGAAATAAGAAATTACAGTTATTCGCCCATTTCATTCATAAATGAGGAGAAGAAGAAAGAGAAAAAAAGAAAAAAGAAAAAAAAGGAGAGGAAAAGGAAATAAGAAGAGAAATTATAACCACACAAATAAAAAAAAATAAGCACGTCATTTCTGAAAATAAACTCTGATGATGAAGCTCATGCTTCGAAATCGATAAGACAAAAATAACAACTTTTTGTTTTTATTTTTCATACGCATTGTACTGGCCTTCAAAATATTAATATATCATAACATACTTAACAATGCTTCAAGCAAATTACCAATTGCTTTTATATATATATATATATATATATATTATATATTATATATATAATATAGAGAGAGAGAGAGAGAGAGAGAGAGAGAGAGTAAACTACAGACACGTGTTTCGAGGTATCACCTCTCATCAGTACAGTTACACCATTTTTAGCAGCTACCTGTGGCCGGGTTCGAGACCCGAACGAACTCACGCTTGCCAAACCTCTTACCCATACGGCGACAGTCAGCTGCCAAGTATAGCAGGCTATTTAATCGCTACATTTCTAAGCGGAAATGAACTTCACCTAGAGGTCTCAAACTTTGTAAACAAAGTGAGATTTAGTTGAACGCCGAATACGGTGAATTTGCAATTAAATCCCTCCTAAATAAAGTGCTCAACCGAAATTGGGAGCGTATAATAGAGTAAACTACAGACACGTATTTCGAGGTATCATATATAAGTAAAGAAATAACAAAAGACTTAGAGATTTAGCATTATAGTCTATTTCAGGGAGCTTAAACAAAGTATCTAACTCTCCCGCTGATGAGTCGGGAGAGTTAGACACTTTGTTTAAGCTCCCTGAAATAGACTATAATGCTAAATCTCTAAGTTTTTGTTATTTCTTTACTTATATATTTGCTCTGTGACTCTAACATTAAGTGCACACATTGAGCTCTCAAACAGCGACAATTTTTTTTAAATAAAACTCTTGTGTCGTAAGGAAGATTTCTTCTCTGGACTTTTGGATATATATATATATATATATATATATATATATATATATATATATATATAACTTTGAAAGAAAGAAAAAAACTTAACAAACCGTCATTCCGTAATAATTGTATTTCGACCAAAAGCTCAAAAGGTTTTTAGTTGCACCGACAGGAGCATGCAGTATGGTTATACAGTGAGATTTTGAGGATCCCAGATGGAATAATCCTTTACTACCAGTCATTTGGGTACCTTACATATAAATATATGGGATCTGTTAGCACGGATTCCCATGACATGCTCTCTCTCTCTCTCTCTCTCTCTCTCTCTCTCTCTCTCTCTCTCTCTCTCTCTCTCTCACACACACACACACACACACACACACACACACACACACATTGGTGTGGGTATATGTTAGTGTCCTTTAGGAGAACGTCACATTCAAGTTCGTCCTAGTTTCTCCAGCTGTGTTCAGCTGATGATTTTGTTATAGCAGGTAAGTGACAATACAGTACAATTCAAAGTGAAAAGACATTGATAAAGACATTATGAAAGATATAATACACCAGTTATTTTATTTAAAAACTTTTACATTTTTTTAGGTCAGTTAATTTTGAACCACGAATCTTTCTAGGCGTAATACAGATTCCCAAAGATACAAGGTTTAAAGTTAACTGACCTGAAAAAATGTAAAAGTTTTTAAATGAAATAACTGGTTTCTCAGAATGTTTGAGATGAGGCTTGATGATTAGTATTATCTGCGTTATTCGGACTATTGTCCCCATCTTCATTGTTAGCTTTACAACGTTTCGGCCGATATGCCCTCCGGCCTTCTTGAAGAAGGCCGGAGGGCATACCGGCCGAAACGTTGTACAAATAACAATGAAGATGGGGACAATAGTCCGAATAATGCAGATAATACTAAAATAACTGGTGTATTATTGTTGTACCGGCCGTTCCTACAGTGGAGAACATGCACCGGTTCTCACTATAAATAGTGAGACACCGAGTGGAAAGGAGGACTGTTCCCGTTAACGACAAGCTAGTCGTACATGTACCATTAATTGTAAATACACTTGTCTTATTTTACCCCATCTCGACTTGACTTCTTTTTACTGTTGGGACTAACATCACAACAATTATATATTTTATTCATTTATATATCAACACTGAAAATTTCATAACATTCGTTTAATTCCCTGATTTTTGGTATTTTTTCCCCTTTTGGCGGGATGACATGCGATGGTGGAATTTAGGTCCGTTAAGTTCGATTTAACTAAAATGTTTGATGTTAATTGTTTTTTTTAGTTCTCCTCTTGAAATAACTTTATTTAGAATGACATGCTCTCTCTCTCTCTCTCTCTCTCCTCTCTCTCTCTCTCTCTCTCCTCTCTCTCTCACACACACACACACACACACACACACACATTGGTGTGGGTATATGTTAGTGTCCTTTAGGAGAACGTCACATATAAGTTCGTCTTAGTTTCTCCAGCTGTGTTCATAATATAACTTTATTTAGAATGATATTTTTCTGTGTATGATTGTTTTTTATTGACTGGTTGGTTTTAACAGCATCAACTCGTATAGGATTATTTTATGCTTAGAGGTTAGGGAATCGTATTCATTGTACGTTCATATTTACATTTCTTCTTAAGCATTTTGGTGTTTTTTAGGGGTTTTTTTAGGGGCTTCTAATTGATACGAACGTGAGCGAAGTGCGCCAGTTACTTAATTTTAAAAACTTTTATTATGGCATATGATGGTGGAATTTAGGTCCGTTAAGTTCGATTTAACCGACATTTTTAATTTTAATTTGATCTTCTGACGATAAAAAAAGGATGCCGATATTTCTCCATGAAATTTTTAAAAAAAAGATGTTTAGATCATTCATATATAAGTAAGTAAAGTCGTCGGGGTGGCCTAAAGTCGGTATGAGCCAATCAGCGAGGGAGTATATCCTCTTTTCACTAGCGCTAGACCAAGGAGATTGTTTTGGTGGTTTAGCTCAGTCAGTAGAGTATCCACACAGGAATCTCAAGCTTGGGTAATCTGATCTGTGCAATAAAGCATCTGGAAGTTGATGTTAAGTGTGACACCACCACCTCAGCACTAGTGAAAAGGAGATAGACTCCCTCACTGTTCAGCTACTTCGCTGATTTAAGATACTCATTTTCTAATTAACATTAGCCACTTTTATTTTATATGATATAAGTAAGTAAAGTCGTCAGGACGGCCTAATGTTGGTATCAGCCAGACAGCGAGGGAGTCTATCCCCTTTTCACTAGCGCTAGACCAAGGAGATTGTTTTGCATCTGAGGTGGAGTGTCACACCTACCGTCAGCTCCTTACGTTACCGCACAGATCCATGTGCTACTCATACGCTGATTTGGCGAGGGCCGGTATCGAACTAGGAACCTTGTGGTTTCTAACCGAACGCTCTACCATTCATATATAAAACTTATTAATAAATCTATTCATTTTAACGAGTTGAGGTCAAGGGCCATCTTAGCTCAGCCAGTAGAGAGTTACCAAGTAAAGTTGTCGGGGAAGCCTAAAGTCCGTATCAGCCAGCGAGGGAGTATATCCTCTTTTCACTAGCGCTAGACTAAGGAGATTGTTTTTGGCGTCTAAGGAGGAGCACCACACCTACTATCAGCTCCTTACTTTACCGCACATATACCTGTGCTACTCATATGCTGAGTTGGTCGGTATCGAACTCAGAACCTTGTGAATCCTAGCCGTACGCTCTACCGACTGAGCTAAACCGGCCCTGTTTTGATTGTATAATGTATCTCTAAAAGTTTTTGGCGTCTGAAGAGGAGCATCACACATACTATCAGCTTATCGCTTTACCGCACAGATCCATGTGCTACTCATATGCTGAGTTGGTGAGGACCGGTATCGAACCCAGAACCTTGTGGTTTCTAGTCGAACTCTCTACTGACTGAGCTAAACCGGCTCTTGACCTCAACTCGTTAAAATGAACAGATTCATTCGATATGATTGGAGCACTTCATGTTCCTTAATTAAATTAGCCAATTTCAGACATTTCAATAAGTGTATAAGAGACGAAACCTTTGCAGTTTGTGGCAACAAAAAACAAAAAAAAATATAAGTATCAGCTAAAGGCCATCTTCAAGCAATGAGATTTCCAACCGGATCAACTTGAGATTTTTGGCGGGAAAACAATCCTCCTGACGCTCAATCATCTTAATCAACTATAACAGGCTCAGTCGGTAAAACACTCACCTTGGAATCGCAAGGTTCTGGGTACGATACCGGCCCTCGTCAACTTAGCTTATGAGTTAACTTTGAATCACGTATCTTTGATGCGAAACACAAATTCTCAAAGATACGTGGTTCAAAGTTAACTGACCTGAAAAAATGTAAAAATCTTTTTAAATAAAATAACTGATGCATTATATCTTTTATTCATTAATATATCAACACGAAAAATTTCATTAAATTCGGTTAATTACCTGCTTTTTGGGGTTTTTTTTTTTTCTTTCGGCCGGGTGACATACGATGGTGGAATTTAGGCCCGTTAAGTCCGATTTAAACGCTTTAACCATCAAGTTCTTCACATATGGATATAAACTTTCATTTTTCAATATTAGGCTTTTTAACCCGTAAATTATTAATGTTTTTTTATTGATTGTTTAATTTTAACGGCATCCACTCGGAGGTAATCTTCAACTTGTTCCTCGTAAATTCCTACCATAAAATAAACTGAATCCTCATTTTATGTCTGTGTTTTTGCAACAAATATTTTAAATATGTTTGCAATAAATGTTTTTAAATAAAGAAAATATATATGTTTGCAATAAATGTTTTTAAATAAAGAAAATATATTCAGTATTGTAAAATAACGGGTACAAGAAAAATAAAACATTTATTGCAAAAACACGGACATAAAATGAAGGTTCAGTTTATTTTATGGTAGGAATTTACGAGGAAAAAAGTTAAGGATTACCCGCTTGTATAGGGTTATTTTATGCCTAGAGTTTATGGAATCGTATTAATTGTACGTTCAGATTTATATTTTTTATGTAGTTGTTTCTTAAGCGTTTGGGTTTTTTTAGAATTTTGATTATCAATGGTAACAGAAATAAAGTAAACAAATAGTTACGATACAATTATGACTGTTGTGAAGGAAAGGTACAAGGCAATTATAGTTTATAATTGGGTTAACAGTTCATTCTGGGTTAGTAGTAATTTGTTAGAGTGTACAATTATTATGCAAATGTCTTTAAGAGTTGTGTAAATGTCTTTAAGGGTTGCCAGAGGATTTCTCCTGGCGGGGATATATTTTGGTAATGCAAGGAGTTTCAAATACACTTATCTTAGTAGTATAGGTCTTTGCAATGTCTCTAAGATGTCCGGTAAAGTCGCTGTAGTTTTATTCTTCTGCTAGTATCAGCTAGTACTGCTCCTTTTGCCTGTCGGGCCTGTTCTGTTGAATTTTAGGGGTCTGCCCCTGGCCTGTGATTCTAGGAACTAATAGGGGCAGATAACCCAATTTCCGAAAATGGCGACTAATTTTTAAACATCTATTTAGTTTATAGATGAGACCCTAACAGGTACTACATCTTTGGGCCAGAATAGTTTGGTTTGGTTTTGTTTTACGGTATGTCAATCCTTGTTGGGTTATTTTATGCCGAAGACTTTTTCTATTCATGCTTGATGGATATCCCAATTTTTTTTAAAACTCAATTTTTCTATTTAACCCATAGATGGAACCTTAACAGGGTGAGAGTGGACCTGGAAGTAATGAAAAAGAAGGGGTACTCCATACTTCCAGAGCTCCAGTATTTGAACTTCACCACTAGATGCAATGTAGTTTAACGTCATACCCAGGACACCCGGATCATAATGTACCTGGGAGTAATGGCAATAAAGGGGTACTTCACAGTCCTCAGATCACCAGAGCTGGAGCCTCACCATCAGATAGATTTTAGTGTAATGCGGACACACTTTTTAGTGGAGGGAGTCTTACCTCTTAGTAAGGGGTTAGGAGATAGCGTATTATAAGCCCCGCCGAGAGGGTGATAATATTGTCTTGATTAAAGAGATAATTGAATGTATGCAAGCTTATTTGGGTGCGTGCATGCGTGGTGTGTACATTTCTATGTGTTTTTAACATCAAGAGAAAGAAAAACTAGATTTATAGGGACCTTAAGAAATCTTTTTCTTGTATCTCAACGCTTGGCATGAGAATTGAACACTTGTGATTTTTCTATCCAGGAAATAATTGCCATTGTTTGCATAAATCGATATTTAAAAATAATGAAATTTTATTATTTTTCATTTTATTTCATCTTATTTATTTATTTATTCTATTTGCTTTTTTATTTGTTTTGTCTTGTGTTTTTTGTGTTTGTTTGTTGTTTTGTTTTGTTTTTTGTTTTTTTTTTTTTGTTTTTTGGGGAGGAAGCAACTGGGGGGTAGCAAATAATGATTTTTTTCATTTCATCTTATTTATCAATTCCTTCTATTTAGTTTTTATCTGTATTGTCTTTTTGTGTGTGTATTTTTTTGCCATTTTTTTTTTTTTTTTGCTTTTTTATTTTTTATTTTATTTCATTTTTTTAGCAAGTTATGGGAAAAGAAAGAACATAACAGAAAAACTGAATGGACTAATAACTTGAAAAAATAATTGCAAGAATTGAAGAAGACCCCGAGGATGACATACAACAGAACTTGCTAAGAATAACACTCAAGAAAGTACCAAATTGGAAAACACCGAGCCATGACAGTATACATGGATTCTGGTTTAAAAACTTTATGTCCATCCACGACAGATTGTTTCGCTGAGTAAATACCTACAAGAAGCAAACATACCCGAATGGATGACGAAGGGGAAAAACTACCTCAAAAACTAGCCCCAGAAATTATCGGCCGATAACGTGTCTACCTATGACGTGGAAAGTTCTGGTCGCACAGATAAGAGAAGAAATATTTGTATGCCACGGACTGTTTCAGTAGAACAGAAAGGATGCTGTAAAAGAATAAGAGACACGGATGACCAATGAGGTAAAAAAAAAAAGACAGGAAAATGTATCCTTGTAATGGACTTACAACAGAAAGGACCAGGATATGGTTCCGAAAACTTGGATGTCTAAAAATGTACAAGCTATCCGCCAAAGTCATAAACTTCATTACGAAAGCCATGGAAAACTGGAAAGTGGAATTAACAGCAATATATACTTCTTGTAAATCTTCAAGGCGACATACACCTGGACTCGCTAAGAACAACACTCAAAAAAGTACCAAATTGTAAAACACCGGGCCATGGTAGTATACATGGATTCTGGTTGTAAAATATTCCCGCCCATCCACGACAGATTGTCTTGACAATTAAATAAATGCCTACAAAAAACGAACGTACCCGAATGGATGATGAAGGGGATAACTATCTTGATCCAGAAATACCTTCCAAAAAAAGAATCATTCACAGCAACTATAGGCCGATAACATGTCTACCTATGATATGAAAATTTCTAACCGCATAGATAAAAGAAAAAAAAATTACTCACCTCATTGCTGCGGACTATTTCAGGACGAACAGAAAAGATACCATAAGAGAACAAAAGGTGTTACATAATCATTAGATACCTAATGATTATGACAATAGTGTAGAAATCATATTAGTGCAGCTGATGGCCTTGAGAGTGAGTGACAGCGTTTGACCTCACTCTGACCTTGCGTTCTGGGGATGATCGTGAGAAACGGAAGGCAATAGAAGGCCCTTCCGGTTTAAGGGGTAAGCAACTCAGTTAGTTAGAGTTAGAACTTAGAAGCGAAGCTAGCAAGATGTGAGTCTCACTGCGCAGATGTCTGGTCTGGGGGATTACGAATAAAGTAACATCATCGTAAATCGAAGTCTTGTGTTTATTACTAAAAATTAACAATGACACAAGGCTTCTGATAAGGAGTGATCCCCAACAGAAACCAGACACGGAATCCTCAAGAAGACCAGACCTTAGAAGATATACCAGACCAAGATAGATGATAGACGGCCGGCCAGAAGAATAGACGACCAGAGTAAGAAGAAGTAAGAGAAGTATATAACATATAGATATTTAGTGCCGGTAAAGAAGGCTATGCAACAAAGGGACAGATAACCTGCTACAAACAAATCAACATATTCTCATAGAGGTTAAAACAAGGCAGAAAAGTGTGGACATGGCATTAATATATATTTACCAACCCCTCCACACGAGCAGGATGCTACAAAAGGTCATTTTTTAAGCGGAGTTTAACAGGTTTGAATTCAGAATTTTCCTTCTCCTAGACGGGTTAACTAGCAATGGTTAAAGAGTTCAGTCTGCCCTGCTATTTACCCATAGCTGGAGGGAGAATTGGATTCATACTTTCCCCAAGGTTATTAGCATCATGTGAAATGCAACCAGCTTCGTCAAGGAATGGAACTTGGTTCGACGAGTTCATTTCCTATGACTCTAACTGTTGTATTGTACTCGCCCGGAAGATGGAACTTCCGGCTGAGGGACAAAGAGAAAGATAAAAAATATATATTTAAAAAGAAAGAGAAAGCGGAAGAGATGGTTTCCAGTCAAGGAAGCAGGGTGAAGATAAAGAAATATATAACAAAGGTCCGTTATCAGATCAGAAGATAAAGATGCGTAGGCGTGTCGTCAATACAAAAAGCCAGAGGGTCAAGCCGACAGCAGTCAGACGCCAGCCGGCAGCGGAAAGGACACTTCCCGTCTCCCGTCTGCAACCACCCCTCGTGCACTCATTGTAAGCTCTGTGCCTTCACCACCCACACACCGAAGAAAATAAAGAAGGGTCCTCTTTTGTACATACGTATCTGTTGTTATTGATGTCCAGTAGTCGGTCGTAGCTGACTACTCGCATACATCGCTTTGGGTACTGTGACCATACCGGCTACGTATACAGATACGCGATTTAGCAACGTGAAGAAGAAGCCGCTATATAACATGATGCCAGTATATAACATTTTTTTTTTTTTGCACAAGAATGCTGCGAGCAGTATTGAACAAGTCGTGGAAACAGCACCCCACAAGGGAGCAGCTGTATGGTCACTTGTCCCCTATCTCACAGACCATCCGAGTGAGACGGACTAGGCATGCAGGGCACTGCTGGAGAAGCAAGGACGAACTCATAAGCGATGTTCTCATGTGGAAGCCAACACACGGACATGCCAGAGTGGGCCGCCCAGCAAGGACCTACATTGACCAGCTATGTAAAGATGCTGGCTGCAGAGAGGAAGAACTCCCTGGGGTGATGAATGATAGGGAAGGTTGGCGAGAGGTTGTCATGGATATTCGTGCTGCCCGCGCGACATGATGATGATGATATAACATAACCATTAGACCACGCGCCTTCATGGCATGAATAGACTGCAGAAAAGTTATGGATGATATCATGATATTTGCCAAAAAATGAAGTAGAACTAGAAACCCTCGGGGAAACCATAATAATATTCAGCCAGGATATAGAAATTGAATTTGGCATGGAAAAATGATGAAAAAGGAGAAAAGTGAAACAACGGAAGGAACAACAACCAAAATCATGAAAATATTAAGAACACTTGAAGAAAATGAAAATTCCAAGTACTTTGGGAATGCTGGAAGCGGACACAATCAATCAGACAGAGATGAAAGAAAAGAAATAAGAAAAGAGTATATGAATAATATAATATGAAAACTTCTAGAAACCAAGCTCTGCAGCAGAAATCTCATCAAGAGAATAAACTAGGATTCATACTTTTCCCAAGGGTATTAGCGCTAAGTGAAGTGCAATTACCACATCCAGGATTTGAACTCGGGGCGACGAGTCCATCTCCCATGACTTTAACCATTACACCACGCTCTACCACGCGTTTATAGACTGTACAAGTACTTGGGAATGTTGGAAGCGGACACAATCAATCAGACAGAGATGAAAGAAAAGAAATAAGAAAAAGAGTACATCAGAATAATATGAAAACTTCTAGAAACCAAGCTCTGCAGCAGAAATCTCATCAAGAGAATAAACACCGGAGTTGTATCCCTGGTAAGATACGCTGGGCCATTCTTAAAATAGACAAGGGAGGAACACCGATAAAGGACAAGGAAATTGATTATGCATTACACCCAAGAGATAACAGACTATATATATATTTAACAACTCCTCCGCACAAGCAGGATGCGATGCGAGGTTTAATTTCTTAAGGGGATATAAACAGGTTTAGACTTTCCTAGACATACTATATGTGAAGGAAAGAATGGTAAAGGGATCTCGCCAGCATTGAGGATTTCGTAAAATGGGACTATATGATGAATACACTAAAAAGAGCCTAGAAAGACTAATTACAGCAACCAGTAACAGCAATTGCAAATACTTACTCATTCCGTTTAGTTTAATTGTGTAACTAATACTTAATACTTGTTTAAGGAGATTTATATAGTACGTGATAAACAGGACAGCAGAGCGGCGACGTCTTCGTCGTCATGAACAACCAAATGTAGATGGGAATTTCCCCTGCAATGTGTGTGACCGCATCTGCAAGACCAGAATTGAACTAATGAGCCATCAGAGGGCCCAACTAAAGATATGGAGTGACATCATCGTCGTCTGTGACGGACTTCCAAAAGAAAGAAAAAAATAGTAACTGCTAGTAGCTAACTTCCGGTTTAAGAAAGGATGGTGGTTGATTTTAACCTGACGAAAAAAGTTTTTTGAAATTAATAGATTTTGAAATGTATTCTAGTTGTCACTTAGATTCTAGATGGCCGTCTGTCATTCTCCTCTGTTTGGAATGTTTCATTTTTAAAATTGGGTGAAATAAAATCAGACAAATAAAAAAATCTGCGATTAAGCGATACCAGATAATTTGGATTGACATTTTTGCATTGCTTCTTGGACGATTTGGACGGCCTCATTTTTATCCAGAGATTGTTGCAGGATGATAACAGGCCGAAGATTTAGGAACACCAGTATTATAATAATGATGATAATAATAAAATGTTGTCATCATCATCAGCAGCATCATCATTATTGATGTGTTCAGATGAGGCTGATTAAGCAGAATATTTGTTCATTGTAACGAAAGGGTTAGTCTTTATTTCATGCAGTGATTCAATAACATCATTAAAATACCGAAGAGATTTTAACGAGCACAGAACTGACGAAATGCCCGTGAGACTAAATGTCTTTTCTAAACTCTTTTGTGATTTTTACATCGACTTTTCAATACTGAATTCTAACACACAACTCTTACTGTCATAGTTGTTCGAACTGTTATTCTAAAAATTTTTTTTAAAGTTGATAAAGAATATAACAACAACCAAATTATACTTTTTTTTTTTCTTTTTCTTTTTTTTTTTTTTCAGACTCAGATCGCTATTTAAGAAATATCATAAAACAAGATATGTAACTATCTTTTTTATTTTTTTACATTTTTATTTTGGGTGCATTTAGACATTTATAGATATATAGACTTATATCAGGAAAAATGGAAACGAATCCGACGGTATGTAAGTATATAAAACATTTTAAATGACATGGTATTCAGATGGTTGCCCTGACGATGGTTTTCAAAACAAACCGAAACGTTATAACGTCGGCTCCTAATGTGAAATATCATCCATCTGAACATCTTACTGCTTTTTGTTTGTTTTTTTTTGTTGTTTTTTGTTTTTGCTTTTAATTTTTTATATACTTACATAAATAGAATTATAACATAAAAATAAGAAAATTTATTTGTCTTAATGTCGGCGATATATAAGTTCATAAGGAGGCGTGGGATGTAATGGTTACCGTCGAAGAAAATGGACTCGGCTATCCGAGTTCAAATCCTGGAGGGGGCTGTTTGTATTTCACATAGTGCTAATACCCTTAAGAAAGGTATGAATCCAACTATTCAGCTATGGGTAAATAGTAGGATAGAGTGAACTCTGTAAGCTTAATTATGCAACCAATATAGAGTTAGACTCCGCTTAAGAAATTGACCTCGTGTCATATCCCAGTCGTGTGGACGGGTTTGTAAATAAATATAAGTAAGTAAAAAGTAAAGTCGTCGGGGCGGCCTAAAGTTGGTATCAGCCAGTCAGCGAGGGAGTCTATCCCCTTTTCAATAGCGCTAGACCAAGGAGATTATTTTGGCATCTGAAGTGGAGCGCCATACCTACCATCAGCTCCTTACTTTACCGCACAGATCCCTAATAATAATAAGTAATCCATTTAAGAACTAATCCATCAAGAACAAATAAGTAATCCATATAATAACTAATAATCTATTTAATAACTAATAAGTAATCCATTTAAGAACTAATCCATCAAGAACAAATAAGTAATCCATATAATAACTAATAATCTATTTAATAACTAATAAGTAATCCATTTAAGAACTAATCCATCAAGAACAAATAAGTAATCCATATAATAACTAATAATCTATTTAGTAACTAATAAGTAATCCATTTAAGAACTAATCCATCAAGAACAAATAAGTAATCCATATAATAACTAATAATCTATTTAATAACTAATAAGTAATCCATTTAAGAACTAATCCATCAAGAACAAATAAGTAATCCATATAATAACTAATAAGTAATCCATTTAAGAACTAATCCATCAAGAACAAATAAGTAATCCATATAATAACTAATAATCTATTTAATAACTAATAAATAATCCATTTAAGAACTAATCTATCAAGAACAAATAAGTAATCCATA
>CM042179.1:12613434-12615934 GCA_023376005.1 Doryteuthis pealeii | reverse complement strand
ATTCATATCAAGCCTCATCTTATGAATACATACAAGTATAAGTATAGCTACAAAGCATAGCCTGTTTATTGCCTTTCTACACAATAACGATGAGGACAACAGTCCGATATATCAAAATTATTCATATCAAGCCTCATCTTATGAATACATACAAGTATAGCTACAAAGCATAGCCTGTTTATTGCCTTTCTACACAATAAAGATGAGGACAACAGTCCAACATATCAAAATTATTCATATCAAGCCTCATCACATAAATACATATAAGTATAAGGATTCTATAAGTTTTTGGTATTGTTAAGCTTATAAAGTAACACGCAAGTATCTTTTGACTTAAAATTGTGGTCAGTTTCAAATTGATGTGTGCAAGGGGAATTTAGGTTATCTCCCCTTTTCTTTAAAGATTAACCTTCTTCATACAATGGATTCTTTTAGACATCTCAAAATTTCTCCAATGTAAACTTTTTTATTACAATTATCAAAGGGAATAATTTGAATAACTGCGTCTAAATGAATATGCACACGCAATCCCCAAAGAGACTTTATATCAGATTTTGAAATGTTGCTCAACTGTGTGTATATATTCGACTTATAAGTATTGATATATTTGTATGTATATTACTCTCCCCCCTCTCTCCTCTCTCTCTCTCTCTCTCTCTCTCTCTCTCTCTCTCTCTCTCTCTCTCTCTCCCCTTTTCTATCTTTAATATATATATATATATATATATAGTGTGTGTGTGTGTATATATATATATGTGTGTATATATATATATGTGTGTGTGTGTGTGTGTATATATATATATGAGTGTGTGTGTGTATATATATGTGTGCATGTGTGTATATAATATATGTGTGTGAGTGTATGTATATATATATATTTATATATGTGTATATATATCTGTGTGTATATATGTATATATATATGTTCATATATATGTATAAATATGTGTTTATATATATGTTTATATATATGTATATATATATATATATATATATATATGTGTGTATATATGTATATATATATATATATATTTATATATGTATGTATATGTGCATATATATATGTGTGTACATATATGTATATATGTGTGTATATGTGTACATATATGCATATATATATATATATATATATATATATATATATATATATATGTATACATATATATATGTGTTTATATAAGTGTATGTATATTTATATTTATATGTATATCTATATATATATATATGTGTTGTGTGTGTGTGTGTGTGTGTGTGTGTGTGTGTGTGTGTTTATATCTTTGTTTATATATGTTCTTAATATTTTTCAGATAACTGGCAATTTTCGGATAAATGGTCATTTGCTTTATCTTTTATCTTTCTTATAATTTTCTCTTTTTTCTTTGTTTGTTGTGGTGGGAGGTTGGGAGTCTGTTTTTTTTTATTTTTGTTTTTTAGTTTTCTTTTGGGCTTTTTGTTTTGTTTGCTTTGTTTTGTTTTCTGTTTATTGGGGTTTTTTTGTTTTGTTTTGTTTTTTGTTATTTGTTCTTTTTTTTTTTTTTTTTTTTTTTTTTTTCTAGGATAACTGATGAATTCGAACCAAAAACTCAACTGATTATCGAATATCTACGAAGATGCGGCCGTGTCTCGGATTACTCTAACCCTAATCTACTACCACCAACATGGTGCCTCCACCGTTTCCAATTCCAAAATCTTACCACCGCTGCCAGCCACCGTCTCTCTGACCCTTCCTATTCCTCCGATTCGCAACCTCTCCGCTCCTCTCCTCCTCCTCTCACCTACCCACACCTTTCCCCATACCTACTACCATCTCTGCGGGTCGACAACAAAAGAAGTGCTTTCGGGTACAGTTTGACAGAAAAGAAAACGTCTCATTAAATCTAACATATCTTTCCGCGACACGACTCCTCCATCGCTAACAAAAACTCGGCATCTACTGCTTTTGTGTATCTGTGTCCGAAAATGTTCCTATCTACGTTGATATCCAGTTACTTCAGGCTAGATTCTCGGAGAGCACCTTACTGCCTGGTTTCGTCACCGACCGGGCGACAGTCACGCAACAATGTGTCCTTTTCACCCACAATCTTACTCCCGACCGACCCTACCGCCATTCCTATTCCTTCCCAGTCTATCGCCACATTCCCCACCCACTTACTCCTGTCCATCCCTCCAGGCGCAATAGCATGTGTGTATGTCTGTGAGTATGTCTATGTGTCTGTGAGTGTGTGTGTCTGTCTGTGTCTGAGAGTGTATGTGAGTGTGTGTATCACCTTACGACGTCAGCTGCGCAGAAGCAAACGTTGTTGAAAACGGAAAGCAAAATACGGGGTCTTTTGATCTACGCGCCCAAAATGAGCCTCGCTAATTCTTTAAAGTGCATGTATACGTACGCGTCTTTGACTGAATGCGTACATGTACCTGGCTGTCTGGGAATGCAGGTGTACTTATAAAAGAATACGTGCGAGTGTGTGTGTGTGTGTGTGTGTGTGTGTGTGTGCGCGCG
>CM042179.1:12598434-12605934 GCA_023376005.1 Doryteuthis pealeii | reverse complement strand
TTAATTAGGAAGGTGTGAAGGATTCTAATTAGGATTTAAAATTTACCCCTATCATATATTGACAAGCAAAAAAAAAAAAACACTCTCCGGGTGGTGTAAAAATTAAGTTGTGATAGATATTGCATCTGTGGGTCTGAGTTCAAAATTTAATGCCAGAGGGTTCGTACCACGAGGAAGTAAAATCATCAAATTTATTAAAGGAGTAAAAGAAAAGTAAAACAATTTGAAATGGAAACTTAGTTCTGGTAACTTTAAATATATATTAAAATAAAAGAAACTATATATGAATATATAATGCCGGGCATGTATTTATTAAAACTTGTTTTAAAAAAAGAACAACTAAGGTTGCGTGCTCAAATTTTCAGTGTATATGATATAAGGTTGTTCTTTATTCTATGAATTGACGATTTTAGGTTACGTGACTTAAGCAGTGACATAGTTTCGGTTGCAGAAAAATAGATACCGAATCTCCATTATTAATAGATGATTGAAAAATTGACGTTCATTGCGAATGTTGACTATCCCATAAATTATCATTCAATTTCAAATTCACACAGAGAGCCACACACACACACACACACACACACACACACATTATATATATATATATATGTGTGTGTGTGTGTGTGTGTGTGTGTGTGTGTGTGTCTGTTTGTGCTTATGTGATTGATGTTGGGAAACATTTTGGTTGTACTGGAAGCATTGAACATATAAGATAAAAAATAATAATCAAAATTCGAACTGATGAATATTGTTTTATTTTTAATCTTATTATTAATTCTTATATTTCAGGTAGACGTCTACCTTTTGTCAAACTCGCAATAACACACACACACACACACACACACACACACACACACATACACACAAATATATATATATATATATATAATCATCCACAGATACGTGTTTCGACTTATCAAGTCTCTTCAGTGTGGCTAGACATTTTGTGAGGTTACAACAAGGTTAAAAATCCGATCGTTTCAGCAGCAGTCGGATAGCTTACCCACTCGGCTATCATTATCCACAGAATATGAAGGGATCTTAACTGTTTTAATACACACATCTGCATGTATGTAAAGGCCGTCATAGAGTGCTCCATCCATTTTATAGGGAGCGCTGCGTTTACGCTTTAGTTGGCGGCCGCCAGCGGGATCCCCTTCCAAAGTGCACAACCCTAGGGATATATATATATATATATATATATATATATATATATATATATATATATATATATATTAAAATGATTTAAAATTCCAAAATATAAATTAACGTCGACTTAAAAATAAATTTATCTGTTTGAAATACTTTGATTTTGCTTATTTTCTACATATCATCGGATTTATTTTCATATTTTACCATCCACATATATTGGTATGTATCCACAAGAAGCAAGATACACATATAATGAAAAATCAAATTACCAATATTTATTAAGCGAAACGTATTATTTGAGTTGTATCATGAAGCACTTTATGGGGGACTTAATGAATCTATAGCTATCGTAATGAACACTTGAAACTTCTAAGAATACATTTGCCTTTTAAAAAAATATGTACCTGGTATGCTAAATTCAATTTGTACTAATCTCTTTCTTTGAAAGGACACTTCCCTATGAAATATAGAGCGAATTTGGGCACGACTTCAGTCAGTGGGTACGCATAGCGTTCAGCTGTTCCTGATTTTCAGGAGGAATAGGCAACTACCCGTAACATCTTGGGAAATTTTTTTGCCTACAGTAAATATTTGATTTTTTTTAATTATTTTTTCCGATGATTTCATTACTTATTATCATTGTTCTAGAAAAATGATATTGGTATAAATAATGAAACAAGGTTTATAAAAAAAATTATAATTTAAAAGTATTAACTTTACTGAGTCTATTAAATTTTGTTTTGAAAGTTTTCATATAGCACCTAAATAATGAGAATGGAATTATCTGTTTTCCTTATATATTATGTCTGTGGAAACCTCGGAAGAGACAAACAACGACATCTCACGGGACTTGTTAATTCAACCTAGCAATAGCTAATTACTCTGTTCATCTAATATATTTGCTTAATAAACCCTTTTCCCTATTCTTAATAGTCACTGTGTTTCTTCCTACTATTTTTCTGTTAACTCTTATTCACGAGTTTCAAGAAAAGTTATACATGGAGGTTATATATTGTAGACACAAACACTGGAAAAATCAGTTGATATTTTAAAGGCCATGTTACATACTTAATTTAGCTCTGTCGGTAGAGCACTTGACTAGGAATCGCAAGATTCCTGGTTCGATACCGGTGTTCGCCAGCTCAGCGTATGAGTAGCACAGTAAATTAAGGAGCTGATGGTAAGTGTGGCACACCACCTCAGACGCAAAAATAATCTAGTTGGTCTAGCCTTAGACTCCCTTGTTGTCTGACTGATACCGATATTAGCCCCCCACCCCCGTCGACATTTTACTTACTTAGTTATATTTAATTTTACTTGCTAGATTATAACAGTGTTATTCGCTTACTCCTTTTTTAGTATACACCGCTGATATTTATTAGGATTATCGTCGTAAGAAAGTGGACCCGACGAGCCGAGTTCAAATCCTGGACGAAGATGTTTGTATTTCACTTTGTGCTAACTTTCCCAAGGGGGGTAGCACAAATGAATCTTTCTCTTCTTCCTCCAGCTATGAATAAATAGAGGGAGGATGGCCTCTTTAGTTTTGGTAAGGCAACCGGTCGAGAAGAATGAAAAACTAAATTCAAAACCTAAGAAGTGTTGTTCGGGAGAATCCGTGGAACAATAGTACACCATTTTGTTATCAACTCATCCAAGAAATGTGGCTGCTTCTACACACAACTTCATCACTATAAACAAATCACCTATATGAGTAGTCCAACGGTTCACATTTTTTACTGATCTATTGTGCCCTCTTGTGTCGAAATCGATGGTAGAATACATGATATATATATATATATATATATATATATATATATATATATATATATATATTCAAAATGAATGTTCACTCTGATGAAGGTCGATTCTTCTATGTGTGCGAAATATTTTCACACACATAAACTGACCGAAACACATGTGTAAGTGATATTGATTAATGTGATATCGATTAAATTCATTTTATCCATCTACATTTCTTTTCTTTACTCATTTTTTCCTTTTATATATATATATATGAAATATAACATTTTGAAAAAACATATGATGTTTGTTATGTATATATATATATATGACAGTGGATTCGTCGACCAGAGTTCAAATCCTGTTTGCATTTCACAAACTGCTTATATCCTTGGGAAAGTTATGTATCCAGCTACTTCCCCCCCCCCAGCTGTAGATAAATAGTAGGGCAGACTGGGCTCTTTAACCATGGATAGGTAACCAGTCTAAAAGAAGGAAAACTCTTAATTCAAACCTGTTAAACTCCGCTTAAGAAATTGACCATGTATCACATCCTGCGCATGTGGTGGTGGTGGTAAATATATGTATATATATATATATATATATATATATATATATATATATATATATATATATATAGTTCAATGAGAAATCAAAACAAATAAAAGTTTTTGCTTTTATTTATTTAATTACGGAACGGTATTACAACCAGCAGTTTCTTGCTGAATATATATATATATATATATATATATATATATATATATGAGAAGAAAATATTTTAAAAATATAAGAAACAATGTAAGAAACACCGGATGTCAGGATTAGGGGAAACAATTTTATGTGTCAATACTAAGCATTTCAGTATATTGTACCATCTTCAGGACACTGTTAAATAATATTTATGTGAGGGACAAAATGAGAGATGTTAAGTGTATAGTGAATGTGTGAATATGATGTTATTAACCGTTAATTTTTATATGCCCGTTTGTTTACGAAAGCCAATGACGTGATCAATGCTGCAATTGATCAGTGATCAGTGATCAATGATCAGATGATCAATATCTACTTTAGATATACTAGCAAATATATGCACCCTACGGGTGCAAGTATTTAAGTTTTAATATAATAAAATATAATATTAAATTAGAAAGCTAATGAAATAAGAAAGCAGATAAAAAGATTTGGAACAGAGGGGGTATGATTGAAAAATAGAACAACTTTGAAATTAACTCTTCCATCATTTTCCATTACTTCCTTCTTTCATTGGTAAATTTTCCTAATTTAACTATTTAGTTAAAATAGGAAATAAAGAATAAAATTGTAGTTATTTCTTCTTGCTAATGGATTTCTTTTAAGATTTATCCCCGAGATTTTTGCTCATATTCAATAGGGTAAAACCAAACAATTAGAAATCAATAATACTAAGCATATATTTATTAAAATCACATTTTTAAGATCAATATGCAATTTGGCTTCCCATTCACACTGTAAACCGCTATTTTGTTGTATATATAAATATAATTGCATTTTGTTAGTATGTAGATATGGTTAACAGTATTAATAATGTAAAACAATTTTATTAATAATTGAGGTTTAAATAAAAATAAAATCATGGAGAATGTAAGGGAATTGTGACTTGGATAGTAATATAGTTTCGGTTACAGTCAGACAAACCTACAATCTCCATTATAATAAGATGTTCGGTATTGTACATTATTAATCGAAACACTGAATGTCGATAAATATATTTTTTGAAATATCAATAAATCATCCTTACATTACTTTTTTTTTTCACTCTCACTTATTATTTGCTATATTCATAAGTAAAGAGTGTTCAATATCATTAATGCGATTTTCAAACCAGGTGATTGGTTTGAAAATCGCGTACACGAGAAACTGAGAGTTACCAACCGCCGTTGACTTTAGATCTTTGTTACCCTAATTTCCCAACGATTTTTAATTGTAAATAACCAAAATGTGTTCAACTGTTTCTTTTAGTATTTCTATGAATTTTTTTTTTTAGATGGGGCTTGATTATTTGGATTATTCGGCCTATTGTCCTCCTCTATATTGTGGATTGAATTAAGGGTTTGGTTCAAAGTTCCGTGAAGGCTCCCGAGTTCGAAGAGAAGGTTCCAGAGTACAAGAAGGCTCCTGAGTCAGACAAGAAATGCCCGAAGAAGACCGGAGGGCACCGACCGAAACCTTATACAGATAAGGTATACGGGTGAAAATAGCAGAATATTTAGCTTAATACTTGTCCCTGGTCATGGTTAACGGAATGAGAACAATCTATCCTAATGAATCAAATAAAGGGTTCGGTTCGAGGTTCCTTGAAGGTTCCCGATTACAACATGTGGGCTTCCGAGTTCAACAAGAAGGTTCTTGAGTTCGGCAAGAAACACCCGAAGAAGACCAGAGAGCACATCGACCAAAACATTGGGTATATAATAATAAAGATGAGGACAACAGTCCGAAACATTTAAATAACAGAAAGACATAAATGTTTGTAAAATATCTATAAAGCTTTCCAGATATTTGAGTGCCCAACACTTCAAATAAAGACATTAACTCTTTGCTTACCAAATTTCCCGCATGGCTGTACCAAATTTTCTTGGTATTTCTTACCTGTATGAAGGGATATTTCAAAGTTCACTATCTATTCACCCCAGAAATTTTCATATTCAAATAAATCCCCATTATTATTGTAATCTGAGCTGCTCAATTATAATGAACTAATCATCAGTTTTCGTACTTTGCCCGCAGTGGTGGCCGAGGCGCTATGAGCGGTTTAAAGCATGCAAAGAGTTAACCATTTGACAGCCTACGCGGGTACTTTGTAATGGTAAAGGCCTGTGTAGAATGATCCAAACCTTTTGTGGCGAGCTGATAACGGACGAATGGTACATCAGATTCTTCGAAGACACTCCTGATGTTTTGAATTCAAAAATAGACCGGTTGCCATACCAAGGCTAAAGAATCCAGTTCGACAATTTTTCCATAGCTGGTCGGTGAAGAGAAAGATTAATGGGCTAAACTTGCAAATCGGTCGGAAAATTAGGGTGCCCCAGAAAAAAACAGAACCCACAAATTTTGTAATAAAACTGTTAATTTTAACTAGGGGGGTTTATGGTTAGGGTTAGAGTTGGGGTTTAGGGTTATTTTAATGGGAAAATAAATAATTTGGGTTTAAAATATGCTTTAATTTTCCGACCGATTTGCAAGTTTAGCCGATTAATGCTTTTACCAAAGAGATTATTTCATCCTGGATTAGAATGCGAATCATCGATTCTGTTTCCCACAATGATAACCATTGCGCAACAGACACCTCCATGTAAAAAATTGTGTATATATATTTACCAGCTCCTCCGCACGAGCAGGATACGACACAAGGTCAATTTCTTAAGCGGAGTTGAGCAGGTTTGAATTCAGAGTTTTCCTTCTCCTAGACTGGTTACCAAGCCATGGTTAAAGAGTCCAGTCTGCCCTGCTATTTATCCATAACTGGAGGGAGAGTAGACCTTTCCCAAGGGTATTAGCGCTAAGTGAAATGCAATTACCACGTCCAGGATTTGAACTCGGAGCGACGAGTCCATTTCCCATGACTTTAACCATTACACCACGCGCTTCCTAAAAAATTGTGTATACATACAGAGAATTCGAATTCATCAGTTAACCTAGAAAAAAAGAAAGAAAATTATTAGAATGATAAAAGAAAGGAACAAATGATCAGTTATCCGAAAAATATTATGAACACACAGGTATGTCATAAAAGTGCCGAATTTGAAGCTGTATTTACCAAGATAGAAATGAACAATGAATGGAACCTTTTTTTAGGGGGGGGGTTCAGAATACAAGGCGTGCCAAAAAGTACCTTCAATCTCGATACTTTTTGACACACATGTATATGTATATATCACTTTGGGAGGAATTTCGCTGACGACCGCCTACTAAAGCGTAAACGCAACGCTCTCCTATAAAAGGGATGGAGCACTCTATGGCGGCCTTTACATACATACAATGTGTGTATTAAAACAATTAAAATCCCCTTCACATTTTGTGTGTGATGATGGCCGAGCGGTTAAGCTGTCCGACTGCAGCTGAATTGATCGAAGTTCTATTCCGTCTGTAGGTAGCTCGCAAAATGTCTAGCCACACTGAAGCAACAGCTTATCCTCCACATGAACCCGCCCAGGCTATGTAGTTCAATTTTTTTTTTAATTTGACACTACTCCATCGTCTCTGGTAGACGGAAGACTGCCAACCAACCAGACAAGCAATAAAAGATATGGATAGAAGTCATGTGGATACGATATAGATATTTAGACTTGGCCTCTTATCCCACGTAGACGAGTGCTTCAGCTAGTCTCATGTACAAAGCGGGGGTATCTCACCAGGTTACGACACCAGTGAAGAAGAAGATCTTAGACTTGGTCTCTTATCCTACGTAGACGGGAACTTCAACTAGTGTCTTATGTGCATATACTACACGTAATTGTACGTAGCCTGATTAAAAACTGTAATATTATATGTAAATACTTTTGAATGCATATCAAGAAATAAAGGAATTAATTTTGAGTTTATCTGATCCACGAAATCACT
>CM042179.1:12560934-12590934 GCA_023376005.1 Doryteuthis pealeii | reverse complement strand
TTTATTGTCTGAGCATATGCATGAAGAACAAATACAATGACGTCCATAAAATAGATACAAAAACAAATAGGACTAAACTCCTAAAGAAGTGAGAGAGAGTTCATGAATAAGTGAGTCACTTACTGATAGTTGGGAGGCAAAGTCCCCATTTAATGGACAGAGACACCGAGCATCTAGCCCATGTTTTGTGGAAGAGGAATAGAGAGAAAATTCCCGGGCTGCTGTTTAAATACCTAGCCATCTATTGGCGAAACCCTCGCAGTAAGTGGATATTTGTCTCATACCCCACTTGTATGGACTGGGCACAAGGCCTCGTTTTAACGTAGGCCCACCCACAAGCCGAAGCTCATGGGTGGGAAAGAACAAAAATTGCGCCGATCCCTTCGGCATTCCCCCTCAATGGGGCGCCTCAGGCGCCGGGCAATAAACCCAGCCCTACCCTTTAAATCAAGGGGGCAGGTATAATTATAAATACTTATTCTTTTTTACTACGATGATAGTTGATATCGTTCATCGCAAGAGAGAAGCTCACTGATATTGACATTTTTTTTTTTTTTGTCTTCTGAATTTTCTAATTGAGTATTGAATGTGCCTTTATTGTAAACTCTTAGTTCTGCTTTTCTTTATTTATATATCTAATGTTAGTTTTTGAATTTTGATAATATATTTAAGATTTAATTGTTTATACCAGATTGCCTGTTTCACTGTTGCCACTACTACTGGCACTCTTTCTTTATCCAGAAGGATAATCACGTAGTAGTAAAGCCTTGACTGTTATCAGCCTCGTTTAAAAAGTAAAATTCATATACTTTTCGTATTTTACTAGGGGGCTTGACGCTATTAATTTAACATGACCGATCCAGTGGCCGAAGCGAACTGGATCCCCGCCCCGAACACAGTAGGTGAAGATAATCCTTTTTGGACCCAAGTCTATCCCAACAGGGGCAGACAATCGCTACACCACTAAACTCTAAACTTATTGACAATTCAAATTCTTTCTTTCGTAAACTTTCTTATCATTATTATTATCAAACTACTTTTTTTTTTTCTTTTTTTTTTTTTTTTTTGATTGAGGTTTCTTTGTTTCTGCAATTTAATTTGTCGCTTCGTTTTTTTTTTTTGTTTGTTTTTTTTGTTTGATTGTTGTTTTTTTATCTCATTGTTTATTTCTTTGTTTATTTTTTTGTTTCTTTCTTTCTTTCTTTCTGGACTTTGTCTTTTTCATATTTCCGTCATTTTCATTCTTTCTCTCTATGTTTTAGTTTTCTTTCTTTCTTTCTGTCATTTTCTTTGATTATTTCTTTTGTTATCTCTTACTCTCTTTTATTCTTCGTTTCTTTCATTCTTCCTTTCTTTCGTTCTTTCTTTTTTGTTCTTTCTTTCTTTCTTTCTTTCTTTCCTTCTGTAATTTTTCTTACTTTCTTTCTTTCTTTCTTTTTGTTTCTTTCTTTCTTTCTTTCTTTCTGTAATTTTTATTTTATATTTGGATTTTTTTCTTTCTTTCTTTCTTTCTTCCTTTCTTTTTGGACTTTGTCTTTTTCCTATTTCCATCATTTTCTTTTTTTTCTCTATCTTTTAGTTTTCTTTCTTTCTGGCATTTTCTTTGATTATTTCGTTTGTAATTTCTTTTTGTAATTTCGTTTGTAATTCGTTCCTGTTGTTAAAGATTGTACTGTTATATATCCCATTGCTGGGTACTGCCCATGGATATCCTCTCTGCCTGACGTCTGGTTGAGAAACTGACTTCCTAACTAGCCAAAACACGTGACGTGCGAGATTCCCGCCTTTAGGGGTCAAGGGTACCAACGTTCTGATATTTTTCCATCGCCTGATCTGAAAAACAATGGCCCCTTAGTATTCTCGCTACAGGGCTTGTCAAAAAAAACACGCCACTACATAATTATGCAACAGTACCAGATGTACACAAAACCAGAAAGTGTCTCATTAATGATTTCGAACGTGATAAAAAGTCATAACAGTGATGGTCTTCAGTATCACAGACATTGAAACACCCCCCTCGATTACCCCAAAGAAAACCTAATAGCGGAGGCGATCAGTTCATAATCTAGGATTTCTGTAGAATACGATAAGATGGCATTTTAGTTTGTAGATAGCTAAATGCGGCAGAATGCGTGAATAGGCTACGAAATGCGAATTTAGTAGGTGAAAGTGTGTCGTATATACGGCCTACCGGTCATGTTTCAGGTGGATAATGATCCTATTCAATGTATGAAGATGGTTGCCAATGACGGATTTCGAAGGTGGGAGCCAATTTGATACAATACACCAACTCAAAAATTCCCAACTTAGAAGCTTGAAATAAAATGGCTGATTAAATCCCCGGAGCGTGCTAGATTCGAATTTCCAACTAATTAACAATAGTGACTTGGCATCAGTTTAGTAACCACGCCTACGCACGCTTTTTTTTGGGGGGGGGGGGCGGATACTTATTTTAAATTATATTAAAATTTAAGACCAATGACCTTTAGGTACCCCTTTTGCGATCTCGATTCTTGGGGACATTTTTTCCATTTACCGTCAAAATCCGGTTAATTGTTAACAGACGATTTTTAGAGGGTTTTTTTTTTATTATAAAACTAACCCCTAAACCTAACC
Organism: Doryteuthis pealeii; assembly: GCA_023376005.1. Taxonomy (NCBI): domain Eukaryota; kingdom Metazoa; phylum Mollusca; class Cephalopoda; order Myopsida; family Loliginidae; genus Doryteuthis; species Doryteuthis pealeii. The sequence continues at coordinate 12,588,318 of CM042179.1, read as the reverse complement.
CCTAACAAACAACCAGATTTTGAGAAAAGTGTCCTTGTGAGTCAAGATCGCGGAAGGGGTGCCTAAAGGTCATATGGTCCAAAATTTCCAACAAAACAATAAGTCGATTATGACTAGAAAGATTTCGGATTTTTTTTTTTTTTTTTTTTTTTACAAATTAACCGATTTATATATCTGATTTTTAGTGTCTTTTTGATTCTTAATTCAAAACAATTTGTATCAATTGTTTAGCTCAGAAGGTTCCTAGTTTGATACTGGCCCTCGCCAACTCAAGCATATGAGTAGCGCAGAGATCTCAACGTATGAGTATCACAAGGATCTGTGCGGTAAAATAATGTGCTGACGGTTGGTGTGGCACTCCAACTCAGACACATTTCCCTGCGCTCTGGTACTTCTCCATCAGATAGTGTTTAACGTCACACCTAGGACAATATGACCCCCAGTTACCGCTTTCTAGCTCATATTATAAAAATGGTTAGGGCCTTGCCATAATGACAATAGTTTTGTAACAATGATATAGGTGCTAGGGATTGGCGTGACCAGCCGATTAATCAAAAGGGGTCTCTCCGATCGCCTGTCTAGCCTAAGTAAGGGCCAAAGTGAAGTTTGGCATGTCATGAACAGTTTAGCTACCAGGGTTCCAGCCTTAAGCATCATGAGTCGCCACCCAGACCAATAGGTGGTCCCATTTAGGGATCTTACCCATCTGTAGAGACGCAATCGGTGTATTCTACCACACAGTCGACAGGGCTTTAATGCTACGTGAAATGCAATCCAGGATTTGAACTCTTCTTGTCGTGTCCATTTCTCTACGACGATAACATTACACCACGCACCTCCACACCCACCCACCCACACGCACCCACACACACCCACACACACACATATATATATATATATATATATATATGAGTATGAAAAGGTGGAATGAAAACATCACACAATGCTGTTAAAGAAGAAAACAATTTATAATATAATCATAGCTGATACTGATCAATATTTCGATTTTACAAAAATCATCATTAGAGCTCATTTACTCCGTAGTTGTTTGGGTCGGAGAGGAATGTCAAATCAGTTTACAAAACAAAAACCTTGATACTGTAAAAAAGAACGAAAGTCGTTACAATATATATATATATATATATATATATATATATATAGAGAGAGAGAGAGAGAGAGAGAGAGAGAGACTAGTCCAGGATTTGTGTTCGTTTTTATATATGTCCCCCACCCCTGATAGGTAGAGTACTATGAAGGGGATTTTCACTGACGACCGCCGACAGCTATAAAAAGGCAACGCTCTCTTATAATACGGATGAACCACTCTTTAGCGCGTTTTACATATAAACATATGTATGTATTTATCAGTTAAAAAATCCCATCGCATTCTGTAGGTGTCGATAATAGCCGAGCGGTAAGGAGCCTAACTAATGATAAATCAATCGGATTTCCATCCTAGTTGGAGGTAGCCTGCAAATATCTAACCACACTGAAGAGATGTGATACGTCGAAACACGTTGTCCGTGGATGACTATATTTGTATTACTCACATGCATGTCCCCGCTCACGGAATAAATATTTCAGAGTTGTAAGCGGGTTCAAACTCTGGTTCACTTTCGTACGAAAGTACAAGTGAATACCCTTGGGAAGGTATGAATCCACTCATCCCCAGCTATGATTTAAATAATGCTATTGCTGTTCTTCCATTATGCTTGATTTGGCATTAAATGACCCATGAAGGTTGATATGCCATTAAACAAAGAAATAAAGTATGTGTCTAACCCCTCCATACGAGCATGACGAGACACAAAGTAAATTTTTTATGCGGAGTTTAATAGTTTGAATTTTTTGTTTTCCTTCTTCGAGACCAGTTACCACAGCAAAGTTAAAGAACCCTATCTGTCCTACTATTTATCCATAGCTGGAAGGAGAATAGTTGAATGCATACCAAGGGTATTAGCGTTATGTGCAAACAGTCTCGTCCAGGATTTGAACTCCATTTATCACTACGAACGCATGTGTGTAAGAAAAGAATGAAAATATGTATGTGTACGTGTAAGAAAGAAACAAAGAAAGAAAGAAACCTAATTTGTTAAAGCATATTCTCAGATATGCCGTTGTTTTGTTTTATCTTTTCTCTGTTTATATATATATATATATATATATATATATATATATATATATATATATATATATGTGTGTGTGTGTGTGTGTGTGTGTGTGTGTGTGTGTGTGTTTTAATGTACCAATAAACAGGCAGTGGGACGAAGTGTTCATTTCTGGAAATAAACAAAGTACAAAAAAAAAGAAAGGTACTGAGAGTTCGGATCGTTGTATCGTTATAAAGTTTGCTTGGTTTGGTGATCGACACAACGTGATATGAAAGTTTTTTTGGGTTTTTTTTAAAGAGGGGGAAATAATCAACTATCGAGATATTTTCTAGAGCAAAATTAATTAAATATTGGCCTTGATAGAGAGAAGGGGTTTTGGGGGAGGGTTTTTTTTTTTTTGGGGGGGTATTATTTTGCAATTTTGTTGTATCTTGTCTTTTGTTTTTGTTTTTTTGTCAGTTTTTATTGCTTGTTTTTTTTTGTTTTTTTGTTCTTTGTTTTTTGTGGGGGAGGTTTGGTTTTGGTTACGTATTTTAGTAACTGTGGGCGTACGTATATATCTATGCATGTATCAAGATTCGTGCATATGAGTATATGTATGGATATATGGATGGATAGATCATAAACATCATATATATATATTATATATATATATATATATATATATATATATATAGAGAGAGAGAGAGAGAGAGAAGAGAGAGAGAGAGAGAGAGAGAGAAGTGTATGAAAACACACAATACTGTTAAAATGAAAATATTTTATATCATATTCATAGCTAATATTGAACAATATTTCGATTTATATACAATAATTACCATAGCTAGTTTTTAATCCGGACTCATCGAGAGAGAAGTAGAAAATAATTTAAATTCAATATTGAACAATATTTCGATTTATATAAAATCATCATCAGAGCTTATTTTTAATCCGGACTCATTGAGAGAGAAGCAGAAAATAATTTAAATTCAAAACGGAAGCATTGTTGTTCCAAAAAGCGTGTAAGCTATGCGATCGCTTCGTCATTTGCACATCCGCTGCGCATTTCTCCGCCAACGTCATGATTGTATATCTTTAGTGTAACAGTTTTTGAAAGAAAAATACATATTTCAAATTCAAAAATAGAAAAATGCTCTTTTTCATAAAAGAAGAGTTTAACCCGTTCATGGTCGGTTAGTAACGGATTTTTTTTTTTCAAAAAAGAAATGTTTATTTAATTATTTTTTTTTAAATACTTTTTTATGTAAAAAATATGAATGGTGTAAGGGTTTATTGGAATAATGTGAAATTTAAATTTGTTAGGAAATGTATGTCTAAAATGGTTATGTGAAGGGGATTTATGATTTCTGAGTACAAGTGTCGCTAAATAAGAGGATATATTTTTAAAAAGCCTTGTCTTTGGGGGATGGTTTGATGTGTGAGAATAACGCAAGATTCCATAATTCTACGTAGTGTTCTATTATGTATGTGAGTTAATATTTTGGCACCTTTAAAATCAAAGGTATGGTTATGGTCTAAAATATGTTTAGCTAGGGCTATGGTATCATGTAATCTAATACAATCACTTGGAGAGTAGATGGGCATGATGAGTTACTCAACATAACATATAAAGGTTCTAAATAGTTTATAGGAATCATCCAGGACACAGAATGCTCCCAGATTTAAGACAAGTTAAGCTCCCGAATAATAAAAAATATATAGTGTGTAAAAATTAAAACATTATTAAAAACATTATTTTGATTTTAAATTTTTAGATGTTCAGGTTTTAGGTGAACGCATTGGTCATACAAGACTAACGCACTCCAATATACTCAAACAAGAACAACAACCACAATGTGGAACATGTCAAACACCTTTGACAGTTAAACACTTATTCATGGAATGCAGGTTTTTTGCTCACATCAGAAACCGTTATTTTAAAGCAAACAATATGAAAGATCTGTTTGAAAATGTCAACATGGAGGATATTCTCTCTTTTTTGAGGGAAATAAAATTATACCATAGAATATATACATGAAACAAATCAATACCATACAACATAATCCCCAATAATGCTAACACATTTTTAAGACCAATTACTAAAAAGTATAAATATAAATACACGATATGTATAACTTCCTAACCGTTAGGCATGACATAACCCCAGACAGGTTGACATGACGTTAAAATCAATAAACAAACAACAAACAATTCATCTTTTGACATTTATTTGGTGGTATAACAGGAAATGCAAGACGAAAAATCGTGTTATGTCTATCATTTAAATGAAGAGAGCATGTTTACCTTAAAAAAAATCACCAATCGTTAACCCTTACTTGGATTGAACACTGAACACTACTGTCAGTATCCGCCCTGTCGGCTGGGGCGTTAGAATGCACCGACTGCACCTCTGCAGAGAGGTAAGACTCCCCCAATGGGGCCACCTGTTGGCCGTGGGTGGCGAGCCGTGATGCTTAAGGATAAAGCCCAGGTGGATGAGCAGTTCATGACGGGCGGTCGGAGAGGCCCCCTCCGATCAATTGGCTGGTCACGTCAAGCCCTAGCACCTATATGATTTTCCCAACCCTATTGCCCTTATGGCAAGCCCCAACCCCTTTTTATCATATGGGTGCTAGAAGGCGGTGGCTGCGGGTCTACATGTCCTGGGAATGACGTTAAACTCTATCTGATGGTGAGGTTCTAGTTTTGGAGGTTTGGGGAATGTGGAGCACCCCTTCATCACCATTGCTCCCTGGTCCACTCTGACCTGGAGTGGTAGTACCTGTTAGGGTGCCATCTATGGGTTAAATAGAAAAATGTATTTATAAAAAAATTGTATTATCCATTAAGAATTGATTTATTTCAAAACTTTATCGGCATTAAATGACCCACTGGGGTTGATATGCCGTAAAACAAAACAAAACAAACAAACATACTGTCAGTATACAACTACCTAGCGCACCATATTTATTTATTAATTTACTAACTCTTCCGCACGAGTACGATACGACACAAGGTCAATTTCTTATGCCGAGTTTAACAGGACTGAATTCAGAGTTTTCCTTCTACTAGAATGGTTTAAGAGGTTAAAATGCACAGTCTGTCCTACTATTTACCCATAGCTAAAGGGAGAGTAGTTGGATGCATACCTGTCCCAATGGTATTAGCATTATGGGAAATGCAATCAGCCTCATCTAGGATTGATATATATAAAGGGTAGTGTGGACATGAAGTCAATGGTGCTTGGTTACTGACAGTAACACCTTTCTTTTTCTATCCCTTTCTTCCTTTTTTTTTAGATTTTCTTCTTTTCATAATCTTTCTTTCCCTTTTTCCTTCCTTTTCTTTTTTCTTCTTTTGTCTACCATTTTTCTTTCCTTTTTCTTTTCTCTCTTTTTTCTTTTTTCTTTTACCTCTTATTCTTCTTTCTTTCTTTTTAGTTCTTTTCATTACCTTTTCTTCCTTATTTTCCATCATTTTTTTTCTATTTCTTTCTTTGATTTTATTACCGTTTTCTTTCTTTCTTTTTTCTATACTCTTTCCCTCATTTTTCTTTCCGGTAATCCCTAACTTATTCCTCGTAAATTCCTACCATAAGATAAACTGAACCCTCATTTTATGTCCGTATTTTTGCAATAAATGTTTTATTTTTCTTGCACCCGTTATTTTACAATACTAAATATATTTTCTTTATTTGTTAAAGAATAAAGAATAAAGAAAATATATTTAGTATTGTAAAATAACGGGTGCAAGAAAAATAAAACCTTTATTGCAAAAATACGGATATAAAATGAGGGTTCAGTTTATCTTATGGTAGGAATTTACGAGGAATAAGTTAAGGATTACCTTCTTTCCTTCCTTTACCTTCCCGTATCTTTTTGTCGTTTCGTTCATCTATCGAACCACAAACTAATAGCATTAACACCTGATATTACTAATCAATTGAGCTTTAAGATATTCCTATCTAATCAACTATCGATTTTAAACCAAGATTCGATGTTTTTAAAATCTCATAATCTACTAAACTCAAACATCCCTGGATCTAAGTCATGTAAATTGACTAAATATATCCTTTCTGTATAATTTGCTTATATACATATCTATAAACATTGCCCCCGACATTCCATCTGATTCTATCTATTTATCAAGGTTCCTGGTTTGATACCGGCGCTCGCCAAATCAGCGTATGAGTAGCACAGAGATCTGTGCGGTAAAGTGAGGAGCTGATGGTAGGTGTGGTGCTCTACCTTAGACGCTAAGCTAAAATACTCTCCTTGATCTAGCGCTAGTAAAAAGGGGATAGACTCCCTCGCTGTCTGGCTGATACCGACATTAGACCGCCCCGACGACTTTATATATTGTTGTACCGGCCGTTCCTACAGTGGAGAATATACACCGGTTCTCACTATAAATAGTGAGACACCGAGTGAAAAGGTTGTACTGTTACCGTTTAACGGCAAGCTAGCCGTTCTTGTACCTTATTGTAAATACACTTGTCTCATTTTACTCTACCTCTACTTGACTTCTTTTTTTACTGTTGAACTAACATCACAACACACACACACACACACACACATTATTATATATATATATATATATATATATATGAGCAGACACAAAGTCATTTTTAAGCGAAGTTTAACAGGTTTGAATTTAGTTTTCCTTCTCCTAAACCGGTTGCCACAAAAAAGATTAAGGAGCTCAGTCTATCCAACTATTTTTCAATAGTTGGAGGAAGAATTTTTAGATTCATTCCTTTCCCAAGAGTATGTGAAATTCAACCAGCCTTGTCTAGGATTTGAAACCGTGTTGCTGTGTCCATTTCCTAGGATAATAACGATTACACATTACAAACGACATCGAAACAAACCTCAAGGCTGTGTGTGTGTGTGTGTGTGTGTGTGTGTGTGTGTGTGTGTGTGTGTGTGTGTGTGTGTGTGTGCGTGCGAGCGAGCGAGAATGTATGTTCGTTAAGAAAAAATGTTTGTTTCAAGTAAGTAGCGAGAAAATATTCTTTTAACTTTTTAACCTTGAGGTTTGTTTCGATGTCGTTTATCGCAAAAGATTTATACACACACACGCAACCACACACAAAACACCTAAAAATGCACAATGCCTTTTTTTCGATACACACACTCACACACTCTCATACTCACACCGTAAAAGAGAATATTTGACGTCATATTTCAAACCGTCCACTTTTTTCAGCGTCCTTTCTTCAGATTTCAAATTTTGAACAGACTGATAAACAAGGACTATCGCTTGCTTTTCTCGTTATTCTGTGATAAAATTTTTTTATCACCTTTCCTTATACCAACAAATGCCCTAAAGATGATCTAATTAATGGATCGAAACACTGCAGCGTCAGCTAATAAACTTACCACTCAACTTATTTAAAGCTGTGTTTTTTCAATTTTCTTAATATATATATATATAAACTTCGAAACACGTGTCTGTGGATGACTGATATATATGCCCCACTCCGCATGGTTGAGCACTGTGGAAGGGACATTAATTGAAACTTCACCGTTTGGCGTAATGTCGTTACTCGTTTGTTTACAGATTTGAGTTCTCTGGTGGCTGTAAAAACGTTCCGCGTAGGGATGTATCAATTTATTGTTCACTTCAGGCTGACGGCCGCTGATAGCCGCAAGGGTAAGGGACTTGGCAGACGAAAATTCTGTCGGGTTTCGATCCCGGCTAAAGGTAGCTGTTAAAACTTCGAGCCGCACTGATGAGAAGTAAACTTCGAAACACGTGTCTGTGGATGACTGATATATATATATATATATATATATATATATATATATATATATATATTAAGGAGCGAAAAAGCGTATACATTGTAAAATATTAAATTTCTAAAAAAAAGAAAAACTAGGGAACCCTTATGTCTTAATTTTATTTTATTTAATTTTTAATAATTACATATATATATATATATATATATATATATATATATATATATATATATATAATACCCTTGGGAAAGGTATGCATCCTACTCCACTTCCAGATATGGATAATAGCAGGGCAGACTGGGCTCTATAACCATGGCTAGGTAAAGTCAGAAATTGATCGCATCCTGCTCGTGCGGATATATATATATATATATATATATATATATATATATATATATATATATATATATATATATATATGGTGTGTTAAAAACGGTATCGAGATTTTTTGTACTTTTTGACAGACCTCGTTTTCGGAAAAAAACTTAACGTTCCATTTATTGTTCATTTCTATCTTGGTAAATACAGCTTCAATCTTGGTACTTTCGGGTATATGTATTGTTAAAGGAAGTATTGGGCGTTGCTAACGTGTTCGACTGTGACATTGTAGTAAGCAATTTCGAGAAGAGCTATTACGTTCACATTCAAACTAATACCCTTGGGAAAGGTATAAATACCATCATCTCTCACGGCTATGTTAAATAGTACCACTACTGTTCTACTACAAGGATGGCGTTGGTAACCTACAATGGTTGATATGCCATTAAACAAAGATACCAAACGAAACGTATAATATTTCATTACCAAATAGCCGACCGGTATCAGAGAGCGTGTTTTTTTTGTTTTTTTGTTTTTGTTTTTTTTTTTTTTCAAATAGAGATTGTCCCTATTGTTTAAAAGAGGTAAGGGTTGGGTTTCTTGCTCAAAGTTTTATCCCCCCTCCCCTACAAGGAAGGCAGGAGTAGGAAAAGTTTTGCTCATGTCTGCTTAGTAATCTTGCTTGTATTTTTATCTTCGATTCACTTTTTGCATCGAATAGATTATGGTTAGTGAATATACCAATAATGTTTATGTACAATTTGCACAGTTATCAGTGAACAATTCCTTCCACCCACTCATTATCCTTTTCAAACACCTTCTGGGCCAACTGGCTGATTCAACTTATTTTATGCCTGATCGCCTCATCATCTCTCTTCACATAGTTTACATATACAATATTGCTGTGTTTTATCTCTTATGAGCTTTATTATTATTATTATTATTATTATTACTTGGTCATAAATTCAATATATTTGTGAAATCGTGAATGACACATATCGAATTGAATGGATCAGCAACGAAGATATCCTACAAATTGGTCAGCGCACGTTACAAGAGTTATCTCCCTTAGATATCTTTCTTTCTGTCCCAGGGGAATCTCTTTACCTAATCCTGGGCTTATGCCTTAAGCCAACAAATATGCGTTGGCAAAGTTACATTATCCATAGATTCATCAGCGTTCATAAAGTCGGCGTCTTTTTTTTTTTACTTTCTTTTTTCTATATATAGATTTTTTTTTTAATTCTTTCAATTCAAATGTCGGATTATTAACGTATAATTATAATTATTCGATGTCTGTAAAATGAGCTATCACTGGGTTTAATGGGAAAACAAAGTTACTCAGCGCTTGGAGGTCACAAAATAAAATTCCATCCGAAAATTTACCACAAGGTTGGGGTTTTTTTATATATGAATGTAATTTTTAATTTAAAAACTGTTTTGATTTTCTTTTCTTTTTTATTATTCTAAAATAATATAAAATAAGCTACAAAAATTTAACAAAATTGTAATAGGTGATAAATTGAACTAAAATCCATTATTAAAACCTTAAGGCTGAAATATTTCACTAAATGCTTTTAAAAGATGTTTAATCGGGAAATAACGCAGATTTAAGTATTATAACTGCAGATTTATGTCTAAAACGTCTTTGGTTTTGCAGATTTTCTTTTCTTTTGTATAATTTGGAAAGCAAGAGCAAAAAGTATTAGTCACGTCGTTATTGAAATAATTTTTTAAAAATCTATATATAGAAAAAAGAAATATTTCATCTTCTTAAATAAACATATTTAGACTATATTTCTCAAAATGAAAAAAAAAGGGTTAGTACCAAATTCATGGTCAAGATTTGATTGTAGTAAGTTTTGTTTTTTTTTTTGTTTTTTTTTATAGAAAAAATTCTGAAGGAATTCTTTATACTTTCTATCAAATCTTCGTATACTCAGGAAATTCATTAGTTTTGAAAAATATTACCTTTTTTTAAAAAGGTTTAGTTCACAATGTCATTTCTAAAGTGATGTAAACCCTTAATTTATATGTTTTACGAAAATGAGGCTGTAATTTTTTTTTCTTTTTGTATTAATCCTTTTTTTCTTCATTTTGAGAAATATAGTCTAAATATGGTTATTTAAGAAGATGAAATATTAAGTAGATTTTTTTAAAATATGCTACTAATGCAGAATATCGCGCAAGAGATAGTATCATTAGATTAGAGGGGCCGGGTTAGCTCAGTCGGTAGAGCGTACGGCTAGAAACTACAAGGTTCCTAGTTCGATACCGGTCCCCGCCAACTCAGCGTATTAGTAGCGCAGGGATCTGTGCGGTAAAATAAGGAGCTGATGGTAGGTGTGGCGCTCCACCTCAGACGCAAAAACAATCTCCTTGGTCTAGTGCTATTGAAAAGGGGATAGACTCCCTCGCTGACTGGCTGATACCGACTTTATGCCGCCCCGACGACTTTACATTACATTTCACGGAAATACCCGAAACTTTTGAGACGCTAGTGTTAAGGTCAGTGTTTGGGTTAGGCTACTTCGGGAGTTTCCATAATCTAATGCTATTTATGTAAAATGCGATTCTGATGATATTATCTCTTGTGCGCTATTCTGCATTTATACAAAAATATTAAAGATTTGAAAATTTGAAAAGACTTTTATTATTAAAATCCAATGAAAAAAGAAATATCGATTTCAAACTCTTACTACTTGTAAAAATCTTAATCGGCGTCACCTCGTGATATAATTATAACAAACTAGTCTCGCAGATCCATAACTACTGTAATAGCGAGATTGATACTCGCTGGATGACCCATACTTGCGACGTTGTGTCCCATCCCACCCATGGTGAACGAGTCGGGTAAATACCCATCTCTGGCGGAGGCTGTCCTATCGTGGTGTAAGGGTTAGCTAGTCTCACAGATCATTTAATACTGTAATAGCGAAATTGATCCTCACTGGAGGATCCCATACTTGTGACGTTGTGTTCCATCTTACCCGTGGCGAACAGGTTGGATGAACACCTAGTTGTAAAATCTTCAGTACTCATTAGATATCAATTTCAACTTTTCCAGTCTATCGTGATATCATACAATTATTGATATCTTCTGATCATATAGACTTGGCTAAAAGTTACTTTCTCTTTCTGGTTAAATCGAGCTTAACGGACCTAAATTCCACCATCGCCGAAAGAAAAAAAGTACCAAAAATCAGGGAATTAACCGAGTTTAATGAACTTTTCAGTGTTGATATATTAATGAATAAAAGATATAACGCACCAGTTATTTTATTTAAAAACTTTTACATTTTTTTTTCAGGTCAGTTAACTTTGAACCACGTATTTTTGAAAATCTGTGTTACGCCTCAAAGATATGTGGTTCAAAGTTAACTGACCTGAAAAAATGTAAAAGTTGTTTAAATAAAGTAACTGGCACATTATATCATTTATTCATTAATATATCAACAGTGAAAATTTCATTAAATTCGGTTAATTCCCTGATTTTTTTTTTTTTTTTTTTTTTTTTTTGGTGGGGGTGTTTTTTTTGTTTTTTGTTGTTTTTTTTTGCTTTCGGCCGGGTGACAGCCTCGATTAAGAATGTCAGATTCTGGCAGAATATATACGGGTCGGTTTTCCTAAATAACGCCAGGACCTCCTCTCTGTGATTTCTTGGTTTTGGCCCATGCGCAAGGAATTGTACTGCACAGAAGGATTGTCGATCAAATAGAATAAAATTCTTATACCCCGTAAGCTTTGGACAGAAGTACCCGAATTCTTACATTCTGCGCTCCAGGGTATAAATTGCATGCTAGCAAATGCCAATTTGGGCCGAGTTTTGATGCCAGTGTCCGGCAGACCAGAGCCTACTGCCAAATCTGCAACTCTATCGCCTCGTCACAGCCTGAAGAGCCTTTGATATCGCCATCCAATCTTGAATTCCCTTTCCAACAAACCGTGATTGACTTTTTCGACCTACACGATATGTCATATACCCCATCGTCGGGTATACAATAGAGAGAGTTCAGAGTGTATTAGTTCTGAGAGAGTTCTTCGGTGATAGAGAGAGAGATATTAAAGAGAGACAGAGATTAGAGACTTAATTGTTATTTCATTTCTTCTTCCTATCTTGTCTGGTTGTTTCCTCTTCTATTTCTCTGGTCGTCAATTTGTTGTCTAGTTGCTGTCTTCTAATTACTTCTTCTTTTTCTAACTAAGGGCTTCTTTTGAGCTAACTTTAGTCATTGCAATTAATGAATTCACAAGACATTTTTTTCTTGATCAAGCTTTTATTTAACCCATGTTCTTCCGCGCGGATGAGATATCAGCCTCGCAGCAGCACGTCTACTCTGCTTTACAGTCTGGTTCAAACTAAAATCTAAATCTAGTCACGTGTTTCTCGTGACGTGTTCTCCGTGGATCAGGGGAGGTATAACCGTCACTCCACTCCCTAATCTCAAATCCAAAGGCCCCTTATTCAGCTACAGGGTCTGTCAACAATTCATGACACCATGAATTGTAACTGGTAAAAATTATGTTACATACGTAGACTGGTTAATATGGACAGATGCGATCGGTTGTGTGATGATCGTGCAGCCCGGGCTTTGCTGATACATCGCAACACTCCAGTCCAGGATCTTGGCATATCTCTTGTTAAAATAGTCTGGTAGATAAGGTGGACTGAAAAAAAATTTTTTGTTACCAAGCTAAATTTGATATTTTTTTGAAAGTTTAGTGTAACCTCTTTTGAAATTTAAAAACTCCTCTTTTTGACCAACTGGAGAAATTTTTTATTGAGGGATGGGTATGCAAACCAGATCTAGTGTGACAGATAAGAAGGTGGACCGGGAAAAAATTGTTACTGAGCTAAATTTGGTATTTTTTTGAAAGCTTAGGGTATCCTTTTTTTAATTTGAAAACTCCTCTTTTTGACCTACTGGTGAAATTTTTTTTTATTGGGGGTGGGATTGAGTATGAAAACCAGATATAAAATGTTATATAGTCGTATTATCAAAGAATTTCATAAAAACTTAAACTTTATAATTTATTAATCACTGATAAGTTATTCTTTATTATTATTTTTTTTTTTTTTTTTTTTTTTTTTTTGTTAAAAAACTAGTATATGCTGCTATTCGAAATATAAAAATAAGATTTTACAAAAAGCGATTTCTTGTTCATCTTTTTGATTTTTTTTTTTAAATCTGTATTAATTAAATTGTTTGATTATAAATATTTTGCTCTAAAAGATATTAACTCTTAACGTCATGTTGAGAATGTTCAAAGTCCAGAGCATTCCTATAAGGATATATTTTTTAAAAATGGCTAAAAATGACCTTTGCATCTAAAGTTACCTGTTATTTCCCTTAAATCAAAGACTTCTAAATATGTTTAATATTACATTTTAAACAAAGACTGTCGTTTGGGGTGGATTAGGAAAACAAATGAGACTTCCGGCCGGGTGAAATGAGGTGGTATAGGACTTTAAGAGTTAAATGACAAATATTTCTAAACTCATATTTGAAAGTATTGGTGTTCCATCGTGTGGAAAGGATTAGCAAGCTATTCTCACATATTCATAACTACTAAATAAAGAGTTCGTTCCTTGTTGGATACCGCATACTTGCGACTTTGTGTCATATCCTAACTGTGGCGAACGGGTTATATAAATATCTACATATGTTTTAAAATATCTATAAGTACATAAACGTATATGCTTTTTGTTGTGGGCTACCCTAGTTTACCTATCGTAGAGAGTGAATGCGCTGGTCCAGGTCTATTCATACACTGCTGTTCAGAGTGCTTCGACCTCTGGAGCGGCTAAGTAAAATTAACAGCGTTGATGCAAGGGGGCTATCCTCCCCCACCAGGTAATACCTGCCCCTTGATTTAAAAGGTTGGGTTTATTGCCCCTTGCATGAGGCGCCTCCTTGAGGGGGGAATGCCGACGGGATCGACGCATTTTTTGTGCCTATCACCCATAAGGTTCGGCTTGTGAGTGGTCCCACGTTAATAGGGCCTTGTGCCTAACCCGTACAAGTGGGGTACGATGTAAATATCCTGAGACTGCGAAGATTACAGAACCATTACGCACACCGCCTAACTCGATGTTTTAGCACTCGTTTGCGAGTTACTATATGCCTGGCGCAAACTGTAGTTGAATGTACTAGTATGCTGAATACTGTATGATCCAGTATACAACACCTTTTAATTTAAAAATATATAATAAAACTCATATTTTTGTGACAGAGAACACGAGGTGAGTGGCGAGCGTCAGGGCCTGCCGTATTCTCGAAGGAAGCGGGCTAGGCTTTGCCTGACATGTCGGACTGTAGAATCGAACCCGCTTCCTTCAGAATGCAAACATTGTCACCGAAGTCTAGAAGCTACAGTCCCGGATGTAAGCGCCAGGTGCCCGGATGATGGCTATGATGATTCCGGCGTTCGGGTTTGGCTCGAGAATCTCGTGCGTGAGGTGCAGACACCCGGATGTTGAAAGAAAATTAGGATAAGTAGAAGTGGGGTGACGACAGCAGCAGTTGCGATTTTCAGCTGCTGGAGATGTTTGAGTTGGTGGTTTTGTTACGACGACGACGACGACGACGACATTGTTGACCCCCCCCCTCTCTTCAACAAGTCGAATTTATTTTCCACTCTATTTTCTTTTCTTTTTCATACTTGAATTTTCTATTAAGATATTCAAAATATTCGTATCAAATATTAATTATTATTGCATCTTATTTCTTATGAGTGTCGTCACTTCAGCTAAATAATGGATTATTCAGTTTTTAATATAAAGAAAGGGAAGAAAAAGGACATGCTACACAGAAAAAATATAAGAAAGATAGAGTAGGGGAAGGATAGAGAGAGGGTGAGCGCACGGAAGCAATGACGCTAATCGTTTTCAATAGAAAATTATGAAAAGCTGAAAAGAAGGAAAGGAAGAAAAAAGAATGAGAGAGAGTTAGATCAAGATTGATATACTCTTTACATATTGAACTATTTAGCAATAGCTCTTAAATGAACATATCAAACATTGTAATAATAATGACTATGGGGCTTAGAATATGCTGACTTTATCCTCTGAAGTGTGGCAAGACTCCCTTCCCCCCAAAACAATTGTCCTGTGTATGACAAAAAAATGAATAAAGGGGCTCCACTTTTGGAGATCTAGAGAGTATGGAGTACTCCTTCGTTGCCATTACTCGCAGTTCCACTCTACGGTAGTACCTATTAGGGTCCCATCTATGGATGAAAGAGATTTGTCCGCCCTGTCGACTGGGGCGTTAGAATGCACCGACTGCACCTCTGCAGAGAGGTAAGACTCCCCCAATGGGGCCACCTGTTGGCCGTGGGTGGCGACACGTGATGCTTAAGGATAGAGCCCAGGTGGATGACATGCAATACTCCACTTTGGCCCTATCTTGGGCTAGACGGGCGGTCGGAGAGGCCCCCTCCGATCAATCGGCTGGTCATATCAAGCCCTAGCACCTATATGATTTTCCAACCCTTTTATCCTATGGGTGCTAGAAGACGGTGGCTGCGGGTCTACATGTCCTGGGAATTACGTTAAACTCTATCTGATGGTGAGGTTCCAGTTTTGGAGGTTTGGGGAATGTGGAGCACCCCTTCATCACCATTGCTCCCTGGTCCACTCTGACCCGGAGTGGTAGTACCTGTTAGGGTCCCATCTATGGGTTAAATAGAAAAATGTATTAATAAAAAAATTGTATTATCCACTAAGAATTGATTTATTTCAAAACTTTATCGGCATTAAATGACCCACTGAGGTTGATATGCCGTAAAACAAAACAAACCAAACCAAAGAGATTTGTTTAAAAATTATTTGTATTTGATAGAACCGTGTGGAAAATAAACCTCAAGAAATAACTGCAAAAAACATGTAAACATGAACGTACAATGAATGCAATTCCTTAACCTCTAGACAAAGAATAACCCTAGACGGATTGACATACCGTTAGAATCAATCAAGTAATGAATCACTGAAATATCATGTTATAGTAATTTACTACGCACGCATGAACTCTTCCAACTATAAATAGCAGCAGGTTCTGCACTTCAGCGAGAGTCAATATTTCAGCGGACAGTTGATAAGACCGCCTCGCGAGTAACCTTCTCATTTGTATACGTTTGTACTACTGTTTTTTGTTAGTATATTTGTTTAACTCATTTCCTTTCTTGTGTCTCTATTCTGGCCCCTAACCAGGCCATAGCATATTAGTTTTTGAGCTCCAAATCTTCCGAACAGACAATATTAATAGGAAATACTTTTAAAAATGTAAGACATTTGTCTGATTGTCATTTCCTGATAAAATTAGACACGACTGTTTCTTTTGTTATTAAACTATTGATCAGACTAGAAAAAGAAATCTTACAAAATTAAAATTTATCTCAATTCCATTACAACAATTCCTTTTTCTTCCAAATTTGGGACATGTATTACCAGAGTTAGGAATTCCTTTGTTTTATTATAAATAATAAAATAGATAAAATGCAAATAAGAAAGCACCTACACAGACATATATATATCATGACTAAATGAGTGTTTCTTCCATATCGTAAGTTAGGTATATATATATATATATATACATATATATATATATATATATATATATATATATATATATATATATATATATATATATATATATATATATATATCCTTCTTCCTCCTCAGGTCTAGTGATTGGTATTCAGGGAGATAAGGATTCTATATCTTGTGTTTTTTAATTCAGAATTACACACACACACACACACACACATATATATATATATACGTGTGTGTGTGTAATTCTGAATAAAACACAAGATATAATGTCCTTATATATATATATATAATATATATATCTTTCCTTGTTGGTGTGGGCTGGATCACAATCATCTGCGTATAACAGATGTATTATAAAGATACAAAAACTTAGTATGTATCTAGGCTGCAGGTTCAATTCTGGTCAAGGGCGACAGTAACATAGAATAATAATTAATAAATCTTTACACTTGTACCTAGTCATGGTTAGCGGAATGAGAATAGTATACCCCAGTGGAATGAATAAAGGGTTGGGTTCATAGTACCGTGAAGGCTCCCGATTACAAGAAGGTTCCCGAGTTCGAGAAGGTTCCTGAATTCGAGAAGGTTCCCAAAACCTAGAAAGTAATACCTGAAGAATGCCGGGAGGCACATCAGCCGAAACGATGTACAGATTCGGACAGTAATCCGAATAATCCAAATAATACAAAGTTCACGTATTGTTAGATACATTGACCAATATATATGCATGTTTGCAGTTGTTTGTGAGATCGATACTTACACATACCTGTTTATATACATATATATATATATATATATATATATATATACATATATATATATATATATATATATATATATATATATATATAGAGAGAGAGAGAGAGAGAGAGAGAGATGAGGCTGTGTGCGTGAATATTACATGTTTATATTGGTGGCTATGTAAGTATAAAAGTTTGTCCGACGTAATGAAGTTGGTTATAAATTTTAAATTTCTTTAAAAAATCTGAATGCATTTTTAGACTATTTGTGCCTGAATGCTATTGTATTTCCGAGTCAAAAAGTCCATTTTTCAGTAGCTTTTTTCTTCTTCTTCTCTTTCATGAAGTAAAATTACTATTATATAATGTAAATTTTGAAATGTGAGGCCACACGAATATTTCTGGCATATTTTCTCGATAAATCAATGCTTGCACGTCATATTAAAATATATGAATAGTAAATATCAATACTAGGTTATAAAGTAAAGTAAGTAAAGTCGTTGGGGTGGTGTAGATGAAAAAAAAAATGTACTTATGAATGGAGATCGCAAAAGGGGTGCCTAAAGGTCATATGGTCCTTTTTTTTCCAAAAGTTTACCAAGTGATTGCAAAAATACGATTCGTTGTATTTGGTCAGCTCTGTTTTTTTAAGATGTGCTTGAATACTTCACAAGTTGTACATAATAACGCAAAAACCCGTGGACTCTACTTGTCACAATTAAATAGAGTTATAATACTGTTCTATAAGTAAGTAAAGTCGTCAGGGTGGCTTAAAGTCGGTATCAGCCAGATATCGAAGGAGCCTATCCCCTTTTCACTAGCGCTAGACTAAAGAGATTTTTTTTTGCATCTGAAGTGGAGCACCACACCTACCATCAGCTCCTTACTTTACCGCACAGATCCCTGTGCTACTCATACGCTGAGTTGCCGAAGGCCGGTATCGACCCAGGAACATAGGCGGACGTTCTACAGACTGAGCTAAACCGGTCCTACTGATGGATAAAATATTCCACAATTATTTCAACCGCACAGATCCCTGTGCTACTCATATGCTGTGTTGGCGAGGGGTGGTATCAAACCAGGAACCAGGGGTTACTCGCCGTATGCTCTACCGACTGATCTCAACCGGCCCTACAATATATAAATATGTAAATAAATAAACTTGTAAATCTATTATGTATATAAACCTGTAAATGCATATATTTGCATAAATTTGTATATGTTCATGTAAATGCATAGATCCCTGTGCTACTCATACGCTAAGTTGGCGGGGGCTGGTTTCGAACTTGTGGTTCCTAGTCTATCAACTGAGCTGATGCTGTTAATTCAACTATTACAAAAGGAACGTATTGTTAAAAAAAAAATTGCACCAGAATTCTATGTTCGAAACTCATATTTTGCTGGCTTTGATCATGAACTTGTATTCCCAGCTCTGTCGGCTGGGCCTTTAGAATATCCAACTGCACCTCTGCAGAGGGGTAAGATCCCTCCATAATGAGCCCACCTGTTGGTTGTTGATGGTGACCCGTGATGTTTAAGGATGGAACCCTGGTGGCTGAACAGTCAATGACATACAACACCCACTTTGACCCTTACTTAGGCTACACGAGCGGTCAGAGAGGCCCCCTCCAATCAATCGGCTTTCACGTCAAGCACATGTATGATTGTCCAAACCCTATTGCCCTCATGGCAAACCTCAACACTTTTTATCATATATGTGCTAGAAGGCAGTGTCTGAGGGTCTTAGTTTCCTGGGTATAACGTTAAGTTCTATCTGATGGTGTAGTTTCAATTCTGGAGCTCTGCAGAATGTGGAGTACCCATTCATCACCATCACTCCTAGGTCCACTTTGACCCGGAGCGATAGGACCTGTTAAGGTCCCATCTATGAGTTAAATA
This sequence comes from Doryteuthis pealeii, assembly GCA_023376005.1. NCBI lineage: Eukaryota > Metazoa > Mollusca > Cephalopoda > Myopsida > Loliginidae > Doryteuthis > Doryteuthis pealeii. The sequence continues at coordinate 12,568,976 of CM042179.1, read as the reverse complement.
GAAAAAATAGTTTTAAAAAATGTTTAAAAATTGAGTTTTAAAAAAAAATTGAGTACCCATCAAGAATGAATAAAATAAAATGTCTTTGGCATAAAATTATCCAACAAGGGTTGAAATGCCGTAAAATCCAACTAACCAATCAACTAACTTGTATTTCATGCCCATTATACCAAACTCGGGCCTCAACTGTTATCCTTGTTGGAAATGGACTCGGCCACCCGGGTTCAAATCCTGAACTAGGCTGTTTGTATTTCACATAGTGTTAAAACCAATGGGAAAGGTATAAATCCAACTATTCTCCCTCCAGCGATATGTAAATTGTAGGGAAAAACATATCAGTAAAATGGGAAATGGCCACATCCTAAAAGATATTTTGTACGGCGAATTAATAGAAGGCTCCCGATCGGTTGGTAGAACACGCCTACGATTTAGAGATGTCTACAGGAGAGTCATGAAGATATGCCATATTGACAAAAACGTGGGAGTTAGATGCAAAAGATAGAGCGGCCTGGTGCCTTGACGTTAAGCAAGGCATGGAGAGGGGTGAGGCGGAGAGGAGAGTAGCCTCGACAGCAAAAAGAGCCAAAAAGAGGGAGAAAAGACAGCAGCCCCAGAAAGCATCACTATTTGTGTGCATTCAGTGCACCAAAGACTGTCACTCAAAGATTGGCCTGCAGAGTGGCTTGCGCAGATGCAGATAATTTCTGGACACTACGCCATCGTCCTTAGTGGACGGACAGGTGGCAAACAACTAAGCTATTTCACGTATGTCAATATATATATATTATATATATATATATATATATATATATATATATATATATATATATATATATATATATATATATATATATATATATATATATATATATATATATATATATATATATATATATATGCCTAAGCGCGTCGTGTACTGGTTAAAGTCTTGGAAATGGACTCGTCCGCCCGAGTTCAAATCCTGGACGTGGTAATTGCATTTCAGTTAGCGCTAATAACCTTGGGAAAGGATTTATACCAAGGTATGAATCCTACTCTCCCTCCAGCTATGGGTAAATAGTAGGGCAGACTGGGTTCTTTAACCATGTTTAGGCAGCCGGTCTAGAAGGAAAACTCTGAATTCAAACCTGATAAATTCCGCTTAAGAAATTGACCCTGTGTCGCATCCTGCTCGTGCGGAGGGGTTAGTATATATATATATATATATATATATATATATATATATATATATATATAATATATATATATAGGGAGAGAGAGAGAGAGAGAGAGAGAGAGAGAGAGAGAGAGAGAGAGAGAGATTTCTGTATATCTACGAATATATATAAACATATTATTCGTAATAATGATGGGATTGTTTACGTATGAATACAGTGGGGGGAAACAGAAGGGCGTCAGGGTGGGACAGCTGCCTCAGGGCACATCTTCAGGGGAGCGCAAAATTGCCCTAACCCAAAAAGCCTTTACATTCCTATCACATTAGAATATATTGCCTAATTTTTGCCACTATATTCATAAATTATGAATGTCTAGAATTTGAAAGTTGCTGGGTAGGTGAAGCTTTGAAAAATCTGAATCAATATTTATTGGCCACCGGGGAGAGGGGCACTGGGCCAAGTTATGTTCCCTCATCCCTGGATCACGACATTAGAACGCCACTGTATGAATATAAAAATTCTGCTAAGGAGCAGAATTTAGTAGCTGTGCGCTATGCCTTAGTATTTTTATGTTCATTTTATCGTGCTGTTTAAGCAGCAGCTTTTCTAGTATATATATATATATATATATATATATATATATATATCAACTTCTCTACACAAGGTCAGTTTCTTAAGCGGAGTTTAACAGATTTGAATACAGAGTTTTTCTTCTCCTAGACTGGTTGCCTAACCATGGCTAAAGAGCACTGTCTGTCCTACTGTTTATCTATAACTTGAGGGAGAATATTTGGATTTATCCCTTTCTCAAGAGTATTAACGCTATGTGAAATGCAAAGGGCTTCCTCCCGGATTTGAACTCGTTTCGCCGTGTCCATTTCCTACGGCGATAACCATTGCACAACGTGTCTCTAAATGTTATGCAGCTACTTATTCTAATGTGTTTTAAGTCACATTGTTTTCATATGTATATAAACTGTATTAAGTGGATGTAGCAGACATTTCTTAACTAACACGAGCCACCCTGTCGGCTGAAGCGTTAGAATACCCGACTGCACCTCTGCAGAGGGGTCACACCCTCCCCAATAGAGCCATCTAATGGCCGTGGGTGGCGACCCGTAATGCTTAAGGATTGAACCCAGCTGGCTGAGCAGCCCATGACCTGCAACACTCCACTTAGGTCCTTACTTAGGCTAGACGGGCGTTCGGAGAGGCCCCCTCCAATCAATCGGCTGGTCACACCAAGCCCTAGCACCTATATGATTGTCCCAACCCTATTGCATTCATGGAAAGCTCCAACTCTTTTTATTATATGTGCTAGAAGGCAGTGGTTGAATGTCTTCATGTCCTGGGAATGATGTTAAACTCTATCTGATGGTGAGGTTCCATTTTTTAGGTTTACAGTACAAGACTAGGTACGACTCGGTGGGAAGAGTAATCCACTGGGAATTGTACAAAAAATTCAATTTTCACCATACAACTAAATGGTATATGCACAAGCCTGAACTTGTCCCGGAAAATGAGACACATAACATTCTCTGGTAGTAGTAGTATTAGTAGTAGTAGTATTAGTAGTAGTAGTAGTAGTGGTAGTATCATATTCATCATATCGAGATAGGATTATTGCAAGCTTCTGAGACTAACATGATGTTAAAATCATGTATTTAGGACGAATTCATCCTTGGCTATACACGACAAAATATTTTTCTCCATCATCAGAAGTCTATTTTAAAAATCCATTCATTTTATTTTTAAAACATTGCCTTCCGCTTAATCCGATTCGTTATTATCTTATGTATCTTCGACAAAGTTGTGTATGCTGAGGTACAGTAAGGGTTGGGTTTGGTGCACTACCACATCAATAACAAAGAAGTAAAAGCCCAAATAAATCAGCTGAAAATTTTCAAAAAATAATAATAAATATCATTTTGATTTTTTTTTTAAATATCTGCTGGCTTATTTTGGCTTACCGACCCTCGCCAACTCAGCGTATGTGCGATAAAGTGAGGAGCTGACGGTAGGTGTGGTGCTCCGCCTCATACACTAAAAAAACCTATTCTCCTTGGTCTAACGCTAGTAAAAAGAGGATAGACTCCCTCGCTGTCTGGCTAATACCGACATTAGGCCGCCCCGACGACTTTACTTACGTGTTGTTAAACAACCGCACATTTCATAAATCATTTTATGACATAAAGTAAGCATAACCATGCAATAGTTTTCCCTACTGGTGGGGGGTCTCGTAGCGTAGTGGTTAACGTGCTGGACTGCAACAGTGTAGTAAACGAGTTCGAACACTAGTCACGCTATCAAGTTCACTTTCGATATATTACCATTGGGAAAGGTATAAAACGCCCCATCCCCCAGTTACTAGTTTTCTACCAAGATAGATTTGTCACTAAATAACCCATGAAAATTGGTGTGCCATTAAACAAAGAAACCAAACCATTTTTCGATTTACTGAAATCATTTTGTACATGGTTTAGTTTGGTTTCTTTGTTTGATAGCATATCAACCTTCTTGGGTTATTTAATGCCAAAGCGATCCTTGTAGAAGAACAGTAGTGGTACTATTTAACCAATAGATGGAGGGATGGGTGGGTTCGTATCTTTCTGTTAGGGAGACCTAACAAAAGATATAGAGTTGCTCCCCTTTGATTTGTCAAAGCCGGAAGTAGGTTTTCCGCTATCTTACTTGCTGAAATTGCTCGCTTTATTGATTTTCAAAATCCATGATACCCACGAACATAAAAATGAAATAAAATTTCATGCATTTTTATCTTCGTGGGTATCATAGATTTTGTAAAATTCCCTTTTTATGTCCTTTGAGAAATTAAGATAAATAGAATAGATATCGATAATGTCGTCTATCGATTTGCATAATCCATATTAGTGATCATTGTGACGTCTATCAATATTCTACCGTTATTGATCATTATCGATATCCCTGCTTGCATCATAGATTACCATCGATCCTTCTTAATCTGGATTCCCGTCAATGAAACGCGGATTATAATTAATTTATGAAATACCGGATCCCAAACCAATTATGGATCGTTAATATGGATTGGCATCGTGGATTCTATTATTAATGTGTACCGAATCACTATGGTACGGGGGTCTAGTATGTGGGGGTCCCTATTATCCAAAATTGTTATGAAATCCATTAGAGGTGGGTTTTTTTTCCTTTTATTTATTTATCTATTTATATATTTGTCTTTGTAATTCAACTTTGGAACATTTTCAAAATTGCTGTTCTGTAGGACGAAGTGCCAAAATGCAACCCATATGCAAGACCGACGAAGAATTATGAGGGAAGAAATAACAACAGAAAAAATAACAATAATATAAATAATATGGATGAAGGAGATATAAATACTATAAACAATAAAACATTGTTAATGTTTGATGATAATAATAATAATAATAATAATAATAATAATAATAATAATAATAATATGAATGAAACGCATAAAATTCTCTGGGACTTTGAGATAAAGACTGATCACCCTATCCCAGTCAGGAGACCAGATCTATTGTTGATTAACAAAAACGAAAGAACTTGTCAACTGGTGGATTTTGCAGTTCTAGCAGATCACAGGGTGAACCTGAAAGAAAACGAAAAGATGGACAAATACTTGGACCTTGCCAGAGAACTGAAAAAGTTATGGAATATGAAAGTCAAAGTGATATCAATTGTAGTTGGTGCACTTGGAACGGTCCCAAAAAGCTTGGAAAAAAGACTGGAAAATCTAGAAATCAGAGGAAGAATTGAGACATCCAGACATCTGCACTGTTGCAATCTGCCAGAATACTCAGAAGACTCCTGGAGACCTGATGAGATTTGTTGTCACTCAGACTCCAGGGAGATACGATCAGCTAATGCTGGTGTAAAAAACTAAGAACTATTATTATGCAACAAAATGGTATATGCATGAACCAGCCAGAAGACCAGGACTAATTCTGATTAACAAGTAAAAGAGAACTTGCCAACTGGTAGATTCTGCAGTTCCAGCAAATCACAGGGTGAAAATGAGAGAAAAACGAAAAGACAGACAAATACCTGGCCCTTGCAAGAGAACTGAAAAAAAACTGTGGAATATGAGGGTAAAAATAATACCAATTGTAGTTGGTGCACTTGGAACGGTCCCAAAACAGTCGAGAGGAACTGGAAATCAACGGAAGAATTGAGACCGTTCAGACAACAGCACCGTTAAAATCAGCTGGAATACTCGGAAGAATCCTGGAAACCTGAGGAGACTTGTTGACTCTAGTGTGAAAAACTCACTAGGGGTGAAGTAATGATCAGATAAGTGAAAATTCTTCCAAGCTGTAGTCGTTTCTGTGCTACTGTATAACTGCACCATTTTGACTCTAAAGAAACATCTCAATAAAAATGTAAATGAGAACTGTACAAGGATGCTGCATGCTGTCCAGAACAAATCCTGGAAGCAGCACCACAGAAAAGAGAAACTGTACGGCCACTTGCCTCCTATCACACAATTAAGGCACGGTGGACGCTGTTAGAGAAGGACTCATAAGTAATGTTCTCCTGTGGACACCCACGCATGAAGGCACGACTTGATGATGATAATGATGATGATGATCATCATCATTTATGTTGTTGGCATATTAGTGATGATGATGATGATGATGATGATGATCACATGTAGCATCAACAACAATAATCATAATCATGACAGATATCAAAATATTGATAATCTAAATAAGAATAATATTTATAAGGTTATTTAAAACATCCTTTGCAATTAACTTCTTTCTACAAAAAACAATTATAGCAATTGCGTTTTCCATTATTAATTATAACTAATACAATTACTATCATTATAGACAAATAATAATAATTATTATCATTATTATTAGTAGTAGTAGTAGTAGTAGTAGTAGTAGTAGTAGTAGTAGTATTGCTGTTGCTGTTATAATTATTGTTATAATTGTTAATATTATTATCATTTATAATTATTATCATTATATAAAACTGTTATTATTATTAGTAGTAGTAGTAGTATTAGTATTATTATTTATAATTGTTAATATTATTATTGTTATAATTATTCTTATAATTGGAAATATTATTATTATTATAATTATTATCGATAATTGTTAATATTATTATTCATAATTGTTATTATTATTATTATTATTATTATTATTATTATTATCTATAATTGTTAATATTATTATTCATAATTGTTATTATTATTATTATTATTATTATTATTATTAGTAGTAGTAGTAGTAGTAGTAGTAGTAGTAGTAGTAATATTATTATCTATAATTGTTAATATTATTATTATTATTATTATTATTATTATTATTATTATCTATAATTGTTAATATTATCATTCATAATTGTTATTATTATTATTATTATTATTATTATATTATTATTATTATTATTATCTATAATTGTTATATTATTATTCATAATTATTATTATTATTATTATTATTATTATTATTATTATTAATATTATTATTATTATTATTATAAACACTTGAACGTTACTTAGGATGAGAACAAGATGGGAAATGGAGGATAGATTTTGCGCGGGAGGAGTTGGGTATATTGGGTGGTAAGAGCAGAAAACGTGGCGATGTATGTTGGACGGTCATCAGACCCCGTTGAGTTAATTCATCAATGGTCCTCCAACGAGGGAAATCCAATCATCAGGGAAAATGCAATAAGTAATTACGGATAAGAATGACGAATCTATCTAATTTGTGGCGAAGAGGATATAGAAGAGGAAAGGTGCAGGGGAGAGAAGGTGAATGAGAGAGAGAGAGAGAGAGAGAGAGAGAGAGAGAGAGAGAGAGAGAGAGAGAGAGAAAAGAAAGAGAGCAGAAGTAAAGATAAAAGGAAGCGGTGAGGTGGTCGTTGAAGGTGGGGTAGTCACTGAGTTTTGGGTGGGGGTTGGTTAGAGCTACGGGTGAACATACTTAGTGTTCTTCAAAGGTCTGAAGATGGAAAACTTATGACTCGGTCATAGCATTAGAAAATTGCAATTACATGGCGATCCTATCATAGATTACGCGTATATATATATATATATATATATATATATATATATATATATATATATATATATATATATATATATATGTATATATACACGAATGGCAATCATACATACAAGTGCGTATACTCACACCCACACACAAATACACATACATGAATATCAAATATTTTCTCAACAAATTTAGGTATAAATATATATATATATATATATATATATAAATATATATATATGTATATATGTACTCTCTCCCCCTCCCTCACTCTCTCTCTCACAAACACACACATACACATGCACATACATACATATATATATATATATATATATACAATGTGTACATACGTGACTCGTATGAACTTATTGGCATAATCAATCACATCTATACTTACCAGTATATACATGCATGTTTTCAAACATAGTCACCTTTATGTCACAAACTACGTTATAAATAAATGTACACGCACATCTAGCATTGTTATTATTATCATCATCATACTCATCATTATTAGTATTATCATTTTTATTATCATCACCATTATTATTATTATTATTATTATTATTATTATTATTATTATTATTATTATTATTATTATTATTATTATTATTATTAACCTCATCATAAGCATCATCATCATTATTATCATCACCACCATCATTATTATTATTATTATCATTATTAGTATTATCATTTTTATTATCATCACCACCATTATTATTATTATTATTATTATTATTAACCTCATCATAAGCATCATCATCATTATTATCATCACCACCATCATTATTATTATTATTATTATCATTATCATTATTAGTATTATCATTTTTATTATCATCACCACCATTATTATT
>CM042179.1:12365934-12555934 GCA_023376005.1 Doryteuthis pealeii | reverse complement strand
ATTTTAAATTGCTCCGATAGTGCAAGATTTTTAGATATTTTAACTAATTAGAATTTTTACCGGTTTAATTTTGCTCCACCATTAAACAAATTTATGTGGTGCTTCAAATTAAAACTTGTGCTCGTTTCAATGAGAACAATATATATATATATATATATATATATATATATATATATATATATATATATATATATATATAGATAGATAGATAGATAGATAGATAGATAGATATTAACAGAGATAGAATAGATAGATATTAACAGAGATAGATAGAAAGATAGGTAGATATGAACAGAGGTAGATAGATAGATAGATAGATAGATATGAACAGAGATATATAGATATGAACAGGGATAGATAGATAGATAGATATGAACATAGGTAGATAGGTAGATATATAATATGAAAAGAGATAGATAGATAGATAGATAGATAGATAGAGATATGAAGATAGATAGATAGATAGATAGAAAGTAATAGAGAAAGTGATAAACACACGCATATATATATATATATATATATATATATATATATATATAGGGTGGCTTACCGGCGAATATGGGCACGATCGCTGGAGATGCACAGGATCCAGGGGTTAAGTTTAAAACAAATACAAAGTGCTCAATACAAAGTAGAGCAAATTTATTGAAGAAATGGATACAACAGAAACCTACTCGAGTTTCATCGCTAGAATCATCAGGGTTAAATCCACTGAATTAATCGAGTTACCGTACGTGTGATCAGCTGCAAGTAATCGGTAACTCAATATACACACACACACACACACACACACACACACATATATATATATATATATATATATATATATATATATGTCCACGCTACCTTAATTTAGATATAAATGCTGTATCAATTATATTGAGCACTGTTTACTTTAAATATAGCACCCATATTATCTCTAATTTTATTTATATATATATATATATATATATATATATATATGTGTGTGTGTGTGTGTGTGTGTGAGTGTGTGTGTGTTAGAATAACAAGATTATAAAATCACTCATTGGTATAATCATAGTCACCAGGTCCAAATAATATCTTTATACTTCTACTGAACATATATATATTAAAAGGGGTGTAACTATCTAACTACCTCCGTTATCTGCATTTGGAGCTGATGGTAGGTGTGGCGCCCGCCTCAGATGCTAAAACAATCTCCTTGGTCTAGCGCTATTGAAAAGAGGATGGACTCCCTCGCTGACTGGCTGATATCGATTTTAGGCCGCCCCGTCGACTTTACTTACTGTACGATAGATAGATAGATAGATAAATATATAGATAAAGCTAGGCAAAATCTAACCGCCTCCATACCATGCGTTTTTATCATACTAAGTAACAGGCGAATTGGGATAGAAATTAATTCTTGATACACGACTTAGTGTCATAGGTATAATGTTAAACTGCATCTAATGGTGAAGTTCAAATTTGGATCTTTGGAGAGTGTTGTGTACCCCTTCATTGTCATTGTTTCCAGACCCACTCCGACCCGGAGTGGTAGTACCTATTAGGGTGGGACAATGGGTTAAATAGATTTTTTAAAAAATGAGTTTACAAAAACTTGAGTACCCAACAAGAATGAATAAAACAAAACGTCTTCGGCATAAAATAACCCAATAAGGGTTGACATGCCGTAAAATCCAACCAACCAACCCAGATCTGCAGAACTGGATAGTTCTGTCGAGGATTAAAATGTTGCTCCTCATCCTCTTTGACTAGGATTTTTTTTAAATATCTGTTTTAAAATTACTTACATTTAATAGGTTTTGGTTTGTTTTGTTTAACGGCATATCAACCTCAGTGGGTCATTTAATGCCGATAAAGTTTTGAAATAAATCAATTCTTAATGGATAATACATTTTTTTTTATTAACACATTTTTCTATTCAACCCATAGATGGGACCCTAACAGGTACTACCACTCCGGGTCAGAGTGGACCAGGGAGCAATGGTGATGAAGGGGTGCTCCACATTCCCCAAACCTCCAAAACTGGAACCTCACCATTAGATAGAGTTTAACGTCATTCCGAGGACATGTAGACCCTCAGTTACCGCCTTCTAGCACCCATATGATAAAAAGGGGTTGGGTTTGCCATAAGGGCAACAGGGTTGGGAAAATCATATAGGTGCTAGGGCTTGACGTGACCAGCCGATTGATCGGAGGGGGCCTCTCCGACCGCCTGTCTAGCCCAAGATAGGGCCAAAGTGGAGTATTGCAAGTCATGAACTGCTCATCCACCTGGGTTCTATCCTCAAGCATCACGGGTCGCCACCCACGGCCAACAGGTGGCCCCGTTGTTCTAGACAAATGTGTTTAAAAAATTGAGTTTAGATTTTTTTTTAAATAATACCCATCAAAAAGGAATTAGACGAAACGACTTCGGTATAAAATAACACAGGAAGGTTGACATGCCGTAAAATCCAACTAAACTGACCATTACGACTTGTTAGTAACATCTGTCTTTGTCAACCGCTTTCCACCACGCCCTCTCGCTTTTTACCGAAAGCCCCCCGACGTATTGAAATTGCGACTAAAAATTGCTGAAAAGGCAAAGTTGCATACAACGAATTTCCACATGCAGTTAAAGATGGTGGAATGCAGCAGCTGACTATAAGTAACAACACCTATTGACAAGATCTCATCATTCCAAATATGGAAATGAATCTGACAATAGATAGATAGATAGATAGATAGATCAACCCCTCCGCACGAGCAGGATGCGACACAGGGTCAATTTCTTAAGCGGGGTTTAACAGGTTTGAATTCAGAGTTTTCCTTCTTCTAGACTGGTTACCTAGCCATGGTTAAAGAGTCCAGCCTGCTCTGCTATTTTCCCATAGTTGGAGGGAGAATTGGATTCATACCTTTCCCAAGGGTATTAACGCCAATTTAAATGCAAACATTATATTGAAAAGAAATATTCATGGTATAAAATAAATGACTTTTTCAACAATGGGTTGCGGGAATAATGACGGTAACTACCTACGTATGAACGAATATTTATTCTTTATAAATGGATATAAAAACCAAGGTTTGTTAAGTCAATTTTTTTCTTTATGCAAATGTATATATCCACTTGTATTTTTTAAATTCAATTATGTATATATATACACGATATACTGACAGTCTTTTATATACACACTACACAAACTTGCTTATTTAAATATTCGAACGCGCGCATGCGCAAAGATTATTCTTATGTTCATGCATTATTGTGTAAAGACAACACAGTAAAAACTTGAGCGAAATGCTTTTTAGTAAATCAGAAAAAGAAAATGCACCCACATATATGCACACGCATGAATATAGATTAGACAGAGAGATTCAGATAGATAAGATAGATAGATAGATAGATAGAAACTAGATAGATAGATAGATAGATAGATAGATAGATAGATAGATAGATAGATAGATAGATAGATAGATAGATAGATAGATAGATAGATAGATAGATAGATAGAAGATAGATAGATAGAGATAGATAGATAGATAGATAGATAGATAGATAGATAGATAGATAGATAGATAGAATAGATAGATAGATAGATAGATAGATAGATAGAAATAGATAGATAGATAGATAGATAGATAGATAGATAGATAGATAGATAGATAGATAGATAGATAGATAGAAACAGAGATAGAAATAGATAGATAGATAGATAGATAGATAGATAGATGGAGAATAAGATAGATCAAGGATAAGATTGATTGATAGATAGAGAATAGATAGATAGATACCAACAGGCTATATATATATATATATATATATATATATATATATATATATATATATATATATATATATATATATGAAAGATGTGGAGTATGAGGAGAACATGTAGAACAAACAGATTTCCCAAACTCAATGCATACAAAACATTCATCATCTTTTATCCACATAAATCCTTTTTTTCTTCTTGAATAATTTCATTGTCCTGAAGAAGGTTTCATTTGTAAACCGAAATGTTCGAACATCGACTAATAAATTTCCATCCATTATAACATCCCGTATTTTTTCTACATTTTCTCCACATATGTATATATATATATATATATATATATATATATATGTGTGTGTGTGTGTGTGTGTGTGTGTGTGTGTGTGTGTGCATATATATGTGTATGTGTGCGCACACGCATGCAGCTGTAATTCCTAGTATCATAGTATAAATATATGAGAATAAGTATGTTTGCATATATAAGCATATACATACATATGTATACTGTGCTTATTATATTTCTTCTTCGTCATATTCTTCTTCTCAGTTATAGGCCAAGTTTACACCTACACAATACACAAAGGTCAATACCATTGGCTATGTATTTTCGATAGTTATGAACATATCCTGCACCAACGGATGCGACTCTTTTTCATACTTTGCTGAATAATAATAATAATAATAATAAATAATAAATAATAATAATAATAATAATAATAAGGAGGAGGAGGAGGAGGAAGAGGGATCTAGGAGGAAGAATTATTATTATTATTATTATTATTATTATTATGAATTCTGTTGTGACTTCATCCTTCCTTCCTCCCACTACTCTTTCTTTTCCAAGTCCTTCTTTCCTCCTCCCCTCCTCATTATTATTATTATTATTATAAACTTTAGTGTGTCTTCGTCTGCCTCGCTCTTCCTTCTACTCTTACCCCTCCAAACCTCCTTCTCCTCTTCCTCCTCCTCCTCCTCTCTTCGAAGCGAGAATTGACAAAACTCAGTTTATACTAGAGAGAGAGGGGGGACACAGTGAAGGAGGAGAGAGGGAGATGATTCAGTGAAAGACATAATAAGCAAATGCAGCAAACTTACACAGAAGGAGTACAAGTGCAAGGACAATGTAAAGTGTGAAGAGAGAGAAGGGGGAAGAGAGAGGAGAGAGAGGGTGAAGGAGAGATGGAGAGAGAGAGAGAGAGAGAGAGAGAGAGGTGAAACAGGGAAGCACATGATAAACGAATGCAGCAAACTTGCACAGAAGGAGTACAATAATTGGCACAATGGAAAATTTAGGCTATGTGAAGAGCGACTGAGACAGAGACAGAGACGCAATACAGCAAACTTGCACAGAAAGAGTACAAGAGCAAGCACAATAGAAAGTGTAGGCTATGCAAAGAGAGAGAGAGAGGGGGGGTATAAAGATGAAACAGGGAACCGCGTAATAAACGAATGCAGCAAACTTGCACAGAGAAGAAAAATAGGTCCAATAGAAAGTGTAGGCTATGTGAAGAGAGAGAGAGAGAGAGAGAGAGAGAGTGAGGGGGAGGGAGAGAAGAGAGATGATACAGAAGTGAATGCAGCAAACTTGCATAGAAGAATTACAAGAGCAGGCAGAGAGACAGAGAGAGAGAGAGAGAGAGAGAGAGAGAGAGAGAGAGAGAGAGAGAGAGAGAGGATGAAACAGGGAACCACGTAATAAGCGAATGTAGCAAACTTGCACAGGAGTACAAGAGCTATGACGACTACGTTGAGAAGAATTGTGCCAGTGAATAAACTTTGACCATACAAACAAATATTTTATTCACAAATCAGGATTTGTAATAAAAAAAAAAAAAAAAAGAGACGCAGAATTCTTTTGAATCACCCAATTTAGGTCAGAAGACCTCATCTAGTATTAGTTAACAAAAATATTTGTCAATTTTACCGTTCTAGTTTTCAATGTAAATGTCTTTATATGTACTTATTTTAAAAGACAGGGTATTTGTTAAGAGTAAGGAAATGAATCCGACAGTATATCTATAGATAATATTCACATCTCAAAACGGTCACAATTATCATTATGTTCTGATGAAGATTTTTGATGAAATCGAAATATTGGCAATATTTGCAATGCAAAAGTTGGAAGAATAAATTCAATTTAACAACAGATGTGTTTTTCATAGCATTTTATCTTTACTTATTTTAGTATACTCTTTGACTGATGTGCTTATTTTAAAAAGACAGGATATTTGTTAAGAGTAAGGAAATGAATCCGACAGTATATCTATAGATAATATTCACATCTCAAAACGGTCACAATTATCATTATGTTCTGATGAAGATTTTTGATGAAATCGAAATATTGGCAATATTTGCAATGCAAAAGTTGGAAGAATAAATTCAATTTAACAACAGATGTGTTTTTCATAGCATTTTATCTTTACTTATTTTAGTATACTCTTTGACTGATGTGCTTATTTTAAAAGACAGGATATTTGTTAAGAGTAAGGAAATGAATCCGACAGTATATCTATAGATAATATTCACATCTCAAAACGGTCACAATTATCATTATGTTCCGACGGTATATCTATAGATAATATTCACATCTTAAAATGGTCACAATTATCATTATGAATCCGACGGTATATTTATAGATAATATTCATATCTTAAAACGGTCACAATTATCATTATGTTCTGATGAAGATTTTTTGATGAAATCGAAATATTGGCAATATTTGCAATGCAAAAGTTGGAAGAATAAATTCAATTTAACAACAGATGTGTTTTTCATAGCATTTTATCTTTACTTATTTTAGTATACTCTTTGACTGATATGTTATTATCTTTTGGCACTGAAACATCAATCAAAATACGTCTTTTTTTTTTTTTTTTCTTTTATAATCCTTAAACACCATATCTGGTCTTTTGTTCTTTATTTTTTCTATCAGTTTGGATAACAAAGTCACAGAAAATAGTCGCTTCTTTGAATTCTGTTACTGTAATTTCTGTTTATATCTCGAGTGACTTTACTAGTCAGCCTTTTCCTAGATTTAACTTTCGAACATTTGTTCAGACCAAATTACAAACCGTCATGTCGTCACTAGATCTTTTCACAGTGTTCAGTAGACCTTCAAATCATCATTATTTATTGCATATCTTATTATAATGGAGATTGTGTGTTTTTTGTCTGTAACCGAAACTATATTCCTACTCAAGTCACAATTCTCTTAGTTATTGACATCACATTCTCCATGATTTTATTTTTATCTAAACCTCAATTATTAATAAAATTGTCTTACATTATTAATACTGTTAACTATATCTACATGCTGACAACATGCAATTATATTTATATATACAACAAAATAGCGGTTTACAGTGTGAACGGGAAGGCTAATTTGCATATTAATATTAAAAAATCGAATTTAATAAATATGTGCTTAGTATTATTGATTTCTAACAGTTTGGTTTTATTTTAATGAATATAAGCAAAAATCTCTTCAATAAATCTTAAATGAAATCCATTAACAAGATAAAATAACTGTCATTTTATTCTTTACTTCCTCTTTTAACTAAATACTTAAATTAAAAAATAACAATGAAAGACGGAGTGATGGAAGAGTAAGTTTCAGTTGTTCCATTTTTTTATATACTCCCTCTGTTTCAAAATCTTTTTATCTGTATTCTTATTTAGTTTCATTAGCCTTTCTAATTTAATACAATATTTTATTACATTAAAACTTAAATACTTGCACCCGGAGGGTGCATATATTTGCTAGTAACATTAAATCATCCATGTAGTAGTTTTATATCCATAGTCTGTGCCTTTAAGTTCTATAGAGAGAAGTATTAGATCCATGCAAACAAACAAAAAAGGAAGAGGAGAGAGTGAAGTCTCTTTGGAAGATCCCATTGTTAATATTCAGATTATTAGTTTTACCTTTTTCGTGGATCAATCCACCTTTCTATATTGTATTTTTGGAATGTTATAATAACTCGAGATGGGCACCTCACGTGGTGTAATGGTTAGCAAGCTAGACTCGCAGACCATTATCAGTGAGTACGATTCTCACAAGTGCCCCACACTTCTGGCCTTGTGCCACATCTAAGCTAAGCTTAGTAAATAACTATAATAACTCGAGATATCTTTTAGATGTTCAGGGTTTTTAGAATCCATTTTTCTATCGGTTTGGATAGCAAAATCACAAGGAATAGTAACTTCTTTGGATTCTGTTATTTATATATATACCAACCCTCCGCACGAGCAGGATGCGACACAATGTCAATTTCTTAAGCGGAGTTTAACAGGTTTGAATTCAGAGTTTTCCTTCTCCTAGACCGGTTACCTAGCCATGGTTAAAGAGTCCAGTCTGCCCTGCTATTTATCCATAGCTGGAGGGAGAATTGGATTCATACCTTTCCCAAGGGTATTAGCGCCATGTGAAATGCCAAGAATTGAACTTGCGTTGACGAGTCCATTTCCTACGACTCTAACCATTAGACCACGCGCCTGTTATTTATTCTGGTTGGTATTTTTACCATTTACCAGAATGTTGTGTTCCATAGTACTAGCACATTTTCCAATGGATATAATGTCCTATTTTATCGTGTTTTTCTTTATATTCTATCGGTGCTAGGATTGGACAACCGGACACTACGTGGTCAATTGATTCAGTTTTGGGTCTTTCGCACAATCTACATATTGGGTTTGATCCATTTTTTTTTAAATAATATTTGTCTGATAGTTTCTAGTTGGTAGGCTCTGGTACTTTGCTGCTATAATTAACCCCTCGGTTAAATCGAACTTAACGGACCTAAATTCCACCATCGAATGTCAAAATCAGGGAATTAACCGAATTTAATAACATTTTCAGTGTTGATATATTAATTAATAAAAGATATAATGCACCAGATATTTTATTTAAAAACTTTTACATTTTTCAGGTCTGTTAACTTTATACCATGTATCTTTGATAATATGTGTTACGCCTCAAAGATATTTGTCCATACCAAATTGCATCCCTATGTCATCATTAATTCTTTTCACAGTGCTTAGTAGGATCTTCTCAATAATTATCATTTATTGCGCATAACATTAAATCCTCCATAATGGTTTATTATTTTTATATGTCATCATTAAATCTCTTCAGTGTTCACCTTCTAAATCATCATCATTTATTGAGTATAACTTTAAATCATCCATATAGAATAGGTTGTTTATTATCTTTATATGTCATCATTAAATCTTTTCAGTGTTCACTTTCTAAATCATCATCATTTATTGAGGATAATTTTAAATCATCCATATAGAATAAGTGGTTTATTTTTTAGTAGTAGTTTTATATCCATAGTCTGTGTTTTTAAGTTCTAGAGAGAGAGAGAGAGAGGTATTAAAGCTATAGAAAAACGTAGAGTTGAAAGTGAAGTCTCCTTAGAAGATTCCATTGTTGATGTTTAGATTATTAGTTTTGGGCATGTCCTTTTCCATGGATTAACCTGAAGTTAGTATTTGTTAGGAAGTTGCTCCCCTTTGATTAGTAGGGGACTGATGGTAAATGGGGTTTACGCCATGTTACTTTGGACTGGGTTTTTGTTGCGAGTGAACGCAACGGGCGTGCATCAGCACGGTTGAACTTGTGACCACATGCGTCAGCACGATTGGGCTAGTTAAGTCACTTTTAGGGTAGCAACCTCTCCTGTGTTAAATAAAACCTTGTTAATTTTCCAACAATCTGGTCTTGCATTATCATTCAATTTCCAACAGTGTGAGTCACTTTTATGGTAGAAGCATCCTCTACCCTGTGTTAAATAAAACCTTGTTAATTTTCCAACACCCGGTTTTTGCATTATCCTTTCAGTCTTCCGTATTTTTTATCTGTTTATAAAAAGGTAACAGTATTCCATATTGTATTTTAGGATTTTTAGAATTTACTCGTGGAAAACGCAACCAAAAGCATGTTTGCAGTCTATCCAAACCATACTAAGATTTTTCTTTTTAGATCAAAAATTCTCCATGATTATTTTGTTTGTGAGGAGCTGATCTTTGCTATTATATGATTCTATTTCACTGATCTTTTTAGATGGGGCTTTATAATTTATATTATTTGGATTATTGACATCATCTTTATTGTTATCTACACAATAAAAAAAAACAATGAAGACGATGACAACAGCCCGAATAATCTATTAATAATGGAGAAAGTCTGTATTTCTGTCTGTAACAAAAATTACGTCATAGCTCTACGTCACAGCTTACGTTACAATATTCTTATGCTATATACACCCAAAATTTGAGTAAGCAATTTAAAAAATTGTTTTTTTACACTCGTCCTTTTTTTTTTAAGGTAACAAGAAGTTAACTAAAAAGTTTACAAATAAATAAATACCTACGATTTTGTGGAAAATTGATGTGGATAATATTCAAAATAATTGTTTGATTATTACATGCACGCAACATTTTATTTTAGAGGATGGGCTCAGTTTTCATTTCAAATTGTTTTATTTAATTTTTACTCCTTTAATAAATATGAGGATTTTGCTTACTTATGATACAAACCCTCTGACATTGAATTTTTAACTCCCACCCTCTCAGGCAATGTCTTTCAAAAATTAATTTTTACGAAGCCCGGAGTGTGTTTTCTGTCGCTAGTCCAAATAATAAACATATGATTATTTTGTATCCCTTTTGTTCTAAAGAAAAGATGTTTTTACATTCTATAAATTTGATTATTCCCTCCTTTAGAATCGATTTATCGTGTTATATGATGTGGGAAGGTATGTGAAGGTTCGGTAGTTTGTTTTATTTTTGTGTGTGTGGGGGTCGTTTCTTTTGTTTTTGGTAGTAGGTAAGTTACACCTTCTGTGAGCCAATCAGCTATTTTTCAGGTTCTTTAATAATTGTTGGAGGTGCGTGGTGTAATGGTTAGAGTCGAATGAAATGGACTCGTCGACCCGAGTTCAAATGCTGGACGAAGCTACAGTTCACACAGAGATAATACCCTTGGGAAAGGTATGAATAAGAATAAGAATAAGAATAAGAAATTTATTAATCAATAGTAGTACAAATTATTAAAAAAAATGTAAGTAAAAGAAAAACTTTATTGGTTTAAACTACTATTGAAGGGAGGTCATGCCGAATAGCATGAAGCTAATCCCATGGACATGACCACCCTTGGACGCTCACAGGAAACAATACATGAAACACACAACGTAAACAACTATTCTCTCTCCAGCTATGGTTAAAATAGTAGGACAGACTGGGTTAGGCAATCAGTCTAGTAGAAGGAAAACTCTGAATTCAAACCTGTTAAAACTCCGCTTGGAGTGGTCACTACTAAAATAGGCTCAGTCCTAATTAGTGATCTATTTCACTGATTAATTTTTATTAATTTTGAAATGAGATTCATTATTTCTTAATGTGTAGAAGATAGGTGATTGATCCAAAAGTTTATTTTATCTATTACAGGTGATTTCCATTTATGTGTGCGTTTAAGTTGGTTTATAATTTCTTCTATTGTAATATATTAGGCACATTTGTGATTCATTATTTTTATAAGTATCTTTTGGTAGGTGTGGCGCTCCATCTCAGAAGCTAAAATAATCTCCTTGATCTAGCGCCAGTGAAAAGGGGATAGACTCCCTCGATGTCTGGCTGATACCGACATTAGGCCGCCCCGACGACTTTACTTTTTTTATATCTTTAATCCAACTTGCTTTTTTATTATATTTATTTATATACCAAACCCTCCGCACGAGCAGGATGTGACGCAAGGTCAATTTCTTAAGCAGAGTTTAAAAGGTTTGATTTCAGAGTTTTCCTTCTTTTAAACCGGTTGCCTAACCAAGGTTAAAGAGTTCCAGTCTTCCCTATTATTTACCCATAGCTGGAGGAAGAATAGTTGGATTCATACCTTTCCCAGAGGTATGAGCACTATGTGAAATGCAATAAGCCTCGACCAGGATTTGAACCCGGGTTGCCGAGTCCAATAAACATTATACAACATGTTTCCAACCGAAACTGTTTGGATAAGTGTAATATATACTGGCTATTTGTATCCCTTTATAAAGTAAAGTCGTCGGGGCGGCCTAATGTCGGTATCAGCCAGACAGCGAGGGAGTCTATTCCCTTTTCAATAGCGCTAGACCAAGGAGATTATTTTAGCATATGAGGTGGAGCGCCACACCTACCATCAGCTCCTTACTTTACCGCGCAGATCCCTGTGCTACTCATTCGCTGAGTTGGCGAGGGCCAGTATCGAACTAGGAACCTTGTGGTTTCTAGCCGAACGCTCTACCGACTGAGCTAACCTGATTTTTTTGTGTTTTCTTTCTGCTAGGCTCGTTGCCATACCAAGGTTAACGAGACCAGTTAGCCCTACTATTTACCCATAGCTGGAAGAAGAATAGTTGGACGCAAAAGCCTCGTCCAATATGATTTCTTATGGCTGCAAATATTGATTTCAATTCTTCAATCGTAGGGATTTCCTTTTGCCTATTTCTCGATTGAATTGAGTAGTATTTTTGCTTCAATTTTTCTTTTATAATCATTATAATCAGTTAATGCAATTTCAGACTTTCTTTTAAGTTTTTCTTTTACACCTTTATTCATTTCATCAATTATGACTGTTTCTTCATCCGTATGTATTCTTTTTATATTCTTTATTCTGTATTGCTAGACTGCGTAGCTAGACAGATAGCTAAACCAAGACGGTCTAAGAAAACAGTAAACAATTAAATAAGGCAAATAAAAAGGAAAAACTGAAGACGATGGAATGAACAAGAACGATAAATAAATATATATATTGATGTACACAAACAAACAAGTTTACAAAATGATACAAATGGGAAAAGTTCAAAGTTCTCAATAGACCGTAAAGAGGAGTGGGTAAAAAAAAGGGTTGTGTTCTGCAGAGATCGGGGATGCGTCTTTTCTGTTTGACGATTGCTGAAGATACTGGCAATTGTTCCAAAAAGCGCAGCAAAGGGACCAACTGTTCACGTGATCTAGTCAAGTAGAAAGGTGATTTGTGCACGTGTATAGTCACGTGTCTGACCCAGTTACACGGGTCGCAGAAACAAGTCAGTCACCGAAATAAGTTGAAGAAATAAGTCGGTTGCAGGAAATGGTTTAGAATAATGGTGTCGGTAAAAAAAAAGGGGGGGGGGTCATAGCCTGTATGAGAATAAGCAGTATGTGTGTAAGTATATGGTATGAACATGTGTTAATGTAGGTGTGGATGGGGGGGGTTTGTAATAGAGAATATGGATGTGAATGGTAGTGGCAAAACATTCTTATTTCCACTTGGATTGCTTAAAATTATTTTGTTTATGTGCCATGGTTACTGGGCTTACAATTGTAGCAGCCACATATATAATTTAATTCAAAAGCGTAAGATTTGGTTTTAAGTCTTGTAGAAGATCTATGCTATATTACTTGTCTGTATTTTTGAGATGGGGGTTCAAATGCTGATATGAAAAACAGGGAACCTCTAAAAGATTGAAAATGACAAAACTAACCTAATACATATAAACTTGGAAAACTATACCATATAATAATTTTGATCTTTTGGACTTTTGTCCTTATCTTTATTGTGGTATGTATAGACACAACGTTTTGACCGCTGTATCCTCCGGCCTTCCTCGGGTGTACCCTGTCCATCCGAGTAAAGTAATGACCCATTCTGGGAAATCATTTTTAATAGTTTGACTGTAAATACACAGGAAAAACCCGAGGAACTCCGAGGATACAGCGACCGAAACGTTGCGTTTATTCATAGATACCATAAAGATAAAGTCCAAAACATGAAAATTATTATATGGCATAGTTTACCAAGTTTAATAGTTTGACTGTGAATACACAAGGTACACCTGAAAAAGGCCGAAAGAATCAACGACCGAAACGTTGTGTTTATAAATACCACAATAAAGACGAGGACAACAGTCTAAACCATCAAAATTATTCTATGACATAGTTTTCCAATTTGTATGTATTAGTTTGTTTTTTGGGTTTTTTTTTTCATTTTCAATCTTTTAGAGATGCCCTTTCTTTCATATCAGCATTAGTTACCTTAGCAAGTTTGATTGTATTTTGTTTCATTTTATTGATTTTAATCTTATTTTCTGTACAGTCTGGGTTTTCTATTAGTGGTTGGCTTTTCTCTCATTTGTTATATTCATTTTCTGTTGCTGAAATTTTCATACAATCATTGATTGATTGTTTTAATGTTGTATCTGTTTCATTATTAACTGCGGTAATTTTAAGTGTTACACTTTCATTTCGTTGGATAACAGCCACTACCTATCCTTTTATACTATTTTTTCAGCATCTAAGTGGTTCCTTTTAAGGAAAAATATCCTTACATTAACTAATTTATTGGGATCTAACTATGCATGTTTATATTTAGTCGTTTCTGGATTTATGTTGTCGGTTCATTGAGTTACATTTCTGCTTGATGGTTTGTTTGTTTGGTTGGTTGGTTGGTTGGTTGGTTTTTGCGGCACCAATTACAATTGATATGATCTTTCCCTTCATGTTCCACAGTTTTGTTTTCGTTTTTTGTTTGTTTTTTATATTTGTTTTGTTTTGTTTTGTTTTTTCATTTTTCTGACCAGGTCCAAGTATTTGTCTATCTTCTTTTCTTTCTTTTTTTTTCTTCATTTTTACTCTGTGAGACGGCAAAATGCTCGGGCTGACAAGTAATTTTCTTCTTGTTAATTAACACTAAGTCTTGTCTTCTTGTCGGGATTAGGTGATACGTCTGTATCTCAAAGTCCCAGAGAATTTTATACCTCTCATTCTCTATAACCAATTCCAGTTTGTGCATATAACATTCAGCAGCATGGTGAAAATTCTCAGTGGATCACCTTTCCCACACAGCCATGCCTAGTCTTGTACCCTTTTTGCAGTAATTTGCTGCATTTGCTTATTATCGTCTTTGTCTCCGCACATCCTACACTTCCTATTTTGCTGCCTATTATATATGTTTGCGTTTATATAATTTGTTCTTATGGCATTGTCTTGTTCTGTAATTATGATAGATTCAGTTTTTCTCTTGTGGTTTCCCCTTTTTATCCATGTCCTGGTCTTCTCATGTGCGATCTCTCCAGTTTGTCGCTTGACATATCCATGTAACTGTTATTTCCTATTTCTGTTTTCTAGTTTTTGTTGTATTTTTGTATATCAATATGTTGGAATTGCTTTTTTCTGGCTACTGCAATTAGTCTTTCTTTGCCATTTTTTCTTTGAGGAGGGATATTCCTCGAGTGCTCGAATTGTCGCACCAACACACTCTTTAGTGTTGGCAAAAACTTTTCCTCCTTATTTTCCTGGCACATACAGTTTGGCTATGTCATCTTTAGGGTGAAATTTCTTGTGCATTGTCATAAGTTTCCTTGTCCTTTGGTCCATCTGCCGGAGTTCCTCTATTGTTCATTTTAAAAATCGTCCTGAGCACAGCTAAGTTGTTTATTCCCTTGGCAATATTTCTGCTGCAGAACTTAGTTTCTAGAAGTTTTGTTGTTGTTGTTGTTGTTGTTTTTCTGGGGTACTCTTTTCTTCCTTTTTCTTTCATCTCTGTTTGACAGTGCCTGCTTTCAATAATCCAAAGTAGTTGTAATTTTCCAGGTGTCCTAATTTTTTCTTGATTCAGTAGTTCTGTTCCCTCCACTGTTTCATATTTTCCTTCATCACGAGCATGGCATTTTCCGATGTCAAATTCCATTACGATATCCTGTCTGTATATTCTTATGGTCTGTATGAGGATTTCCAGTTCTTTTTTATTTTTGGCAAAAATCTAGATATCATCCATGTACATAAGATGATTTTTTTTCCTCTGATTTTGTAAATTTGTAGCCCTCTCTACATTTCCTGGTATATAGCTGAGTGGCATCATTGCTATAACAGGTAGCAGTGGTTTATTGGGAGTTTCCCTAAAAGATGCCTATTTGGATTTTCACATCTACTAAGGTCTGTCCACCAGCTTATATTATTATTATTATTATTATTATTATTAGGTTTTAACACCTGCGTAGCCGGTGGTTCATTGGATTGACAGCAAGTCTCCGCAGGTCTCCTGGACTCTTCTGAATATTCTAGCCGATCTTAATAGTGTTGCAGTTTGGATGGTCTCGATTCTCCCTCTGATTTGCGATTCATCCAAATACTTTTCCAGACCTTTTGGGACCGTTCCAAGGGTACCAATTACAATTGGTACGACTTTCACCTTCATGTTCCACAGTTTCCCAGTTCTCTAGCAAGGTCCAAGTATTCTTTTCGACCTATTATATTATTATATTATTATTATTATTATTCAATAGTTGTGATCATAGTTGTTACTATTAGTAATATATTATTTAGAAAAGAATTTGTGTCTGTAGTGATGTGATGATGGCGGCGATTAGATGTCAGATATATATTTTTTGACACGGTATGATTCATCATAGTTGGAAAAACGTTGGCCTCTGACATAAGGTCAAAGCTGACTGTGTTGTTGTAGAAAAGTAGTATAGGCTTAAGGACATACATATACACTCAAACAGGCTCGGGTCTGCCCCCCCCCCCAAAAAAAAAACGCACGGAGACTGGGAGACAAGGGGGTAGGGAGACAAATGAAACATGTGTGTGCATCAACACACATACATACAAATGAAAAAAGTCAGAAAAATGAACATATAGAGTTCACACACACATACACACACACACAAGGATTAATACATTGTACACGCACACACACGTACACGAAATACTTCAATTGCAAACAAAAAGAATTAGCGTGCATGTCTGTACTCACACGTGTGCATAAATACTCATGCTTAGACGAGCACATATATGCTGTGTATGAGTGCAGATACACACTCATATAAGACACAGTACACACGTACACGCACAACATAAATTCATGCATACGCACAACATAACATCGTGCACACAATTCGAACATACGCAGTATAGACGTGTATATACAAAGATGACATGCATGCTCGCACACTTACACAAACACACAGAACACGTATACGCTTACTCACGTATTACACACACACGCATTACACACACACGCACACACATATATATATATATATATATATATATGCATGTTGGGCACATGCACATACACAACATAAACGCCTACACATGCACACCTACCTTTATGTACATAAAAAGCACGCATGCGTACGCATGCACGAACGCACGCACGAGCTCGGGCGAAAACACATACCTGTACACCAGTCTGACGAACACTAGCAAAAAAAAACACGCTAACTCTCATAGGTAAACAGAAGACATACAGACGCAAAGTCGACCGGTCAGACAGACAAACATACGTACAAGAGAGACACGGAGAGTGGAGGTGCCGGCATTAGGGGGGAGAGGGGAGGGGGAGGGGGACTGTAGTGTGAGGAAAGACGTAGGTTATGGTGTGGTGTGGATGTAACGACGGGTGGTAGGGTTGTGTATAGAACGACACAACGTCGGATCCGTTAGACTGAACAGAAGGATAGAGGAAACTGGCGAATGTATGACAAGTTCTTTTTGATGCCGAAGAGGGAAAACAGCCTCAAGCTCAGAACTCTTGCATTTTTCGGCAGCTGATGAGCAATATTGTCCCTGTCACATCAACTTACCGAACTAAGAAAAAAAAAATAAAGAGAAAAAGCATATGTGTGTGGGTGGGCGGGGGTTAGTAGTAGAGAATAAAGAGGGGGTGAAAAATGGCAACAAATTCTTCTTTTTCTTTCTTTCTTTCTTTCTTTCCATTTTCTTTTCTTTTTCTTTTCTCACATCCTTGTTTTTATCATTCCTCCATTCTTTTTCTCTCCTTTCTTTTTTGTCTCCATCTCTTCATTCTTCTTCTTTCTTCCTTTTTTCCGCTTCTTGCATTCCCATTCCCTTCCCTTCTTCTTCTTCTTCTTCACCCTTGATTTCTTCTTCTTCTTCTTCTTCTTCTTCTTCTTCTTCTTCTTCTTGATTCTTCTTCTTCTTCTTCTTCTTCTTCTTCTTCTTCTTCTTCACCCTTGATTTCTTCTTCTTCTTCTTCTTCTTCTTCTTCTTCCTTGATTTCCTCCACTTCTAGCATTCTTCTTCTTTCTTGCTTTTCTCTTTCTCTTCTTCTCCTACTCATCCTCCTTTCTTTCTTTATTTCTTCTTCTTCTTTATTTCTTTCTTCTTCTTCTTGAAGAAAAAAATGGCCATTACCCTCTTTGTTTTTGTTCCATTTTCAATTCTCAGACCACTAGTTTCCTCCCCCTTTCTATTTTCTTTTTCTTCTCTTTCACTTTTCCCCTTATTTTTCCCCTTTTTTCTTTCTCTTTCTTTCCTTTTTTACCTCAATATCATACTTCCAATTCTTTCGCTCTCTTAATCCTCACTTTTCTTTCTCCATCACCCTCCCCATTTTTTTCGGCGCGAACATAAGCTGGCAATGTCACCTTATCGTCCTCCTCCTTTCACTACAGTCCCTCTCCTCCTCATACACTTTTTCTGAAAAAGCAGTTCCGGGGATTTCTAACAAGGAAAAATCTCCGACCTACAAAATGTGATACCATCGCAAAGCAAAGAAGAAGAAGAAGAAGAAGAAGAAGAAGAAGAAGAAGAAGAAGAAGAAGAAGAAGAAGAAGAAGAAGAGATGGAAGGTTGAAGAAGAAGAAGAAGAGAGAAGAAGAAGAAGAAGAAGAAGAAGAAGAAGAAGAAGAAGAAGAAGAAGAAGAAGAAGAAGTGTCCATCCCATAGTGATGGGGTGATGATAACCCAAAAAGAGTTGTTTTCCAGAATAAATGTACCAAAAGTCTTGAAGGTTTTAAAGGGGGGCAGCATTGTTTAACAATGGAAATAGTTTCCCTCCCCCCTCTCTCTCTCTCTCTCTCTCTCTCTCTCTCTCTCTCTCTCTCTCTCTCTCTCTCTCCCTTATTTCTGCCTCGATAATGACCACAGCTTCTATTTAGAGTCTTTTATTCCAATACCACCAGCAGGTAGAAAGACATCTGAAGCCTGGAGCAAGAAGATGAATAACGATGAATAAAGATGGCCAAAAAAAAAGGGAAGAATGGTGATATGCGCGAAAATAAAAGTCTCACGAAGAAGGAAATAAAAGAGTTCTAATGGAGAAAAAAGAAAAAGAAGGAAAGAAAAATGGTGGGGGTGGGGTGGATAAGTTGATAAGTTTTATTCCCCTCATCCTTCCCCTATCTCTCTACCATGACGATTTGCCCCCCTCTCTTCTCCCTCCCTCACCTCCTCTCTCTCTCTCTCTCTCTCTCTCTCTCTCTCTCTCTCTCTCTCTCTCTCTCTCTCTCTGTGACTTTCTTTTTTCAACCCCTCTCTTTGCATTTCTTTTTATGTCCTCTCTCTTCTCTCTCTCTGCCTTTATTCAAATGCACTCACCCCCTCTCTCCTTCCATCCTCTCCCTCTCTCTCTCTCTCTCTCTCTCTCTCTCTCTCTCTCTCTCTCTCTCTCTCTCTCTCTCTCTCTCTCTTTTAAAGCCTTGCAACGAGGAAGGAAGGATAGAAGGAAGGAAGTGCCGACACCGACTTCAGATGAGTAAATGAAGGCAACACAGCGAAATAATACACGGGAGAAAAATAACTAATGAGGCCGATTGAATCGATCAATCAGTCAATCAGGCAATCAATTAATCAATAAATGTCTGCACCCCAACAGTCACCTACAACCGGTCCGTGTCTGTCACTCGCCCCTCAACACTTTGCCGACACATCACTCACTCGTCTTTTATCATATCTAACCTTTTTTTTATCTCTTTTTCGACAGCTCGAATTCGTGACTCTCCTCCTCCTTCTTCTCCTATTCATATTCCTACTCCTCCTACTCATGCTCCTCCTCCTACCATTCTTCTTCTTTTTCTATTTTCCTTCTTTCTTTCTTTCTTTCTTTCTTTCTTCCTCTCCCACTCTATTTTATCTATCAATCTATCGAATTCGGAATTGCCTATTCAACATTTAGAGCAATCTTTTATCGATACATAAACGTTTCACTCTTCTTTTCTTACTTTTAACATATCTATCCTACCTGCTCGATCACTTTATCTTCTTTTTTTTTCTTTATATCTCTCTTTCTTGTCTACATTTTATAATCTGATATTTCATTTTCATCCCTTCAGAGAGTGAGAGAGAGATGAACAGGCTAAGATAGATAATTGATAGATAGATGAATAGAATGTTGACAGCGAGAGAGAGAAGAGAGAGAGAGAGAGAGAGAGAGAGAGAGAGAGAGAGAGAGAATGAACAAAGATAGATAGATGTAAATGTACATCTATCTATCTTTGTTCATTATCTCTCTCTCTCTCTCTCTCTCTCTCTCTCTCTCTCTCTCTCTCTCTCTCTCTCTCTCTCTCTCTCAACATTCTGTTCATCTATCTATCAATCTCTATCTATCTCAGCCTGTTCATCTCTCTCTCTCTCTCCCTCTCCCTCTCTCTCTCTCAACATTCTGTTCATCTATCTATCAATCTCTATCTATCTCAGCCTGTCATCTCTCTCTCTCTCTCTCTCTCTCTCTCTCTCTCTCTCTCTCTCTCTCTCTTTCTCTCTCTCTCAACATTCAGTTCATCTATCTATCAATCTCTATCTATCTCAGCCTGTCTCTCTCTCTCTCTCTCTCTCTCTCTCTCTCTCTCTCTCTCTCTCTCTCTCTCTCTCTCTGTCAACATTCAGTTCATCTATCTATCAATCTCTATCTATCAAAATACTGTTCATCTATCTATCTATCTCAATCTGTTCATATATCAATCTCTATCTATTTATCTATCCCAGTCTGTTTATCTATCTATCTATTAAAATTGTCCATCTTTTTATCTGTCTATCTCAGTTGTACATCTACCCATGTATTTTGTACATAGATATATCTCTGTTCATATATCTATCTCAGATTATTCATCTATCTATCTATCTATCTGTCTGTCTGTTTATCTATCTATCAACATTGTCCACCTATTTATCTGTCTATCTGTTCATCTATCTATGTTCATGTTCATATATATATATATATATATATATATATATATATATATATATATGTTTGTCTATCTATCTATCCACTCTAGTTTGTTACTACCTATCAATTAGCATATATATCCTAATGGATAGGCATGATATCCACATGCTCCGCCCCACTCCGTCTTTCTATCTATTTTATCTCCTTTCTCTAAATAACCAGTTATCTCTCATCCTAACACTACTTCCTCTCTTCTTCCATATTTTCACACGTCCTTTTCTTTTCTCTCTCTTTTTCTGTTTGTTTTAAGTCTCCCACTTAAAAACATTGAACATAATAATTCGTTTGAGCATATTCTTTATTCTTCTTTTATTTTATTTCTTTATGTCGTCTTCTTTCTTCTCTACCTTCTCCCATTCCTCTTTCTATATCCTTCTCCATTTCTTTTTTCTTATCCTCTCCCTCTCTCTCTCTCTCTCTCTCTCTCTCTCTCTCTCTCTCTCTCTCTCTCTCTCTCTCTCTCTCTCAATCCCTTTCTTTTTATGCTCTCTTTCTTTCTCTGAGCCTTTCTTTTTATGCCCTCTTTCTCTCTCTGCCTTTCTTCAAATGCCACCCCCTCTCTCTATCTATCTATCTATCTATCTATCTATATGTCGTCTTCTTTCTTGCCTTCTCCGATTCTCTTTCTATATCCTTCTCCATTTCTTTTTTCTTATCCCCCCTCTCTCCCCCCTCTCTCTATCTATCTATCTATCTAAACACATATTAACCTAAGTCTCTTCATATCTATCTATCTATCTCAGCGCATATTAACCTAAGTCTATTCATATCTATCTATCTATCTATATAAGCTCATATTAAACTATCTCTTCATATCTATCTATCTATCTATCTCTTTTACTTCTATCTATTACTCATTCTTTCAACTCTTTATAGTGCGCTCATGAGGCATTCTTAACTTTTCACTCTTGTTTTCCTGAATTAATACACCAACTTCGCCTTTTTTGAGCCTCTAACTTTTCTCTGTGTATGTATATGTAAGCAAGCATGCATGTGTGTGTGTGTGTGTGCATACGTATAACTCTTTTTTTATCGCAGTTTCGACATAACTGAACTTGTACGTGTTTGATTTTTCTTTTCTCTTTTTTTTTCTTTTTTTTTTTTTGGCGGGAGATGCGTAAATCAGTTGCACATATATATGTACTTAGAATATCATGTATGTATGTCTTGCTGTAATCTGCGTCAGTCTTTGCGTATTTTTATCTATAGAAAAAAAAACAATCAAGCTAAAGCTACGGTAAGCGAGATGAAGAGCGAGGTAAAGAATCTTCTGAAGTGAATCTCACTTTTTTGACCCCAAGGGTGGTCGATGTCATCCCCCGCTACCTCACCTTGCAAAACGAAAATTCCCTAACATTGATCTAACAATGACATTATTAAGCCTGAGGTGTTCTTTCCATGGACAATCTTCATTTTCTTCACTTCTCTTCGCTTAATGATACCAGCTAGGGTTCTGGCCACGTTTTTATAGAGCTGGCTTTTCACTAAAAGCTGCGGGGTGGGTTTAGGATTTTGGTTAGGTAAGGTTCATAAACCCTTGTAATTCACAGATAAAATAACTCTTTTTTTCTTCTTTTTTTTTTTTTTTTTTTTTTTACATTTCTTTAATTTTTTTATTTTTTTTTTTTTTTTTTTTTTTCACTTTTTTCATATCCTTAAAAAAAGTTGCCAGAATATTTGTAAGATAAGCAATCAACAGTTACCTCCCTTGCATCGTTCCGCTTCGGCTCATGTGCCAATCTGTATGTCTAAAATTAATCATCTATATATTAATACTCTTTAATTGTACGACCGTTATCATTTTGCAACCCCCTCTGGTTAAAAATGAGACTGTCCAAATCGTCCTAGGTGAAATGAAAAAATGGCGAATCCTGATTATCTGGTTTATCCACAAAATTCTTATGAGTCGTCACTCAGTTAAATAATGGACCATTCCATTTTTATCATAAAGAAAGAAAGGGGAGAAAAAAGACATGCTACACAGAAAAATATTGAAAGAAAGAAAGAGAGAAGGAGTAAGCGCGCGGAAACGATAACGCTAATCTGTTTCAATTGAATATTATGAAAAGAAGGGGAAAAAAGAGTGAGAGAGAGTTAAATCTAGATTATTATACTTTTTTTTGCATTGAACCCGGCACTGTTAGTGCCGGGTTAGCTCAGTCGGTAGAGCGTTCGGCTAGAAACCACAAGGTTCCTAGTTCGATACCGGTCCTCGCCAACTCAGCGTATGAGTAGCACAGGGATCTGTGCAGTAAAGTAAGGAGCTGATGGTAGGTGTGGCGCTCCACCTCAGACGCTAAAATAATCTCTTTGGTCTAGCGCAAGTGAAAGGGGATAGACTCCCTCGCTGATTCGATGATACCGACATTAGGCCGCCCCGACGACTTTACTTTACTTACATATTGAACTATTTTGCAAACGTGGTAATAATTAAATTATCATACTGTGGTATATCTACAGGTCCTGATAGTAATTAAGAATATCAAAAATCTTATGTGAATTTAGGTTTGGTTTGGTTTGGTTTGGTTTGGTTTCTTTGTTCAATGACACATCAATCTTCATGGGTTACTTAATGCCAAAGCCATCCTTGTAGAAGAACAGTCGTGGTGCTATTTAACTCATAGGTGCGTGTAGGGGGAGATAAAGAGGTTCATAGCTTTCCCAAGGTTAAGTATTTACTCAACCTGTTCGCCACGGATATGATATGACACAAGGTTGCAAGTATGGGGTATCCAACGAGGATCGAACTTGCTATTTAGTACTAATGAATCAACGAGACTATCTTGCTAATCATTACACTATGATGAGGTGCCCTTAACTTTCCCAAGGGTAATAGTCCTAAAGTTAACGTAATAGGGCGACTAGAGTTCGAATTCGATGGTAATCATGAACTTTAGTTGGCCAAATTCCTAGCATAAAATTGTGCGTGCGCTTTATCTCCCTTAACAAATTTGCTTGTATAGTTTTTCTTATGAGATTTTCTTAAAAAATTGAATGAATAAAAATACATTTCATTCTTATCGACACATTTTTGTTTGTTTGTGTGTTTGAGAAATAAAAAATGTGTTGATAAGACAGGGTACAATAAAAAATATCATAAAACGTGTTCTTAATAACAATTAAGTTCATTTCAGATAATGGGCACGCGGAAGTTTATGCTAGGAATTTGGCCAACTAAAGTTCATATGTGTCGATAAGAATGAAATGTATTTTTATTCATTGAATTGTTTAAGAAAATCTCATAAGAAAAACTATACAAGCAAATTTGTTAAGGGAGATAATGCGCACGCACAATTCTATGCTAGGAATTTGGCCAACTAAAGTTCATAATTACCGAACTCGATTACTAAAATGTCGTAGTACATGGGAATTCTGATATTTCGTTGCTACTTTAATCCTTCAAAAAGTAATTTAGATTTAATAATATAGGTTTGATTGCTTGAACTCAAATACAAAAAGATTAAAAATTAATTGTAATGATAGCACAGCCTTGCATTAATTTTTTTAACTATATGACCTTTAGGCACCCTTTTGTGATCTCGATTCATAAGTACATTTTTTTCATTTACACCGTCAACATCCGGTTGTTTATTAGGGGTTAGGATTAGAGGTTAGGGTTAGGGGTTAGTTTTATAAAAAAAATTTAAACTCTAAAAATCGTCTGTTAACAAACAACCGGATGTTGACGGTGTAAATGGAAAAAAATGTACTTATGAATGGAGATCGCAAAAGGGGTGCCTAAAGGTCATATGGTCCTTTTTTTTCAAAAGTTTACCAAGTGATCGCAAAAATACGATTCGTTGTATTTGGTCAGCTCTGTTTTTTAAGATGTGCTTGAATACTTCATATAATAATAACACAAAAGCCCGTGGACTCTACTTGTCACAATTAAATAGAGTTATAATACTTTTCTATAAGTAAGTAAAGTCGTCATGGTGGCCTAAAGTCGGTATCAGCCAGACAGCAAGGAAGTCTATCCCTTTTTCATTAGCGCTAGACCTATGAGATTGTTTTAGCGTCTGGCGGGGAGCACCACACCTACCATCAGCTCCTCACTTTACTGAACAGATCCCTGTGTTACTCATACGCTGAGTTGGTGAGGGCCAATATCGAATCAGGAACCTTGTGGTTCCTAGTCGAATGTTCATTTCAAGTAATGCTTGTATCTTGAAAATGTGATTTGATTAGAATAAAGTGCGTGTGATTTTTTGGATTCAACGTAAAAAAAAAAAAAAAGACTGCCTTAAAATCAAATATTATTTATTCGACTTTAAAAACATCGCAGGTTAGTGTGGTTGTTCTGGTTGTAAAAAAAAAAGGACCATTGGGCTGGTGAAACTCTTGGGGATTGAACTCACTACCATTGGATTGGTGTACGAGACTAGCTTGCAAATTATAACGCACCACTAATGTTTTATGATATGTTGTGTAAAATATTATGTAGATCGTTTT
This sequence comes from Doryteuthis pealeii, assembly GCA_023376005.1. Classification (NCBI taxonomy): domain Eukaryota; kingdom Metazoa; phylum Mollusca; class Cephalopoda; order Myopsida; family Loliginidae; genus Doryteuthis; species Doryteuthis pealeii. The sequence continues at coordinate 12,530,752 of CM042179.1, read as the reverse complement.
TATGAAAATAAAATGAAATCCTACATCACTCCATTGTTTTTTTTACTAAAGTTGCAGGGCCGATTTAGCTTAGTCGGTTGAACACTCTCCTAGGAATCACAAGGTTCCTGGTTCGATACTGGTCCCCGCCAACTCAGTGGATGAGTAGCACATATAGGTAATATGATCTGTGCGGGCAAGTGTGGAGCGACGGAAGGTGTGGCAGTCTTTCCAAGAAAAAAATCTCCCTAATCTAGCACTAGCGAAAAGGGGATAGACTCTCTAGATGTCCGGATGATACCGACAATAGGCTCTATTTTTTGAAAAACTACGTGTTGTCTCTTTTTATAGTAACTATCATTATTGTATCTTTATATCATCATATCAACTGACTGTCGCTAGGAAACAAGCATCTCGATACTTTGTAAGAATTACATCCCTTACTTACCGCGTTTTCGCCCGTTGGCCGCTAGGTGTCATTGCGAGCAGCCTCATAAAATCAAAAGCGCCAACGTCAAAATCTTCTTTCACTCTTTCAACTTCTAACTTCGAAAAGCAAACAAATTATCTCCTATCTACGTAACAGGGGGCTTCTCGTCTGCACAATACACAGGGACTCATGCTCAACATATAAGCTCCTCTTTTAACCAACAGCTTCAAGAATTCTATCTACTCATTGTCCTGGGTATGACATTAAACTGCATCTAATAGTGAAGTTTCAATTCTGGAGCTCTGGGAGTGTGGAGTACCCATTTATTGCCATTACTCCCTGGTACACTCTGACTGGTAGTGGTAGTACCTGATTGGATCCCATTTTTGGGATTAAATTTTTAAAAATGAGTTTAAAAAAATGAGTTTTAAAAACAACTGAATACCCATCAAGAATGAATAAAACAAAACGTCTTCGGCATAAAATAACCTAACAAGGGTTGATATGTCGTAAAATACTACCTTTATCTACACAAAGTACTATCTCGTATTTGGATATTTTCTCTAAGTATTCTATGTAAAAGCTTCTTTGTATCTTCTGTTATTTCTGTATTTGATTGGCCGTGTCCATGTCCTATCACAATAACCATTACACTATAAGTGCCTCTGCTACATATAATGATGTAATAGAAACTTTGAAAACAACAACCCAATAACATATGACACCTCCATTCACCTGAATAACAGAATTCATGCAAGTGATAATACAGCGCCGGTTTAGCTCAGTCGGTAGAGCGTTCGGTTAGGCATCACAAGGTTCCTGGTTCGATACCGGCTCTCGCCAACTCTGCGTATATGAGTAGCACAGGGATCTGTGTGGTAAAGTGAGGAGCTGATGGTAGGTGTGGCGTCCCACCTCACACGCTAAAATAATCTCCTTGGTCTAGCGCTAATGAAAAAGGGATAGACTCCCTCGCTGTCTGGCTGATACCGACATTAGGCCACCCCGACGACTTTACTTACTTATTGCCTGAGCAAACAATAGAATAGAATACAAAGCATGACAGGAGATATAGAGAAGAATTTATACATAGTTGTATAAGCGAAATGTCCTAAGCGGAAAATAGTCTTTTAGCGGATGTCTTGTGATTGCTGATAAAAGAGGAAAGTATATAAACTTACATGTTCTAAAAACTTTTCTTCGTTGCATAATATACAGTCTCTGATGGTGAAATATTGCAATAAAAGACTGAAATATTGCAATATAAGCTAATAAAGTAAAAGTAAAGTTGTCGGGGCGGCTTAATGTCGGTATCAGCCATGCAGCAAGGGTGTCTTTCCCCTTTTCACTAGCGCTAGACCAAGGAGATTATTTTAGCGTCTTGGGTGGAGCGCCACACCTACCAGCAGCTCCTTACTTTACCGCACAGATCCCTGTGCTACTCATACACTGAGTTGGCGAGGGCGGGTATCGAACTAGGAACCTTGTGGTTTCTAGCCGAACGCTCTACCGACTGAGCTATGTTTGCATGTTCTTGTGTGCCATGTGAGACGAAATGCTTGAATCTACAAATTGTTGATCTTATTTGACTTCACACATGTTCTACATTCTGATTTTTGGGTGTGGCCACAGGGATATATTTAATGCTTGCAATACGTCCCATATATGCTGTTCAAATCTAGCAGGTGTGGGTGATAGTCAATCAGTTGACAGTCAGATAAGTGTTCTTGGTACCTGTATCATGTCCCACATGCATGATGTGGGTGTTTCGGTAATCTTTCTGAAACAAACACCAGAAAACATGATGAATATAAAGGGATACAAATGGACAGTACATATCCAAACAGTTTCAGTTAGATCCACGTTGTTTAATTGTTATTGTATTTTATATATACTAGCAAATATATGCACCCTCCGGGTGCAAGTATTTAAGTTTTAATATAATAAAATATCAAATTAAATTAGAAAGGCTAATGAAACTGAATAAGAATGCAGATAAAAAGATTTGGAACAGAGGGGGTATGATTGAAAAATAGAACAACTTTGAAACTAACTCTTCCATCATTTTCCATTACTCCCCTCTTTCATTGGTAAATGTTCCTAATTTAACTATTTAGTTAAAATAGGAAGTAAAGAATAATATTAGTTATATCTTCTTGTTAATGGATTTCTTTTAAGATTTATCCCCGAGATTTTTGCTCATGTTCAATAAAATAAAACCAAACAATTAGAAATCAATAATACTAAGCATATATTTATTAAAATCAAAATTTTAAGATCAATATGCAAATTAGCCTTCCCATTCACACTGTAAACCACTATTTTGTTGTATATATAAATACAATTGCATGTTATTAGTATGTAGATATGGTCAACAGTCTTAATGATGTAAAACTATTTTATCAATAATTGAGGTTTAAATAAAAATAAAATCATGGAGAATGTGATTTAAATAACGAAGGGAATTGTGATTTGTATAGTAATATAGTTTCGGTTACAGACAGACAAACACACAATCTCCATTATAATAAGACTAGATCCTGACATTAGAAAGATAAACAGAAGACTGGAAAATATATAAATCAAGATCATGAAAAAGAAATGTTCCGTGTTGTTATTATAATACCTGCCTACAATATAATATATATACGTATATATATATATATATATATATATATATATACATATACGTGTGTGTATATATATGTAAGTATATGTCTACTGTCGGTGTGTCAACCAGACAGCGAGGGAGTTTATCCCCTTTTCATTAGCGCTATACCAAGGAAATTATTTGAGCATCTGAGGTGGGGCGCCACACCTACCATCAGCTCCATCATATCCCTGTGCTACTCATACGCTGAGTTGGCGAGGACCGGTATCGAACTAGGAACCTTGTGGTGTCTAGCCGAACGCTCTACCGACTGAGCTAACTATATATATATGGGGATGGGAGAGGGGGAGAGATATATAAATATGTGTGAGCGCACGCGCGTGTTGTAGGAAATCGAGGTAGCTGTAATCATCGTTGGAAGTAAACTCGGCTACCCAAGTTCAAATCCAAAATGAAGCTGCTTGCATTTCTCGTTGCACTGATGCCCTTGGAAAATGCATGAAACCATCTCCTCTTCCAGTCATTGATAAATAGTAGGACATACTGGGTCCTTTAACCTTGGTATGTCAACCGATCTAGGAGAAGGATAATTCTGAATTCAAACCAGATGTAGACGTGGAGAGGGATGGGCTGAGCCAGATTATCTCTGCCCAACACACGATACATGAGTAGTGTTCCTACGAGCAAACTATCTTATGGGACCAATGACTGTGTGCATGTATGTACACAACTGTGTTTGTGTGCATGTGTGTACACGGATGTGCGTGTGCGCATGTGTGTACGCGGCTGTGTGTATATATGCGTACGTGCGTCTGTTTTTGTGTGTGGATGCACGCACGTCTATTTGTGTGTGTCTGTGTGTGTGTGTGTGTCTGTGCCTTTGTGTGGGGGATGCATGCGTGTCTGTGTGTTTGTGTGCACACGTCTGTGTTTGTGTGAGTGTGTGTCTTTGTCTGTGTGTGTGTGTGTGTGTGTGTGTGTGTGTGAGTGTGTGTTAGTGCATGTAAGAGAAAGAGATGGAGAGAGAGAGAGATGGAGAGAGAGAGAGATGGAGAGAGAGAGAGATGGAGAGAGGGAGCGTGTTCATGCGTGCACGCACGCACAAAGGAACTGGATAGGTAGATAAAATAACTAATCACTCAATTCACTCAAACAGCAAGGGAAAGAAAGAAAAGGGGTGTGGAAATCACTTACTTTATTCAAATACCAATGTAAATACACACAGAATCATCCAATTTATTCAAATAGGAAGAAAAAAGTGAGAGTGAAAAATAAATCATTCAATTCATTCAAATAGAAAGGGAAATAGTGATACATAATAGTATAATCAATTCAACTTGCAAAAAGGAAAAAGAAAGAAGGGGAATCATTTATTTCATCCAAATAGCAAAGGAAAGAGAGAGAGGGGGAGTGAGAGAGAGAGAGACAGAGACAGAGAGAGAAAATCACTCAATTCATTCAAGTTGCAAAGAAAAGAAAAAGAGAAGATTTATTGATTTGTTTTTAACGGCATGTCAACCCTGTCTAGGGTTATTCTATGCTGAGAGGTTAGGGAATCGGATTCATTGTACGTTTAATGGGTTGCCGACCAAGGGTAAGGCTTTTTAGCCTTACCCTTGGCCGGCAACCCATTAACTCAAGAAGTCCGACACAAAACCTCCACTGCCTCTCAAGGAAAGGCTAGGGGAGTAAATCCCGAAAACAAATCAGGAGCTGTAGTCCCTAAGATGGTGTGATGCTGAAATCCGGTGCTACCCATTAAATCCTGCGACACTACCGTTGCCAAACTGCATTCGTCCCTTACCTTTCCTTTGGATCACAGCGGCAGTGTGGAGAGGGGGGATTTGCTGCATGGGCAACAGCTCACCCTCCACATGAATCCGCCCATGCTATGTAGTTCAAGTTATTTAAAAATATTAAAAATTTAAAAACAAAAGGAACAAAAAAAAACTTGGCACTACTAAAAAAAACAAACCTTGACACTACTCCATCGTCTCTCGTAGACGGAAGGCTGCTAACCAACCAATTTCTTAGGAAGTTTTGTTTTTGTTTGTTTTTTTTGTTTTTGTTTTTCTTGCACATGGTTCGAAGAATACACATACTTTTTTTAAACAGATCTATTTGACTCATAGATGCGATGCTAAACCAGTTTGTAATAGTATTGAAAAGGTACTCCAATCTTCACGAAGCTCAAGAACTATATCCTCGCTATCACATGCAGTTTAGTGCCATGCCGAAGACAACCCATTTGACCGCCCTGTCGGCTGGGGTGTTAGAATGTACTGACTGCACCTCTGCAGAGGGGTAAGACTCTCCCAATGGGGCCACCTGTTGGCCGTGGGTGGCGACCCGTGATGCTTAAGGATAGAGCCCAGGTGGATGAGCAGTTCATTTTTACTCCACTTTGGCCCTATCTTGGGCTAGACGGGCGGTCGGAGAGGACCCCTCCGATCAATCAGCTGGTCACGTCAAGCCCAAGCACCTATATGATTTTCCCAACCCTATTGCCCTTATGGCAAGCTCCAACCCCTTTTCATCATATGGGTGCTAGAAGGAGGTGGCTGAGGGTCTACATGTCCTGGGAATGACGTTAAACTCTATCTGATGGTGAGGTTCCAGTTCTGGAGGTTTTGGGAATGAGAAGCATCCCTTGATCACCATTGCTCCCTGGTCCACTCTGACCCTGAGTGGTAGTACCTGTTAGGGCCCCATCCATGGGTTAAATAAAAAAAATGTATTATAAAAATATTGTATTATCAACTAAGAATTGATTTATTTCAAAACTTTGTCGGCATTAAATGACCCACTGAGGTTGATATGCCGTAAAACAAACTAAACCAAACCAAACCAAACAACACATTTGGTGTGGAGGTTGACCACTCTGCTGGGGGAGAGAGAAATAAAGAGCATGATACTATATATATGTATAGAAATGCATAGACAGTTTCCATCTCAGGTGCCTGCATCCGCTGGCAGGATAAAGTGCTAGACTGAACCAACATGAACAGCATATTTACCATCCTCGGCGAGAGGTACGTTTGCTGGCTTGGTCATGTCAAGAGCAAAAACCTAGTGTACGGGTACGGCGTGTTAGCAGAAGGCTCCCGACTGGCAGGTGCCAACGCGTACGCTTCAAAGACGTCTGCAAGAAAGACATGAAGACCTGCCATATCAACACTAACGTATGGGAGGTCAGTGTGGACAACCGAGCAGTCTGTCACCTCACTATCAAAGGAATTAACAGAGGTGAAACAGAGAGGAAAGTAGTCTCTGTAGCAAAGAGAGCCAGACGGAAGGAGAGACAATAGCAGCCTAAGCAAAAAATCACTGCTTGTGTGCAATCGGTGCACCAGAGACTATCGTTCAAGAATTAACCAGGTCAGCCACTCGCATGGGTGCAGATGAATCTGTCTCTAAGACGAAGGATGCCAGAGATAGAATATCACTAATTGATAGTCACACAAAACTCTTTAGGTTTAACAAAGTACAATATGTATAACAATGAAACGAGTAATCTGGATTTTATTAGTATATACCCAACCCCTCCGCACGTGCAAGGTGTGATACGAGGTCATGTTTCTAGCGGAGTTTAAACAGGTTTCAATTCACTGTTGCTTCTCTTGGATCAGTTGCCATATTAAGTAGGCTAAAGAGCATAGTCTAGACCTACTACTTACCCATGGCTGGGGGAAGAATAGTTCGATGCATACCTTTCCTAAGAGTATTAGCACTATTTGAAACGAAACCAAATTCTATTTCTCTGAATGTTTGAAGAAGGCCGGAGGGCATATCGGCCGAAACGTTGTACAAATAACAATGAAGATGGGGACAATAGTCCAAATAACGCAGATAATACGAAACCAAATTCATCCAGGATTTGAACTCGTGTCTCCGAGTCTATTTCCTACGGCGATAACTATTACACCATGGGAGCGATTTTATTAGTATGGTTTTACACCTAATTTGACCAATAAGTCAAATGTTAATATAAATAAAATTGAAAAGGTCAGATTGTTGATAGGGGTCATCAGTCAAGACTTAAATTGTTAAATAAAAATCCAATTCCTAACAAAAGATTGATACAGGGGTAATTCCATGTCAAATCATCCAGATCATGTCATCCACCCCTTCAATCTTTCTGAAATGTTGTGGACTATGTTAAAGTTAGACATTCCCCAATATTTGAGCTTCCAATTCCAAAAATTAGCGGAGTTATGACGATTTTTAGCTCTCCAAATTTGAGTGGGTTCGCGAAAAATGGCGACTTTTTATAATCTATTTTTGTCTGTAAAATGAGTTCTGGAGCTTCCCTACTCCTAAAAATTGGTTTATAAAAGCATTTTCCCCCAAGGAATCAAAAATGCTATCAAAAAGTCTTAAATCAACAAATTTTAAGTTATTGATGATTTCTCTTTTTTTTCATAGCAAGATCGATATCCCAATGTGGCCCTGCATCTATGACAATTTTTTTCCTATTACTATTTCACATATATTGAACATTATTTGTACCAAAAAGATAGTTTGGTGTTTGCGCATGTTTTTTTTAACTTCAACAAAAAGCATCATTTAAAATATGAAAAGTGGAGGATTTTGGTAGTTTTCAAATTTTTGCAAAAATACAACATCTTCAATACTCCAAGACATTCATTTCGGATAATAACTCGAGTATCGGAGTTAACAGAGAAATAATGGAAAGAAACACGAGTATAAAGGATAGGAGAAAATGGTTTACGAAGCAAAGATACAAGGTGAACAGAGTAATTAACAATTACTAGGCTGAATTAACAACTCCCTTGAGATCTCATTGTTTATCTCTTCCGAGGTTTTATCAGACATTATTTATAGGAAAAACATGATTCCATTGTCATTATTTAGGTACTATATGTCACACAAATGGAAAACAAGATTTAATTGGCTAAATGGAAAAAAATGCGTTACGGTTAAACAATCACATACAGGCCCAGACAAAGTTAACAGAGAAATAATAGGAAATAACACAACGAGTATTAAGGATAGGGGAAAATGGTTTATATTTCCTCTCTTTTTTTCTATTTTTCATTTGCTGTTTAATGTAATACACACACACATACACACACACACTCTCTCTCTCTCTCTCTCTCTCTCTCTCTCTCTCTCTCTCTCTCTCTCTCTCTCTCTCTCTCTCTCTTTACTTTACTTTACTTTACTTTACTTTGCTTATTGAATGAGCTAAATGATTCTCCTTCTCTGTCCCTGGTTTCTGTGACAAGACTGATGGCGGGTTTGTTCTGTGGCGAATCTGCTAAAATGTGAATTTTAGTGTGGCAGGGATAATAGAGACAATCACTTAATTCATTCGAATACCAACGGAAGGAGAGAGAGGGGGAGATGAAAGAGAGGTGAGTAGAATCACTTCTTTCTTTCTCTCTTTTATTATTTGAATGAATTAAGGAAAGAGAAAGAGAGAAAAAGAAAGAAAGAGAATCTCTTAAGTCATTCAAGCGAGGAAAAGATGTACCTGATCACTCAAAATATAAAAATATTTGTAAATGACAATTTTTCTCGAACATTATTTATCTATATTCATGTGTGTGTGTGTTGTGTGTGTGTGTGTGTGTGTGTGTGTGTGTGTGTGTGTGTGTGAATTATTTTCATCGTTACACGTAAAATAATGTTTGCAATGTAAAATAATACTAAAAAGCAAGGGAGATAATTTTGACAATAAAAATACGATTTACTTCCCTTTATCATTAGATGATTGTATTCTGTTCATGATCAAAATGCCCAAAGGCTCTTGTCTTGAAAATCAGTGTTAAGAAATCCTGTCTGATTCATTCAGTTTGAACATTGGCCATTGACGTCGTCGGTAAATAGTTAATCTACGAAGGAGAAGAATGTTATGTACATTTTAAAGACAGTGATAATATGAATGTCGTTCATTTAATATGGTTACTCTTTAATTAACTATAGGATTTTCCCAACCCTATTGCCCTTATGGCAACCCCAGCCCTTTTTATCATATTGGTGCTAGAAGGCGGTGACTGAGGGTCTACATGTCCTGTGAATGACGTTAAACTCTATCTGATGGTGAGGTTCAAGTTCTTGGGGTTTGGGGAATGTGGAGCACTCCTTCATCACCATTGCTCCCTGGTCCACTCTGACCCGGAGTGGTAGTACCTGTTCGGGTCCCATCTATGGGTTAAATAGAAAAACATGAGTTGATAAACAAACTTGTATTATCCATTAAGAATTGATTTATTTCAAAACTTTATCGGCATTAAATGATCCACTGTGGTTGATATGCCGTAAAACAAAACAAACCAAACCAAACTTTAATTAACATCATCATCATCATCATCACCATGTTGCGCTATTAGCACGGATATCCATGACAATCTCTCGCCGTCCCTATCACTTATCGTTCTCGGAAGGTTCTCTGCGTAGCATCCAGTATCCGCGCAGAGCTGGTCAATGTATGTCTTTGCTTGGTGTGCCCATGTGCTGGTTTCTACAGGAAGACATAACTTATGGTTCGTCCTTGCTTCTTCAGCAGTGTCCTGCGTGTCTTGTTCGTCTTACTCGGGTGGTTTGGGTGATATGGGGCAGGTGACTGTACAGCTGTTTTCTCGTTAGTTAGCATAATAGTTACAAAAAACGTCTTTATAAAGTAAAGATAATGCTACTTTATAAAATGCTATTGATATATTTCAAAATGCGTATGGTTTGCAAAAGAAAATTCTTCTGATAAATCTATTAAGTTAGATTTTTTTTTTGTTTTTTTAGGGGGTATGAATATATATATATATATATATTATATATATATATATATATATATATATATTTATTTATTTTACAAAGTTTTCACAGATCAATGTTCGTTATAAACAGCGACCCAGGTTTCATGCTAAGGGGCAATCATCAGGTTGTTGAGCAAGATCCCATGGTGTTTGTTGGAGTTCTTTACTCAATGTCACATTTTGGACTGTATATAACGTCGGTTAGTTCCGCGGACGCTATTATAGTTCGGATTTACTAAAAATAAATTTTTTCAAAATTTGCATTTTTTGTAGTAATGCCAACGAAGTTGCCTCCCTTTATTCGTTAAAAATAAAACATTTTTTTTAACTTTGAAAAAAAGATTTTTATTTTTTATTTTTAAATTAATTCCGTTTGGCAAAGGATGCATATGTCTTCAAAAAACCATTTTAATATATATGGTAGAGTCTTTTAAACTTTTTTATATATATATTATATATATATATATATATATATATGTGTGTGTGTGTGTGTGTGTGTGTTAAAGTACCAATAGCGACACATTTAAATTTGTAAATACCCCAAATTTATTTACAACCAAACATTTTTCACTGAAATACGAGGGTGAGTCAAAAAGTAATGCCATTTTGTTTAGGACAGGTATAATTACTGTAATATCACAAAAATGCGTATGGTTTGCAAAAGAAAAAAATAGACGAGAAGGTTTGGATTAATTTCGTTTATTTAAAATAAACAAAAGCTGGAATTGTTGAGGTGGTAATTCCCTTTCGCTGCTTGGTGAAATGAGGGCAGGTGGGGGGTGAAAGTCACTTCTGGCTCTGCGTGAGGTGAGGTGTGGTGTAGGTATAATATGGCGTGACGCGGGGTACGGTGTGGGTATAGTATGGCGGTTCCTTTATCTCGGCCTGGTATGTCTCGGCTCTGGCGGTCTGCCGTTAACTGATTTCTTGACTTTAAGTCGGCTCGTATATATAGCAAAGGATAGGCTCGAGAAAGCCTTTGAAGGGTTTTGGGGGAGGGTTTTTTATTGGTTGAAAAACTTTAAATAGGAGATATTTTTATTGTTTATAAATTTTGTTTTTCGACCGGAAGTTTTGCTAGAGCCTATGCGTAGAACATTTGTTTTTTTGTTCATTTCATTTTCGCCGTCACGGGGTTAACATCCGTTGATGTCAGTAACTTGTGTTCTTTCCGAAATGTTTTGTTTTGTTTTGTTTTTAAATTTGTCTTGTTGGCGAGCGGATGTATTGAGTTAGTAAAGATTGTGAATCATAAGAGATATCTATTTCTGTTATAACACTATGAATAAAAACTTATCCCAAGAATTAAACAACTTTAAACGACTATTTAATCATAATTTATTATAGTTTTACTTTTGAGAAATTGACCCAGATAATCAATCCCAAGTTGCATGATTGGGTTCACGTCTAAGAATCAAGAATCCAGGGCAGAAAAAAGAGGTCAGCCATCCGAATCACAAGTCTCACGACAATATTTGAACATTGAAATCTGCAACATTAACACAGCAGCCTTCTACGAACAGAGTCTGTGCACAATACTGAGTTAAAGAATTGTTTTGTTTTGTTTTTCTGTCTCTCGGGCTCTTTTATTGTGTGGCTGGTCTCGGGGAACTTTGCATATACCCCCAACCTAATCTCGCCAATTATGTTGGCTCCAAGATACCCTTGGGAAAGGTATGAATCCAATTCTCCTTCCAGCTATGGGTAAATAGCAGGGCAGATTTGGCTCTTTATCCATGGCTAGGTAACCAGTCTAGGAGAAGGAAAACTCTGAATTCAAACCTGTTAAACTCCACTTAAGAAATTGACCTTGTGTCACACCTGCTCGTGCGGAGGGGTTGGTAAATATATATATTTATGGGGTTGGTTGATTTTACGGCATATCAACTCTTGTTGGGTTATTTAATGCCATACAAGTAACTAATAATGGTTTCAAGGAATTGATAATGATTTCAAATCTAACTATTCTCCCCCCAGCTATGGGTAGATAGTAGAACAGACTGGGCTCTTAAGCCTTGGTTAAGCAACCAATCTAAGAGAAGAATTCAAATATGTTAAACTTCGATGAAGAAATTGATCTTGTCAAATCCTACTTGTGTGGAGGGGTTGGGTAAATATGTATATTTTAAATCATTTTATAAAAATCATCTTCAGAGCTTGTTTATACTCCGTGTTGTCAAGAGCGGAGACAAAAGTCATAATCCTTTTATCTATACTCATACCGTCGGATTCATTTCCTTTTTTTAACTTATATCTGTATAGAACTGAAGTAAATATATTTCGATACGTGTCCAGGATTTTACATAAGCACAATTAACAAGGACCATGAAAATAAAAATCAGTAAATTAGATTCCGCTCTCAGTGATATGTGATACTATTCCCTCATCCCGGGCAAAGTTGGGTAGCCCTAACTAGCAAGAGAATAAAGAGCGAAAAGCTTGACGATATAAATAAAAAGAAAGAAGAAACAAGCTCAACTGCTTAATAAATAAATAAATAAATAAATAGAGTAAAAAAAAACTAGTAAAATCCAAGGTGATCCCAATTGCTATTAAATCCTCTCGTCTACGCCATGTTCTCTGCCAGGTAAGGAACATCTCATGGGATTTAAATCTGGGATAGATAATCCTTTAGCTTCTCAAAACAGAATGTTAAAACCGGATAAACGATTTAGAAGAAACGTGGTATACTCTATTTTGCTCTCGCAGCACAGTCGACCTCCGATTTTTACAGACAAACAAACGAACCCCCCCCCCCACTCCGAAAATCACAACAACCATCTAAATAAGATGAACAAGACATGCTGAACAATACTGGAGAAACAACAACGAAGTCATGACATTCTCCTGTGGACACAAACACATTGACACACCTGTGTAGGCTGACCAGCAAAATTTTATGTTAATGAACTCTGTACGGATTTTGGATGCCGTGCGGAAGATCTGCCAGGAGTGACGACCGCTTTGGACAGGTGGTGAGAGAGATTCATGGAATCCGTGCAGCCAGTGCGACATTATGATGATAATGACTATCTAGGGCTTTCCTATTTGGCCCCTAAAATATTTTCTCAAACTATTACCACAGGCAGCAAAAATGGGCTGGTTGTTTGGGTTTTATTACATCTCAACCCTTGTTGGGTTATTTAATACCGAATACGTTTTTGTTTTATCCATTATTGGTGAGCACTCATTTTTTTAAAACTCAATTTTCCTTTTAAACACATTTTTAAACTGATTTTTTTTCTATTTAACCCATAGATGGGACCCTAAAAGGTGCTACCACTCTGGTTCAGAGTAGACCTGGGAGTAATGGTGATGAAGGGTACTCTACACTCCCCAGATCTCCAGAATTGGAATCTCACCATCAGTTTAACACAGCAACAATGGGATTGTCCCAAATTATCAATATGAGGACTATTTAAGGATTTCCGGTTTGGCCCTTTATATATGCTAAAAATGTGTTTAGAAAATTCGGACCATTTGACCTTTTTGCGTTCATAAGGTCATTTTTTTCATTTACACGGTCAAAATCCGGTTAGGGGTTATTTTTATAATTAAAAAAAAAACTCTATAAATCGTTTGTTAACAAACAACCGGATTTTGACGGTGTAAATGAAAAAAATGTCCTTATGAATCAAGATCGCAAAGGGGGTTCCTAAAGGTCATATGGTTCGAAAATTTGAAGTAAGGTAAAAATGAATGATCAGACAAAGATTAAGAAGAATTCTTTTTTTAATTGCTCTTAATATTTTAATCGAACCGGACAAAGGTTAATAACAATTGCGCCCAGAATATGGTGGCTTATACAAATTGTTACCAGTGATCTAAGGGACGTAACTCATTGTTTTATTATCATTACGCATGGCCGGTTATTTCCTATAATTCTAGCATGATCAAAGGGGAACCACTCTTGACTGATAAATTATGTATTTATTTATTGATCTACTAGGAAAAAAGAAGTTAGGGTTTAGGGGTTAGGGTTAGTTTAATGGTAAAATAAATCATTTATCAGTAAAGAGTTTGATTAGGTTAGATTTATTGGAAATAACCCAAATCCACGTATCTTTTTTTTTTTTTTTTAATTTTTAAAAACATCCACTATGAATTAAAATTCAAGTAATCTCGGGGAAAAAATGAATTAAACTTAATGGAATTTCTGCTATATTATGAAGAAGAAAAATCCAAAATATTACTGGTGTTGAGGATCATTCCATGTAGATTTCTTCTGTTGTGATACAGGTAATCCTCAATGAGAGCTCGATGAACATTGCTCTGTGCGTTCACAAACCTGAAGCAATGTAGATGAACTAATGTTGCAACATAAATAAATTATTAGATGAAGCACATTTTAAGTCTTTTTCTTCATTTATTCATCTTTACACACACACACACGTTTTATCATATCATATTATACTGAATTCTTTTGAAAAATATACGAAAAATTCCTAAACAATAATTCCTGGCTAAGACGTGTATTCTTAAAGAGGTTGTATACTGCGGACGACCTATACATTTACAAGGGAATAATCTACGTGGCTTTCAAAAAGAAAAGCCACATTCGAAGCCAGTAGTCAAGGGGAAATAATCCAGAGTTAACGAAAATACTTGTTATCTCCCTTTCTTGAAATATTTAGACAAGAAAATAAGAAATGCGTAAATGATAAATGTATACAAGGATAATATTTAACAAACAAAAAAAGAAAAGGAAAAAGAATAAAATAAACCATCAATAAAAAGTAGTTAATTCAGCGGTTACTAATGCAGAATAGCACGCAAGAGATAATATTATTATATTGTGTATTTTTTTTAAAAAAGCATTAGATTTCACGGAAATACCCGAAACTTTAAAGAAGCTAAGATTAGCGTTAGAGTAAGGGTTAGGGTTAGGCTACTTCAAAAGTTTCCGTAATCTGATGCTATTTATATGTAAAATGCGATTCTGATGATATTATCTCTTGCGCGCTATTCTACATTTGTATCATGAAGCAATAAATATCACAAGTCTTGATAAATTTAATTACAAAAAGTAAAGCCTGAAAGAAAAACGAACGCTTTATTTATGAACTAGTTTAAAAACTCCTAAAATTTTGGTTTCCCAAGTTTTAATTAATGCGATTGCTTTCGCCGATATTTCACGTGATTTTTAGGTCGAATTTTTTTTTTTTTTTTTTTTTTGTACGATTTAAAAAAAAAATGTTTTCAATATTTTTTTCAATTCTTTTTAAAATAAAATAAGCTATTTATTATAGAATTATGACCTTAATGAATAAAGTGCTGAAAATTTCATTAAAACTAAATAATTCCCTGATTTTTGGTAATTCTTTTGACATTTTAAAAATTGAAACATTTTTATTACCTCCCTTAGACTATAAAGAAACAAACGTCTAAAAATGTATGCAGTCACTTTAGCAATAAAATTGTTTATGTTAGACTTAAAGGAAATAACTAAAGTGGAACCACTCTTGACTGATAAATTATTCATTTATTTATTGATCTACTAGGAAAAAAGAAGATGGGGTTAGGGTTAGTTTAATGGGAAAATAAATAAATAATTTTATCAGTCAAGAGTGGTTCCCCTTTGTTAATGTTAGACTTATAGGTAATAACCGAAAAATTCATCTCTAAAAATGTTTTATTACTTTGTGACATTTGCAAACAAATTTTAAACAATTTATTTCACTTTATCTCATTAACATAATCTAAAATTTATGCATGATGGGAAGGAAGTGTTGGTTTTAAAACGAAGGAAGTATTGGTTTTATAATAAAGGAAGTGTTGGTTTTAAAAAAGGAAGTGTTGGTTTTAAAATGAAGGAAGTGTTCGGTTTTAAAATGAAGGAAGTGTTGGTTTTAAAATGAAGGAAGTATTGGTTTTAAAACGTTTTAAAATGAAGGAAGTGTTGGTTTTAAAATGAAGGAAGTGTTGGTTTTAAAATGAAGGAAGTGTTGGTTTTAAAATGAAGGAAGTATTGGTTGGTTTTAAAATGAAGGAAGTGTTGGTTTTAAAATGAAGGAAGTGTTGGTTTTTAAAATGAAGGAAGTATTGGTTTTAAAACGAAGAAATGGTTTTAAAACGAAGAAAGTGTTGGTTTTAAAATGAAGGAACTTATGTTTTTAAAATGAAGGAAGTGTTGGGTTTTTAAAACGAAGAAAGTGTTGGTTTTAAAATGAAGGAAGTTCGGTTTTAAAATGAAGGAAGTGTTGGTTTTAAAATGAAGGAAGTATCGGTTTTAAAATGAAGGAAGTGTTGGTTTTAAATGAAGGAAGTATCGGTTTTAAAATGAAGGAAGTATCGGTTTTAAAATGAAGGAAATGTCGGTTTTAAAATGAAGTTAGATTCCAGAAAATATAAGAGGACCAAATTTTTTTTTTTTTTTTTTTTGTATGATAACAGTTTTTATAAACAATATTGAATTTCAGAAAAATAGGTTACTTACCCATTGATACAAAATATAAATCAGATAGCGTCCAATGCGCAGCTCTTTAACAATAGTAATTAAATCTCTGTAATAATACTAGTTAGTACTAGACTAATACCCTTGTGTAGTCCGTATTATTTGTCTTTCGTTGGACGTGTCTAATTTCTCATCCTTTACAACATTCAGTTTTTAAGAAATGGTTTATCTAAAGTCAAAGCCATTATTGTAGAACATTTGTGCTACTATTTAACCCATAGTTAGGGTGGATTTGGGGATTCATACCTTTCACAAGGGTATTAATCTGAAAGCGAATGTGATAGCTTCCCTCTTCAGTTTTAAAGGAATGTTTTTTGTTGTTGCTTTTGTTTTATTTTGTTTAATGGCATATCAACATTTGTATATTATTTAATGCCCAGACCATCTTTTTGAAGAACTGCAGTGGTACTATTTAACCTTATCTTTCCAAAGGGTATTAGCCACAAAGTGAATGTAGTAAGCACGAGCGGAGTTCGAACATGCTTACTACAATGTAGCAGTCCAGCACGTTACTAACTTCACCCTATAGAAGAACAGTTGTGGTACTATTTAACAGTTTTATAATTTAAAAAAACTCTAAAAATCGTCTGTTAACAAACAACCGGATTTTGATGGTGTAAATGATAAAAATGTCCTTATGAATCGAGATTGCAAAAGGGGTGCCTAAAGGTCATATGGTCCGAAAATTGGAATTAAGGTAAAAATGAATGATCAGACAAAGATTAAGAAGATTTTTTTTTTAATTGCTCTTAATATTTTAATCGAACCGGACAAAAGTTAATAACAATTGCGCCCAGAATATGGTGGCTTAAATAATTTTTTACCGGTGATCCAAGGGACGTAACTCATTATTTTTAGTGTCATTACGCATGGCCAAATCCACACACACACACACACACACATATATAGGTCCAAGTGATAACCTACTTGGGTTTCACCATGTTGAGGATCTTCAGGTTTAACTCCACTGTGTAAATCAAGATGTTGGTTGATTGTAGACAATTATATGTATGTGTCTTTTGCTATGAACGGTACATTATGCAACAGAATTATATAAACGCTGTTTTGGAATTTAAAATTTCGAAATTTGACGTTGGTTTTTTCAAGGTTCAAAACGTAAACATTTGTAGTAAGCTGTTTTATGTTATTGTTTAATTGGTTTATAATGGAGATATTATTGTGGCAATTAATTGTGGTTTTATTAAAATATGTTCAAATTTATTTATTTTATTTATTTTTTATTTTAATTGAAGTTAATATAGAGTGGGATTGTATGTGTTTATGGGGTTGTATTATAATCATGGTGACTTTGTTACTATTATTAAAATGCCTTGTTATTATTATTAAAAGACTTAAGGTAAATTAATAATAATAATTGAATTTAAGATACTGTATATTTATATATTTAAATGTGTATATACAATTATTTACAGCAGGAAAATAAGTTTTGTTGGTGACTTATATTGTACCATTTTATGTTTTTTTATTCATATTATTTAAAATTGAATTGCTGATATTTAGATATGTATGTATGGATGACCATATTCACCGGTAAGTCATCTTTTCCA
The DNA here is from genome assembly GCA_023376005.1 of Doryteuthis pealeii. Lineage (NCBI taxonomy): Eukaryota > Metazoa > Mollusca > Cephalopoda > Myopsida > Loliginidae > Doryteuthis > Doryteuthis pealeii. The sequence goes on along the minus strand of CM042179.1, from coordinate 12,512,934 downwards.
TAATAAATATATCATACCTTTCCCAAGGGTATTAGTCCGAAAGTGAGTGTAATAGCATGACTCGAGTTCAAACTCGCTTACTACAATGTCACAGTCCAGCACGTTACCTACTCGCTTACTACAATGTCACAGTCTAGCACGTTACCTACTCGCTTACTACAATGTCACAGTCTAGCACGTTACCAACTACGCCATTGGGACCTCCCACAACCCAGTTTGTTTTTTTAACTTGCCTTGAAAGTAAGCATATAATGGGTGTTTAACTATGTATTTTAAGCTGGTATTTTAGTTCAACATATAAAAATAAAATGGAAGAGGGAAAGATAGAAAAATAACGATACCTATGGGATGGTGATGTTATCAAAATTAAAGTAGCAATGTTTTTAAGAAACAAAATGTAATATTTTAATTTCTTTCCCTCTTTCAACGCTGCTTCTACTTTCTTTTCATTTTTTACTTACAAAATTATCTAAGCTATTTACTTAGAGGATTATGCGTTTGTATTCAAACATTTAAGCTAATAGGTTGTAAAAATTTAAAAAATTGTTCTTCGTCTAACAATTAGAACACGAAGACGTCGAAAAAATTTTTAAATACATCCGGAGTTATCTCCCTTGGTCTGTCATCAACCCAGTTGTATGCAAACGAAAATTTCACCCGAATGTTTTTTTGGGGGCGGGGGGTAGGTTTGTTGGTTTTTACGGCATTTCAACCCTTGTTAGATTATTTTATGCCGAAGACATTGTTTTATTCATGCTTGATGGTTACTGATTTTTTGCTTTTCAAACTCAATTTTTTTCAAAAAAAATTTGTTAATTTATTTTCTTCTATTTCAACCACTGCGGGTCAGGGTTTACCTGGGACTAATGGTAGTGAAAAGGGACTCCACGCTCTTCAGAGCTCCAGAATTCGACATAATATGCAGTTTAACGTCATATCCAGGACACTAAAGATTCTCAGCCACTGGCTTGTAGCACATATATGATAAAAAAAGGGTTGGAGGTTTACCATGAGGACAAATAAGATAGGGACAATCATATAGGTGCTAGGGCTTGAGGTGACCAGCAGATTGAACAAAGAAGGCCTCTCCGGCTGTCCGCCTAAATATTTTTTTAGTCGGAATATATATATATATTATATATATATATATATATATATATATATATATATATATATATATATGTGTGTGTGTGTATGTGTGTGTGTGTGTGTAAAAGATACATGTAAAAAATATTCATATATAGGCATGGTTGAAAATTATTATATACTGACACGTGTTTCAACGGGAATTAGTTTTCTAATACAGTATTCAATTTAGAGTTGTTTTGAATATAAAATAAATTAATGATAGAAAAATATATGCGAATAGTCCGCCTTCTTCAGAACAAAATGTTTTGATTTTTAAAAGAAAAAAAAACAAAAAACAGGTAATGTAATATTCGAAGTTGATTACGTCGAAAAAATGAATTTTTTAAGAACTCAAAAGTGTTTCCTGGTTTGAAAAATAATATGGAAACATCATCTATTTATGTTCTGAAATTTGAAAAGAAAGATTTTTAATGTTTGAAATGGGAAAGTATGAACATTTTTGATAGAATAACAAGCCCAATTGTTATGTACAAGGGTGGGTCAAAAAGTAATGCCATTTTCTTTATTTCATGTGAAGTTTTTTTATATAAAACTAAGGCCTATATTGAGACCCTTAACGAGGCTCAGAGCAAGAATCCGACGAGTAATACCCGACTTGCCAATTGACAATGTCCTCCTTCTGCATGACAATGCTCGACCACACACAAGAATCAGAACAAGAGAGAAAAATCGCCTCGTTCAGGTGGACAACTTTACCGCTTCCTCCATACTCACCAGATTTAGCGCCTTCAGACTAGTATCTCTTCGGTCCCGTGAAAGAGGGTTTGAAAGGCAAACATCATTCCAGTGACGATGAACGGATTTAAAAGATATTTTTCCATCTTTTACCGTCCCATAGAAAAATTAGTAACTCAAGCAAATTAATTCAGTGAATATGACAACAATTTAGAAAAATTACGAAAGGAGACAATATAATAATTCAAAGGATTTATTTAATAAACAAATAAACAAAACTGGTGGCTTCTTGCATAATTTGTCGGTAATTTATGAGGAAGTGCGTCCCGGTCTGTCTCAAAAATTGCTACCCAGTGACTATTAAAATAACGACCCAGCTCAGTCTATTCAAAACTATCCATCTTCATATCTATCTATGTATCTATCTCAATTTGTTCATATTTATCTATATTACTTTTAATACTAAGATTTTCTTTTATTCATGTTTGTTTAATGTCTTGTTTTTAGTTTAAATAAACAAGAATTACGACAAAAAAAGATGCGCCCCCCCCCCCAAAAAAAAAAAACATTTACTTGTCGAAAATATCTATCTATCTCCATTTGTTCATATCTATCTATATTATTTTGTTTGTTTATCTACCTATCTCAGTCTATTCCAAACTATATATCCATCTTCATATCTAAACAAGAATTACGACAAATTACGATAAATAAACAAGAATTACGACGAGTTGGGGTTGTTATTTTGATAGTCACCGAGTAGCAAGTTTTGAGGCAGGAGACCGGGACGCAATTCCTCATAAATTACCAATTTGTCCTTTATACTTGTTGTTACTAATATAAAGGCACTAAGCCGAAAAAAATGAAAAATATTGTATCAAAAGTAGCAAATATTACATACAATTTAAATAAAGCAAAAATCTTACTTGCAACCTGCAAATAAATTTAATAGGAATTAAAATAAAAACTTTTTCTTGTCTGGTCATCTGCCTGTCAGCGGGATGTCATCTTTTTCGGGGACGATTCGGCTCACTGAAGGTGTCGGCTGCTGTCTAGAAATGATGTCGTTGACGGAGCCGTATAATCTGCTGTCTCGAAATGTCCCTTTTTTTAAATATTAATCGAAAAATTTACTTACGGCCTAAATGCCGAGAAATATTAGAAGTTTATTCTTCTTTCACAAAATAGTAACAAATTACAACATTTAGAGATTAAATATCTCTTTACAAAAGAAATATGATCGACTACTCAAGCCAATCATTTGTAATTCAATCAATAATTATCTTCTAGGAAGAAAATTATCGGTCTCAAACCGACTTACAATATAATTAAAAATAATTTATCTTTTCCTCTGGAAAAGATGTAAATACTCACTGTGAGCTAAAATGTAATATTTGGATTTACCAAATATTCAATCAAACAATTCAAAATTCTTTCTTTTCCTCTGGAAAAGAAATTACTCAGTCTGTGAGTTAAAAGCTTTATTTGGAAATGCCAAATAAGCTTCAATAATTCCAGGAAAGACTATGACAAAATATCTCTTATTTTAACAATCTTCGTCTTTCCTGGAGTACAAATTTAACGTTAACACAAAGTCAACGGAGACAGGAAGAAAATCGAACCGGTCCTTCAAAAATAATAATCCTGCCTGGCGATTTTCGCGGTTCGATGTCAGAAAAAAGGGATTCAGCTGCGTTTCTCAAAACCCCAAAGCCAATAGCAGATCGACACCGAGAATCAGAGAATTCTAAAGGGCGTTACTGGAGAAGGTAGAACTTTTACAAAAAAATAAGCTCATATCTCCTCCCCTAAGGAACGCCATTTACAAATGTTAAAATAATATTGAAATGCCTTCAACAGATATTTAAAATTAAAATTAAATACACAAACTGAGAAAGTGAAATCTATAGTGAAGAAGTGACTCAAAGAACAGTCAACAGAACAGGGATATATGCTCTCATTCGAAGGTGGAACATTGCTATTGAGAGAAACGATGACTAAGGGGAGAAGAAGGGATGTGATCCACAGAGGACCAGCTTCCTTTTGATGTATGATACATGTTTCTGTGTTGGTAATGTTATAACAGAAATAGATATCTCTTATGATTCCCAATCCTTACTAACACAATACTATTGGAAATTCCATAGCTAATTATCTCCCCCTGCCGCTAGGGGGTGGGTCGCCAACATCGTATGTTGGCGCCAAATACCAAAAACTTGACTTATCGCAAAGCAGTTACTGGAGAGAGACGTCAAAAGAAACGATCTCATTACTTAGCCCAAAAACAGGGCCGACTTATCAGGGAACCGTTACCAATGAGAGACGTAAAAACAAATGCTCTCATCACTTCGCCCAAACAGGGCCTACTTATCACGGAGCACCCACTGAGTGTAGTCGCGTAAATAGCGGTCCCTACATTTCATTCACCACTTAGCCCAAAGCAGTTACTGGAGAGAGACGTCAAAAGAAACGCTCTCATTACTTAGCCCAAAAACAGGGCTTACTTATCGAAAAGCAGTACTGGAGGAGAGAAGCAAAAACACCAAGCTCTCATTACCAAGCCCCAAAACAGGGCCCACTTATACAGAACTTTACAACCAGCTCCCTTCTAAGGCATCGTATCTGCATACTGCATAAAGGCCGGTACTATTGCACTCTGAGTAAAGGACGAGAAACTACCGAGACGAAGCGTCTTATCTACATTTCCTACCGACGAGAAGAAAACCCTGTTATCACCATTAAGAAATTTCTCCACAGATAAGTCTCGTAGCAAATACCATTAAAATTTGCAACAATTTTATGTAATTTTTTTGTCAATACAAGTGTCTGCATTTACTTTCGTGTTTGTTCCTTCTTTGTCCGACAATTTGCCTACAACTACGGGGAAATAAGAGCTCCTTCGAAACCGTAAATACTCTTAATACATCCACTCACCAACAAAACAAATTTAAAAAAGAAAAGAAAACAAAATTACATAAGCTGCGGATACCAAACGGATGTTAACTCCATGGCAGCGAAAGTGAAATGAACAAAAAAGCAAATGTTCTATGCATAGGCTCCAGCAAAACTTCCGGTCGAAAAACAAAATTTATAAATTAAAAATCTCCTATTTAATGTTTTTCAACCAATGAAAAATCTTCCCCAAAAAGACTCTTCAAATGCCTTCTCTAGCCTATCACTTGCTATATATACAAGCCGACTTAAAGTCAGAAGTTCAGTTAAGGGTAGACAGCCAGAGCCGACCACACCCAGGCCGAGATAAAGGAACCGCCATACTATACCCACACCGTACCCCGCGTCACGCAGAGCCAGAACTGACTTTCAACCCCACACCTGCCCTCATTTCACCAAGCAGTGAAAAGGAATTACCATCTCAACAATTCCAGCTTTTGTTTATTTTAAATAAACGAAATTAATCCAAACCTTCGTATATTTTTTCTTTTGCAAACCATACGCATTTTTGTGATATTACACTGTCCTAAACAAAATGGCATTACTTTTTGACTCACCCTCGTATTTCAGTGAAAATTTTTTGGTTGTAAATAAATTTTGGGTATTTACAAATTTTAATGTGTCGCTGTCCGGCTGTTACCGACAATAAACCATTCCACCTACTTAACTTTTTTACTGGTCTGTAATTAATACAAATATTGTTGACGGATTAGGCATTTTACATGTATAAACCTTAGGAATAAATTCAGTTAATTAAGAAAATCTATACAAATGTTTCTCGTGTATTCGTATAGTATGTGGTTAAGTGGCCATTTTAGTAAATATTGCCAGTATTTATAATATATCTTGTCCTTCATTCATGTCATACAAGAAAAAAAAATATATTGAGTAATTATTGTTTGATTAAAGGAAATCAACCATCTTTAATGACATCTGTGGTATATTATTGCTACTTTAACACACATATATATATATATATATATATATATATATATATATATATATATATATATATGTGTGTGTGTGTGTGTGTGTGTGTGTGTGTGTGTGTGTGAAGTGGACAAACAATGTGTTTGAAATGGCGAAGGCCGACAATTGATTAATCAACAAATTAGGTATGACTTTAATTAAGCACATAATCTTCCAAAAAATTGTCGGCCTTCGCCATTTCAAACACATTGTTTGTCCACTTCATACTGTCGTGCTATAAGTCACCCAAAAAGTGCGATATAGATATCAGTTTAAAATAAACGAGAAATTCTGGGGAAGCCTGCTAGTGTAATGGTTAGAGTGTCAGCCTGACAGGTAGGGTTCGAATCACGCACAAAGCACTGCCCTGCTGATGAGGCCTAATAGGCTGAAATGTACATACAGAGATCGACTTTTTCTCGATTTGTTTACGCTTTACATTTAAACCGATATGCACGCCTAATACATTTAATTATAATTAATTAACAAATTAGGCATGACTAATTAAGCACATAATCTTCCAATATATATATATATATATATATATAATATATATATATATATATATGTGTGTGTGTGTGTGTGTGTGTGTGTGTGTGTGTGTGTGATATTAAAAAATTGAAAAAAAACAAGTTTATAAACGAATAAACTTGTGTTTTTTCAATTTTTTACAATATTACATACTGTCGGATTCACTTCCATTTTTTCTTCACACACACCTATATATATATATATAGTTGTAGAAAAAAGTTTTTCTCTCTACCATGGTTTTGGTGTTCAAGGTACACCTTCCTCAGGAGAACAAAAAAATATCTAGGTAGCTAATTTAATATATACTTGTCTGGTTTAGAATAAGTTTTCTTTTTCTCCTTGTTTTTAATATAAACTTTAGTCTTTAAATCTAAATTGTTTCCCTTTGAAATTAAAGATTAGTTTTCCATATGCTTATCAGGCAAAAGTAATTTGTAATTCTGTCAACTGTTTTTAACTCCAATCCATTTTTTTTCATTCATCTTGTTCATATCTTATTTATGTATACTATTGAAATTCAAGTCTTCTGATAAAGCTATTAAGTTAGAGTTTTTTTTTTGTTTTTTAGTGGGGGGGTATGAATATATCTTATTATAATGGAGATTGTGTGTTTTTCTGTCTGTAACCGAAACTATATTACTAATCGAGTCACAATTAACATAGTTATTTACATCACATTCTCCATGATTTTATTTATATTTAAACCTCAATTATTAATAAAATTGCCTCACCTTTTTATTAGTGTTGTCCATATCTACATGATATTTTCCACGTACCCCACTTGTACGGGTCAGGCACAAAGGCCCTATTTATGTGGGACCACCCACAAGCCGAGACTCATGGGGTGGCAGGTGAAAAATTGCGTCGATCCCGTCGGCATTCCCCCTCAAGAGGGGCGCCTCAGGCACTGGGCAATAAACCCAGCCCTGCCCCTTTAAATCAAGGGGGCAGGTGTTGCCTGGGGGGATGGCCCCTTGGGATCGACGCCATTAATTATATCAATGGTCCAGAGGCCGAAGCCACTGTTGACCATATCTACTGTATTTACCGCGTACCCCACTTGTACGGGTCAGGCACAAAGTCCCTATTAACGTGGGACCACCCACAAACCGAAGCTCATGGAGTGGCAGGTGAAAAATTGCGTCGATCCCGTCGGCATTCCCCCTCAAGGGGGGCGCCTCAGGCACTGGGCAATAAACCCAGCCCTGCCCCTTTAAAACGAGGGGGCAGGTGTTGCCTGGGATCGACGCCGTTAATCATATCAATGGTCCAGAGGCCGAAGCCACTGTTGACCATATCTACATACAAATAACATGCAATTGTATTTATATATACAGAAAATAGCGGTTTGCAGTGTGAATGGGAAGGCTAATTTGCATATTGATATTAAAAATGTGATTTTATTAAATATGTGCTTAGTATTATTGATTTCTAATTGTTTGGTTTTATTTTAATGAATATAAGCAAAAATCTCTTCAATGAGTCTTAAATGAAACCCATTAACAAGAAAAAATAACTGTCATTTTATTCTTTATTTCCTAATTTAACTAAATAGATAAATAAGTAAAATTCAGCAAGGAAAGACAGGAGTGATGGAAGAGTAAGTTTCATTTCTATTTTTCTATTATACCCCCACTCTGTTTCAAATCTTTTTATCTGCCTTCTTATTAGACTTTCTAATTTAATACGATATTTCATTACATTAAAACTTAAATACTTGCACCCGGAGGGTGCATATATTTGCTAGTATATATAAGACGTGACTCTGCGAGTGGTAACGAAACGATGCTGCTAAAAAACAACACATCATGTTATAGTAGTTGCGCTCTTATGATTAACAAGTTGATTTGGCGAGTTTCATGTGTGGTGTGTCCGGTTGGCCTAGTGGTAGAGTCTCTGACTTTGCGTCCTGGGTTCGCCGGTTCGATCTCTGTCGGGGGGAGATCGTAGGTATACACTGCTGATGAGACCAAAATTATGTCGAAACAGCTGTACAGTGTTCCTCACGTCGCACATGGTATTCGCCGAATTTGCTTGTCTTGATTAATTAAATTATATAAATAAAAATTTATCTCCATAAAAAATAAAATTACATACACACACACACACATATATATATATATATATTACTTCAAATAAGTGAAAACACACAATAATTCATCTTTTGGCTATTAAAAATTTATTTCTGCTGTTACGTATATAATCTATAAAAGAGACCAGTTTCGTCAGATAGTCATCACAGAAAAGAGAAACAAAAATTTTTATTTGCTGTGTACTCTTCCTATATAAGTTAGGGTAGCCTGGACATAAAGTCAACGGCGTTTGGTTACTGACACTTTCTCGCCTATTGATTCCATGTCCACACTGCTCTAACATATATATATATATATATACACACACACACACACACACACACACTAGCAGCGGCTACCCGGCTAAGCCCGGATAGAGGAGATAAAAACATGGTTTAATAATCGTTTGCAGATCTATTACTACTGATTACCGAGTTCGGTCCTCGAAGGATGACCCATAAAAATTAACACGTAAAAACGATCTTAATTTAATTCTGCCTGGTGGGAGGTCAGGAAATTTTATTTTCGTCAGATTTGAGGGGATGACATCATATGGCTAAACTTGCGAATCGGTCGGAAAATGAAAACATTACAGGTGACCTAGAAAAAACAGAACTCAAATTATTTATTTTCCCATTAAACTAACCCTAACCCCACTAGTTAAAATTAACTGTTTTATTACAAAATTTGTGGGTTCTGTTTTTTTTTCTTCTGTGTCACTGTATACAGAGAAAAACAGAACACAAATTATTTATTTATTTTCTCATTAAAGTAACCCTAAATCTCAACCCCTAAACCCCCCCCCCCAAGTTAAAATTAACAGTTTTATTACAAAATTTATGGGTTCTGTTTTTTCTGGGTCACCGTAATTTTCCGACCGATTTGAAAGTTTAGCCCATCACATAATATAGTAAGAAATTTTAATTCAACGATTAACTATATTTTTTAAATAAAATATAAATGACACGATTTGCTAAACTTCAAATTAATATTTGAAAAAGAAAAGAATTAAATAAAGTAATCAAATTTACGTAAAATGATAAATAATCTTTAAAAAAAAATAACATCATTAATTCAAAACATAGCAGATCGAATATAGTATACTTTACTATAATAATTATAGTAAAGTATACTATATCATAAATTTGATAACAATTTGAGTTTTCAGGTATTTCCGTGAAATGTATTAGGTAATCTAATGGCATTATCTCTTGCGCACTATTCTACATTAGTATCATGATTTTATTTATATTTCTAATATTAAATAAATAAATTAACGCGATTATGAAAAATACAAAAATGGTTTTGTTTACAATTGACGAACGATGGGAATTTATAAAACAAAGTTGATTTGTCACTAAATGTTTTCGTTTGATTTATTATTTAATTCGCTGTAAAAAAATTTAAATGTATGAAAAGACATACAAATTAGATATTTAGAACCAAATAAATATTTTTTAAGATAGAAACAGAAATATGCGATAAATAAGATTTGATTTTGTGTTAAAATTTTAGTATGAAAAAACTATACTACGAATTCTAGGCTGACTCAAGCAAAATATAATTTTTTAACTCACTGTAAAAAAAAGAATTCCATTGATAAAAACTCAATCAAATTACATATTTAGAGAGATTATGTAATTCTCTTTCGAACCATATAGATATCTTAAAGAAGATTGAACGGTAAATAGGCGAGAAAAAAGATAGACCGTTATTCTTCTTTCAAAAACGTTTTGAGTTTCACTGGATATATTTAATCATATTATTCTAAGAATTCCCTTTTTGTAATCGCTTGAAGGATTTTCTTCAAAACCTTTTTCGTGTGTAAGACTATTTTACATTCAGTTTTTGTAATTGCTAATTCGCATATTAATTCAAATTTGATTCGCTGATTAAAAATGGATATATTTTATTCTAAGAAATATGAAAGTATTCGTAAAAATATTGATAAGACTTTCATTTTTCTTAACGAAACGCATTCAACACCGCAGTAGAAATAGAGCAGACAAAGGCAAAGAGGCAGCAGGGTGGGGTTTGCGTGCTGATTGTAGCTGGAATATCAACAGTAGCAGCTATTTTATAGATTTCGAAAAATCGCTTGATTTTGGTTTAATTAATTAAATCCCTTAATCAGTAAAAATCAATAACCAAATTTGGAGTGTTTCTTAGTTAGAACGATATCAATGTGTAAGCAAGATTTTAAATCTGAGTGACCTCCCGTTTTGGAGTTATACGTCGACACGTACATACCAAAATCTCCTTTAAATATTAGAAGATGCTTTGTTTTTATCATTTCTCTGTATTTTCTGCCTAAACTGTGTCTTGTTATTTTATCGTCATTTAAATATTATTTGTGAAGTGGGAACACGCAACACCGGCCTCTGCACAAGTCAGTAAGAAAAGGATTTGTCAGGTGTACTTAGATGAAGATGGGAATAAAGAATTTTGCTAAATTAATAAATGAAAAAAAAAAAAAACAACATATCTTCATGTTAATTTTAAAATAAATTTGTATTTTTTTTTTCAGACAGTTGTCCTCATCTTTATTGTCATATACACAACATTTCGGCCGATTTGCTCTCCGGCTTTCTTCAGATGTTTCTTATCGAACTCTGGAACTTTCTCATCGAACTCAGGAACCTGCTTGTCGAACTCTGGTACCTACATGCCATAATCGGAAACTTCGAACCGAACCCTTTATTTAATCTACGGGGGTAGATTGTCCATATTCCGTTAACCATGACCGGGTACAAGTGTTAAACTGTGTTAAGCTGTTATTATCGTCCGTGATCAGGATTGAACAATAAGATAACGAATTTAAGAGGATATGTCCGTCCTTTTACGTCCCATAGAAAAAGAAATGTTAATTGCAGCAAACTAAAAATTAATAAGACAATAAGGAAAAAAAATTACAAAGGAGACAATATAGTAATTCAAAAGGTTTATTAAAGAACAACAAATAAAGAAAACTAGTGACTTGCATAATTTGTCCTTTATGCTACAGTTAACAGTTTTAAGGCTCTAAACCGAAAAACTATAAAAAGGGTAACAAAATGCAAAAAACCACAAGGCACAAGGCCGAAAAAATAAGGAATTTTACAGATATATAAAAAAAAGATTGTTGCAGGTTCTACTCACAACTACTGAGTTTAGACAGTAAAAAAAAGTATATCTTTCTTTTCCCTCACCGTCGGTCAACAAGGGGCGAACCTTTTCAGTCGGGTAGAGAGAAAACTGGGGCGCCAATCTTCTTACATACAAAATTGTATTATTTAAAATAAAGTCGGCCTTTCAGGACGACACAGAACAATAACTTTTCTTCTTTTTGTGGAGAAGAAAGGGACTCTCTGAGAGCCAAAATTATACAATTTGGGTTTTTCCAAATATATAATAAATCCACTCAAATTCTTTATTGTAGAAGAAAATAATCCCACTCCGTGAGATAAATGCAATATTTGGGTCTTCCAAATATGCTACAAAACAATTTAAAATTATTAAAACTTCTCTTTCGGAGAAGAAAAACAAAATCTCACTCTGTGAGAATTAAATCAATAATTCCGGGAAAGACTATGATAAACTTTGTCTGGTTTTATCAATCTTCGTCTTGTCCCGGTGTATAAAAAATTTGACGTTGGAAGAAACCAACGGAGACAACCCAAAGTAGACCGGACTCTCCAAACCCAATCTTCTGTGTCGAATTTCGCGCCCCATTTCAGGGAACAGGAAATCAGCCTCGTTCCCCCCCCCCAAAAAAAAAAAATCCGACCAACTTGAAGAATTCTATGGGCGTGCCTGAGAAAGAGAACCTTTACAAAAAAATAGGCTCGTATCTCCCCAGAATTTACAAAAAATACAAAAAATTATAAAAATAAAACATTGAACTGCCTTCAATGCATATTTCAAGCAAAAATATTCCCAAACTCTCCCGACAAAACAAAAGAAAAAAGAAAAACTGCCAACTTCCAAATTAATCATTTACAACTAGCTACTTCAATTCAATAAGTACTCAAAATCCGCAGAATTCTTCGACCCCAGAAAAACCTCGGAATTCCCAAACAGAAATCCAGTGGGCAGACTTCAAAACCAAATAATATCTTTGTTTCTTTCACTCAATTTCTTAATACTCCTACGGGGTCTACAACTAGAAGCAACATTGCCCGTTGGATCCACACACATGCATTTATTTGCATGAGATGACTATTATATGCAATCACAAATTCAATATAACACTACTCAATGAGTAGACACATCCTTTTACTATTCTAATTATAATTATTTAATACTAAAACAAAAACAAAGTAAGATATAACTCTCATTCTTATCTACCTGCAACTTCCATCAAATTAAATGTGCATTACCAGCTTCAAAAATCTATTAACATCATCAATATTAACCATGGCATTTAGAATCACTAATAAAAAATTTTTTAAATTGGGTGGCGGTAAAATTTACACCATGTATCCCCAATGAAAATTTTGCCTCTACGCCGAGGATGATTGACTGTGCCAGGAAAAAACCTAGTCAAAAAATTATACAATTTAGCTGCAGAAAAACTATATCTGTCAGCCAGCAAAAAAACTCTAAACCAAAGACCCAATACTTTCATTAATGAGTGAAGGAGTCTTTCCTAGGTGTACACTAATCACGAGACCATCTCTAATTAGTGTAGAAGAAAGGCCAAAACGAGGCACCAGAACAAGATACAAAATTTGTTTCGAATGGTACTTGGTCCCGCCATTCTCTATGCGCATCCTTACCTGAAACTTCCAAAGTATTTTCAAAGGGCATAGTACCCAGAGGAAATTCTAAATTAGAACTACTAAAAAAACTTAACAAGAGGTTAGGGTTAACAACTTTTATTTTATCTACCTCTAGCTGGCTAATAATTTTAGAGGTGCTTTTAGCACCAGCGAAACTGCCATTCAAGGCTAAACTGCTTTTATTAACGTCTATAGTAGTCACCAAGTCAGTGCTGGGGACACCAGAAGTAGCTGGTCCAGAAACTTTATTACCAGAAGGCAGAATTTTCTCACCTCCCTTATCTCTATTTGCAATTACACACAAGGAACTATGATGTCCTCGGCTAAAACAGAATAAGCAGGACTACTGCAACTTATTTTCCTTTCCAGGGCAAAAATGAGATTCGTGTGCAGGACTTATGCAAAATGAGCAAAGTTTAGCAACTTCGCATTGGGCCAAACGCTCGTTCAGATAATAGAACCTCTGACAATTAGCAGCAGAATGATAATCGCTTCTGTACATATTAATTTTAACGCTTTTGTTTTACACCATATGGGTCTAAGTAGGGTTCGTTCACAGAGTGGCAGCGGAATTTTGGTGGAAGCAGCAGCAGTGAAAGGCGAAAGACGATGGACGACTGTGTTTGTTGGCATGGATCGGTCGGTGAATGAAGACTAGCTAAGACAGTTCTACAAGATGTCCTGCATGACCAGTTTTGTACCCCGTTCCCCCCCCCTTTTCAAATAAAACTTCGGGCATTTAGCCCAGGTGTTTGGACGATTTGTATCTCTGTAACCGACTTCACGTGAATAAACAGTGTCGTGAGGCGCTGTTATTTTCGTGGGGTCGGATGCAGAGATGCAGTCGTCCAACACCAAATAACTCGCTTCTACAAAAATTACACTTGAAAGAAACGTCTTCTTCCAAAATCTTGTAAGGGCAGTCTCCCTTTTCTGAGGGTTTTGGTAAATCTCCTGTGTCTGGAGACCCTAGTGTGGTCACGTGACACAGGAACCCAAGGAGGGAACCCTCTTCTTCTGATGCCACTGAACAAGCCTGGACGTGCTCGTCACTTCTCCCCAGCAGACACCTATGGTGCATGCCAGACGCCACAGACACGACACTGCTCACAGTAAGTGGTTTCCACCTATTTTGTAAATGAACATTACTGTGTTGTTGGGACTCTTGTGACATTTCATAGTCTGGGGAACTTTGTTCCTATATACATGTTATATTAAAGCTTTTTAAACGTAACTAACGTGTTTGTCGTTTTTCCTAACCGAAGTGTTCAACATTGGGTATTTATCCTTCAGGTAACCCAATGTTTTATAAGAACCCGAGATAATACTCGGTGAACCTCTTATAACCTTATGGTTTAAAAATTCCCCATAAGTCGGTTTCTCGGGAATGGAAACCGCAAACCCCAACTTTTTTCCAAGTTGGACCAAAGTGAGCAAAACGCGGGTCCTGTACAATGTTTCCTCCACAACAAATTTGTCAATTATTTCATAATTGAAATAATCTTCTAAGTACCTATCGGTAATTAGGGAGTCCAATTCCTTTAACTGACCTAAATTTTCTATGACAATGTCTGTATACGCTTTACCATCACAAATGCGTTTATCGACCTCTGCCTGCATTAACTGCAAAATTACATCAGTATTATTTTTAATATCTTTCTTCAGAAAGCTGATAGAGGGAGCCATTTCAAACAGAAACAATTCCACCAAAAAATTTCAAATTAAACTAAGAATTAAAATGGCGTCTGAGAGGTCAGAATTCAAAACATGTTCAACCAATGATACTAAAAGACTACCAAAATATAACTAACTTAATTTGAATTAAGTAGTCTCAAAATAAATTTACTTATCCACATATAATAATTTAACCGGGGCGGTTTCAAACTTTAGTTGCTCTATTTTAGTAATACAATTCAAATAAACAAAATAATAAATGACCCCCAACAAATATCTTTTTTCTACACTGAAAGAAGGGTTACCAAATACATAAGTTCTTCAGAAAATACAATTTTAAAACTTTCCTTTTCTCTATACGAGAAACAGGAACAAAATATATAAAATTACAAACTAAATTCCAATTAGTTAAAAATATAGGCCAAACAAATTTGCCAAACTAAATTCTCCTTAAATAAGGTAATTCAATATCGAAAAACTAACTGCTCAGTATAGTTTCTCCACGGTGCTAATTCTGTAGAATGACAGAAAAAAAAAAAGGCAGGTGGTTAAATTTTCTTAATTCACCATTAAGTTAACAATTTCTACAAAAGAAACCCGGGAAAAATACACTCAACCGGATTCTAAATATTATGGCAACTAAAAATTCCAATCACCCGATAAAAACGCAAACTGTGATAGGAATTTATAATTCCAAAATTCTTAATTCAAATGCCTCAACACAATAATTGAGGAATTCGCATTCAAAAGAGGTAGTTAACTTCACTTGACCAGAAAAAAATTTCAATATGGCGACCCAATTAAAGTGTTGGCCCCAAAAGGGTACTTGTTGTCACGTGTTTCGCTAACAACGCATGAAGTACCAAACCAATAAAAAGCAGCCGCAAAGACCGCTAAATTCAAACTTACAAATTAATTTTTTCTCTTTAGAATTTACATAAAAACGCAAAATTAAATTACAATTAGTTAAAATATAAGCCACAAATTAATCTTTAAAATAATGGATCAAACAACAATCAAATTTTTCAACTATCTATAGAGTGTAGTATCTTCTCTCGCAGCCAAAGTATGGAACAGTGGGTATCAAAAAAAAGCGAGGTGTTTAATTTCCTGATACACCATGCAAGGTAACAAATTATTCCACAAGGGCCCGGTGAGAAAAAATACACATGCCCTAAAAATTCCAAACAAAATATGGTAACTAAAATTTATGTTACCAAATCAATTTCAAACAATAAGATAAAAGTTGTCAATTTCACCCGGTAATTTATGAGGAAGTGCGTCCCGGTCTCCCGCCTCAGAAACCGCTACCCGGTGACTATCAAAATAACAAGCCCAGCTCGTCGTAATTCTTGTTTAGATATGAAGATGGATATATAGTTTGGAATAGACCGAGATAGATAGATAGATAGATAAACAAGAAAAATAATATAGATATGAACAAATGGAGATAGATAGATAGATATTTTCGACAAGTAAATGTATTTGGGGGGGGGGGTCGCTTCTTTTTTGTCGTAATTCTTGTTTATTTAAACTAAAAACAAGACATTAAACAAACATGAATAAAAAAAATCCTAGTCTTTAAAGTAATATAGATAAATATGAACAAATTGAGATAGATAGATATGAAGATGTATAGTTTTGAATAGACTGAGCTGGGTCGTTATTTTAATAGTCACCGGGCAGCAACTCTTGAGGCAGGAGACCGGGACGCACTTCCTCATAAATTACCAGATTTTTTAAAATATCGTTAGTTTAAAAGATTTGTTTTGTCAAATAAAATTATATCTGTAAAATTTATATAAACAAAATTCGGTACTAATGCACAGGAGATAATAACATTACATTACGTATAAAAAGCATTACATTTCACGGAAATGCTCAAAACCTTTGAGTTAGTGTTAGGCTACTTCGGTAGTTTCTAACATCTAATGCTATTTATACGTAAAATTTGATTCTATTGATATCTCTAGTGCTCTATTGTGCATTTGTATCAATTCCATATATTTTATCTGCCACAAAAAATTATTAAATTTTCATAAAAACTTTGAATTTCAAAAATTCCTAATAAGTGTTTAGAAATCAGTTGAATGATATTGCATAGAAGATATCGAATTCTTTACCCTTACCAAAAGTTTTGATACCAGAAGATTATCAAAACTGTTAAGGGGGTCTTACTACTACAAAAAAAAAAAACAAAACAAAACAAACAATAGTTTTAGTTAAATATTAAACCAATTCCATATGTCTTACATGAACAAAGAGGAACCCCTCTTGATGGGTAAATTATTTATTTATTGATCTACTAGAAAAAGGAAGACGGGGTTAGAGTTAGCGTTTTTTGGGTTATGGTTAATGTTAGTTTAATGGGAAAATAAATAAATGATTCCCCAAGAGTGGTTCCCCTTTGATCATGTTAGATTTATAGGAAATTACCCAATATTTGATCTGCCACAAAAAATTTATTAAATTTTCATAAAAATTTTGAATTTCAAAAATTCCTAATAGATGTTTAGTAATAATTTGAATGATATTGCATAGAAGATATCGAATTCTTTACCCTTACCAAAAGTTTTGATACCAGAAGATTATCAAAACTCTTAAGGGGTCTTGCTAATACAAAAAAAAAAATCCTAACATCTCATTGCTAATGGAAACCATTCTGAG
Source organism: Doryteuthis pealeii (assembly GCA_023376005.1). NCBI lineage: Eukaryota > Metazoa > Mollusca > Cephalopoda > Myopsida > Loliginidae > Doryteuthis > Doryteuthis pealeii. The sequence goes on along the minus strand of CM042179.1, from coordinate 12,495,485 downwards.
ATGGAAAGTAATCCCATGCATCTGGTCAGATTAATTTCGTAGAACCAACATCCACAGCTTTAGAGAACATGGACACCAGATTAAATAAAAAATAAAAAATTATCTTAGTGCAGACGTCAACAAAGAAGCAAACTGAGATAAGATAATATCGTGTGAATGTAAGTTTTAAGCTGATATTTGTGTGTATATATATATATATATATATAGCTTCCACAAATATTAAACCATGTACAACTAGGTAAATCATATATATGAAAAATAGATGGAAATTAATCCGACAGTATGAAATTTAACATTATGAAAAAACATATGATGTTTGTAATGAAAAAATGAGGACTTGTATATTTTTTTTTTTTCACAGCTGAAAAATATATACTATACTATTTTGATACCCACTTTACATTTTTATATAAACTTTTACAACAAACTCTTGAGTTTTTCTATAAACTATAATGCTTCTGATTTTTAAAAAATTAAAAATAAAATTTATTTTATTTTTAAAACAGAACATGCATTTTTCAAAAATTTCAGCGGTTGAACCCAGCGTTCGTTTCTGTAAACAGTCTTTTTTAACGGATATCTTCTCTTTCCATCTATGTCGCTCTTTGATGAAGACCAACTTATCGATTTGGTCGAAACAGTACTGTCAGCAATTACATAACAAACATCACATGTTTTTTCATAATGTCAAATCATAATATATATATATATATATATATATATATATATATATATATATATATAAGCTCTTGAAATAATTCACCAAATCTATTAAATCCCTTGTGTAAACATATCTATATATTGTTTCTAAAAGACATTAAAACCAAGAATTCTATTAAACTTATTTACAACATTTCCTAAACTTTTTTTTTGGGGGGGGGGGTCTTTCTATATTTTGAATAAAATATATTGTTGGTTGAATATACTTACAATACTGTGCATAAATAAGTACATCCAAAAACATTTTTTATAAAAAGTTATTTTTCTTTAAAACCAAAGATACCAGGATTTTATTATTTCTAATGGTACATTATACAATCAAAATAAATATTATAAAGTACTACAGGATCATCCATAAGTAAATACAACCCTACCATTTTTTTTAATAAAAAATTGATTTTCTTCTAAAGCAAAGATACCAGGTGTAGTAAGAAAACAGCCACGGTCGGACTTGAGCAAGCTATTCTGCTTTGAATACATTAGCAGTTCTCTAGGGAGTTTATATAGTTTTACAGAACTTTAAATTTACATAAAGGGGAGGTGACTCAATTATTTATTACATTTTCCCATTTTATTTCAATAATACAGGATGAAGTCCCTCCATCGACCAGGCTCTTTGCGGGTTCTGTTGGAACGTCGTGGTAGTTCCATATTGGGAGTAGAATCAAAACCCTGGGTTTCCTGGTCTGAAGATACCCCGGGCTGGGTTTCCTCTCTGAGACGCGAATTGATAAAGATGCGTCTCCTGCGTGCAGGTGGTTGTGATTCTAAGAACAGGGGTTCCGAATCAGTTTGGGGGTGGGCTCGTTTCTGAGCAGTTGGACAATCGTCCACATCTGGCACACTGTGGGCATTTTGGGATTCCAGAGAAAATATGGAATCCGTATCTGATGCTAGTGGGGAGTCTGTAGAGGAGTCATATAGTGCAATGCCGACAGGTTGACCTTCGGCTGAGGTGGAAGGGTTTTGAGATGTAGGCACCTCTTTGTAAGCTATATTAGGTGCAGGTACACCTCCTGCGGGTGCAATGTCTCTGAGGGAAACAGTGGATTCTTTTCCATCGGAGTGACGTACAAGGGCATAATAAGGATTCGCCTTAATCAGTTCCACTTCATTCGTTAATGGGTCATTCTTATTATGACGGACAAAACGTCTCAAAGGAACCGTTCCCGGTTTTGAGAGCCATGAAGGAAGTGAGGTTTCTGCCGAGCTTCTCCGTTGAAAGGGGAGAAACCTCTCATGAGGCGTAACATTCGTGGCTGTACCTAGTAGTGTTCTAATGGCGTGCAGAGATTCGGGGAGTTCTTCCCAGTGGGAGATTTGACATTTATTTTCAAGAAGATATTGTCTTACCTGTGCATTCAGAAGCCCATTAATAAAGGCATCCATTATGTGTTCGTCTCGATTTTCCTCCGCATTCATAGACCGGAAGTTGCAGTCCTTACTTAAGGTCCGTAGTTCCATTAAATATTGCTCCAGCGACTCTCCATTTTGTTGTCGTCGTGTAGCAAGAAGGTATCGCGAAAATACTTCATTTTGGGGCTTTTTGTAAATAGATTGTAATACTGCGATTGCTTCTTCATACGTAGTACAATGTATAAAAAGTTCATGTATCGTGTGAGATACATAATTCGTCAGTAGTCCAAGCTTGTTTACTGGTCGCTGTGGGTTTTCCGTGTAAAATGTCTGTAAAAACTTTTCAAATGTCACTAGCCAATTAGTCCAGTGTTTTTCAGCTTCTTGAGTTTCTGGTTTGACTTCGAATCGCTGTGGGCGCATTAATTGTTCCATACTGATTCAAAGTAGAATAAATTGTAGTAATAAGAAAACAGACACGGTCGGACTTGAGTAAGCTATTCTGCTTTGAATGCATTAGCAGTTCTCTAGGGAGTTTATATAGTTTTACAGAACTTTAAATTTACATAAAGGGGAGGTGGCTCAATTACTTATTACACCAGAATTTTATTATTTCTAATGGTACATTATACAATCAAAATAAATATTATAAAGTACTACAGGATCACCCATAAGTAAATACAACCCTACCATTTTTTAAATAAAAAATTGATTTTCTTCTAAAGCAACGATAACAGGATTTTATTATTTCTAATGGTACATTATACAATCAAAATAAATATTATAAAGTACTACAGGATCACCCATAAGTAAATACAACCCTACCATTTTTTAAATAAATATTGATTTTCTTCTAAAGCAACGATAACAGGATTTTATTATTTCTAATGGTACATTATACAATCAAAATAAATATTATAAAGTACTACAGGATCACCCATAAATAAATACAACTCTACCATTTTTTAAATAAAAAATTGATTTTCTTCTAAAGCAACGATAACAGGATTTTATTATTTCTAATGGTACATTATACAATCAAAATAAATATTATCAAGTACTACAGGATCACCCATACAACCCTACCATTTTTTAAAATAGAAAATTGATTTTATTCTAAAGCAAAGATATCCGGATTTTATTTATTTTTAGTGGAATGTTATATAATCAAAAAAAACTCTACAGCATTGAAACTGGTTAAAACTCCACTTAATAATTGACTTTGTGTCACATCCTGCTCATGCGGAGGGGTTGGTTAAATTCATTAATAATGGAGATTCGCTTCCGGTTTTTGTCTGTAACAAGAATTACGTCACTGCTTATGTCACATTACCCAAACGTCATAACATAGAATAAATACATTCAAAATTTGAACATGCAGTCCTCATTGTTTTTTAAAACAAGTTTTAATAAATACATGACTGGTATTATATACCTATATATAGTTTGTTTTATTTTAATACATATTTAAATTTCAAATTGTTTTATTTTTTAATTCTTTAATGAATTTGATGATTTTACTCACTTAGGGTACAAACTCGCTGACATTGAAGTTTTTACTCCCACCCCTCAGGCAATATGTTTCAAAAATCTATTTTTACATCGCCCGGAGGGTATTTTATATTTTGTACTGGTACATATTATGTAAAAACAGTTAGACAACAAAGAAATTTGGATAAGGGAAATTGTGCTAAAAAGATCAGTAAAAATATTTTCAAAATAAAGATAGGTCATTATTATCTTCTTAGTTGGGGTGAGAACTTTTCAACACTCCCTCTAATATGACTAAATTTGAAATTTAACCATTTAAAAATTGACCTTGTGTCCCATCCTGCTAGTGCAGAGGGGCTGTTGTATGTATATATATATATATATATATATATATATATATTATAGTTACGTCACACAATTTCGAAGGAAAATTAATGGCTAAAAAACGCCAAATCCGTTCACTTCATTTAATTACTTTTTTGCCCTCATATACAGCATTTCAATTTTTTTCTCCAGACCGTCTCATATACCTTGAAAAAGGGTGAACGTTCACTCGATATATCGGAATTGATCAAAACAGGAACAGAGCAACGGTTGAATATTAAAATTCTGATTTTTGTTCTGTTTGTTCTTGTTTTTGTTCTTTTTTCCAATGCTTCAAAAGACCAAACAAACAACGTTCACAAGAACATATATATGTGTGTGTGTGTGTGTGCCTGTGCGTGTGTGTGTGTGTGTGTGTGTTTGAATGTTTTAACAGCAAGTTATTGTTTAAGCAGGTATTATTGAAGACCACAGAATACTTCATCTTAATGATCCTTATCTTTATTCCTTCTCTATATCTATCTATATATATTTACCAACCTCTTTGCATGAGTAGAATATGACACGGTAAAATCCGTTGGCCGTGGGTGGTGACCTGTGATGCTTAAGGATAGAATCCTGGTGGCTGAGCAGTCCATGACAAGCAACACTCCCCTTTGTCCCTTAATTAGGCTAGATGGCACTCGAAGAAGCCCTTTCTGGTCAATCGGCTGTTCACCTCAAGCCCTAGCACCTATATGATTGTCCCAACCCCCCAATCCTTTTTATCATATGTGTGCTAGAAGGTGGTGGCTGGTATGACACTAAACTGCATCTAGTGGCAAATTTCCAATTCTTGAACTCCGGGTAATGTAGAGTACTCCTTTATTGCCATTACTCCCAGGCCTACCCCGACTCGGAGCGGTAATACCTGTTAGAGTCACATCTATGGGTTAAATAGATAAAAAAATGAGTATTAAATAATGTTTCTCTGAATGTTTGAGATGAGGCTTGATGATTAGTATTATTTGCGTTATTCGGACTATTGTCCCTATCTTTATTGTTATTTGTACAACGTTTCGGCCGATATACCCTCTGGCCTTTTTCAGGTATTTCTTGTTGGACTCGGGAACCTTCTCGGACTCGGGAACCTTCTTTTCGTATTCGGGAACTTTCTTGTCGTATTCGGGAGCCATCACGCCATAACGCAAATAATACTATTAAATAATGTTTTGAAAAAATTGAATACTCAACAAGAATGAATAAAACAGAATGTCTTTGGCATAAAATAACCCAACAAGGGTTGACATGCCGAAAAATCCAACCAACCAAACTACCTATTGTCATACATTTCTAAGCTAACCTTTCGTTACCTTCACAAGAAAACACATGTCTTGTTGATAGTATTGTTGGGTCAGTAAAATGGTAATTCCTGTGTGTGGAGTTGAATGAGGGAGAGCTTTCTGCGATTGGATATACCAATCACGTGATGAGCCCAGTAATACCAAAATTCCCACAGAGAGACCCCAGACCAGATCGATGAGGCAGCGACTTTAAATTTTCTCCAAGAAATCACCCTAAGATACCAGATATCTTCTCCGGCATGACGGTAAGTTCTTCAAACTCAACTTTATACACAGGAAGGACTCTATATAGTTACTCATTGTTTTATTTATCTTTAATAAATTGTTTTTTTTTACTTTTTTGTTTAAACTAAGTATTAATTCATTTATTTGTTGCTGTTAGCCTTAAAATTAAATTCTAAACCAAACAATAGTTTTTGTGTTATTAAAATTTCTAAAACCTTGACACAAATTTTATCTATAAAATGGAGTGTTTAGTTTTTGGGATTTTATAATGAAGCCTATATTTAGTTGATAGATTTTATAATCAAAATGTGTAATAACCTTGTAATAACTTTGACGCAAATTCTATGTAGAATATTCAATTGTTGACATCTTATAATGAAGCATATACTAAGTTGATAAATCTTATAATTAAAATGTGTAATAACCTTGTAATAACTTTGACACAATTCTATGTATGAAATAGAGTATTTAATTTTTGAGATTTTATTTAATGAAACAAATGTTTTGTTGATAGTTTTTGAAATTTGTAATAACTTTGGAATAACCTTGACATAAAATCTATCTATAAAGTGAAGTATTTTAATTTTTAAGATATTTGTTAGCATATTGTGAAAATCTAACAAAACTATAATCTAACTCACAGAATTTCTTTTGTCTGGTAATGTATTGCATTTATTTAAAGAAAAAAGCGAACATTTTATTTTTAAAATGAACAAGACATTTTTTGTGCATATCAATTAAAAGCTAATGGAAAGCTAAATTTGTTATGCTTTGTTTATTAGTGTTTTATTTTTTTATTATTTTCTTAAATGTTACATAAATTAAAATATTAAATAAAAAATGAAATACAAATATGAATATTAGGAATCTTTTATAAGTGATTGAATCAACTTGATTTAAATGTCTTAATGTTTCGATTATTTTACAAATTATAAAATAAGACAAAATTTTTACTTTAAAAAAATTTAAAACCATGTTTCAAAGATTTTGTTGTTTTCCCTTGTTTTTTTTTGTTTTTTTCTGGTTTTTAATCTTATTTTTCAATCTTGTTTTTTCATATTTTTATTTTGGTTTTTATCTTGATTTTTAAAAAAATCATTTGTTATTTAAAAGATTTACTGTTTTTTTTTTTTCTATAAAAATATTTCTTTTTTTAATTTAAAAAAAAAGTGTAGATTTGCTCTTTTTTATTTCGATAATTAGAAAAAAATATTGAGTCGTAAAGATAAAATTATAAAATTTTAAGCTTTTAGATTTGCTCATGTACCTTTTCTTTAAGGTAAGTGTGTGTATTTACCCAAAGCATTCGCCAGGGGTAGGATGTGATGTTGGGAATCCGATAGTTAAATTATCTATCCACTAGGAGTGAATCGCCAACACGAGGTTGGCGGAATAATCAAGCCCTGGCACTTATCTTAAGGCTGTCGACCGGAGTAGATACTGAACAAGGTCTCCGTCCACCGCCCACGTCGAAGGGCAGTTACCGAGGCGAGTCGCTAAAATAAGCACTCCCAATACCTTGCCCATAAAAAGGGCTTTCCTCTTATCGAACGAGAACCGGCCTGCACAGACACGTCACAAGCAATTCCCAACACTTAACTTCATAAGAACTTCTTAGAGAGACGTCTAACAGCACTCTAAACGATAGCGACCAGAATTTCCATTGCTAGTGCCATCTCACCTACGAACTGTAACTTCACCTCTCAGATAAGTCTTGTAGCAAATGCCAACAAAATTTGCAACAATATTTTTTGTACCCTTTGTCAATATATGTGTTTAATTTCCATTGTGTTGTTTGTCTTCTTTCGTCCGAATAATTGCCTACCACCGGGAGAATAAGACCTCCCTACGAGACCGTATTTCCTCTTAGTGACACCAGGTCTTGAGTATGGGGCATCCTGTGAAGATCAAACTTGCTGTCTATTCATAATGGATCTGCAAGACTAGTTTACTAACTATTGCGCCATGATGGGATACTATAGGTATTTACCCAACCCCTTCCACCAGGGCTAGGATTGACACAAGGCCACAAGTATGGGGCATCCAGTGAGGGTCAAACTCGCTATTCAATAGTAATGGATCTTCAAGACTAGCATACTAACCATTACACCACAATGAGACACTATAGGTATTACCCCAATCCCTGTTATTGCTTAATTGGTCACTCAATTAAGTATTGAACAGGCTCATTACTACTTAACTTTGATCTAGTGGGAACCGGTGTCCATTATTTTGTGATAGTCAGTCACTAGACAAGATGTTACACACCCCATGTTAAACATGGCACATCTGGTATATGAGTGAGAGAATTCTCAGATGATAGACAGACAGATTAGAGACTTACTTTAGAGATGATGTTGGTGATCTCCATTTCACTGATTATGTTTATTCTTATTCTTCTTCTTCTTCTTCTTCTTCTTCTTCTTCTTCTTCTAATGGCTTGTCTTTTTGGGGGCTGATTTCGGTCATTGTAATTAAAACAAGACTCATGTATTTTCTCTTGATCAAGTTCATTATTTAGCCCATTATTTTCCGCGCGGGCGAGATTGATACAAAGTAAATCTGCTCTCACTATGTTTTAGGCAGAATTAATATTGATATAATTATATATATATATATATATATATATATATATATATATATATGGTGTGTGTGTGTGTGTGTGTGTGTGTGTGTGTTGTATGTGTATGATCTTTGGTATTGTGTGTGTATGTGATCTGTGGTATTTGTGTGTGTGTGTGTGTGTGTGTGTGTATGATCTGTGGTATTCATGTGTGTGTGTGTGTGTGTGATCTGTGGTATTTATGTGTGTGTGTGTGTGTGTGTGTGTGTGTGTGTGTGTGTGTGTGATCTGTGGTATCTATATATGTGTATCTGTGTGTGTGATCTGTGGTATTTATTGTGTGTGTGTGTGTGAGTGTGAGTGTGTGTGTGTGTGTGTGTGATCTGTGGTATCTATATATGTGTATCTGTGTGTGTGATCTGTGGTATTTATATGTGTGTGTGTGTGTGAGTGTGAGTGTGTGTGTGTGTGTGTGTGATCTGTGGTATCTATATATGTGTTATCTGTGTGTGTGATCTGTGGTATTTATATGTGTGTGTGTGTGTGAGTGTGAGTGTGTGTGTGTGTTGATCTGTGGTATCTATATATGTGTATCTGTGTGTGTGATCTGTGGTTCTCAGATGATAGAGAGAGAGAGACAGACAGACAGACAGACAGACAGACAGATTAGAGACTTACTTTAGAGGTGATGTTGGTGATCTTCATTTCCCTGGTTATGTGTTGATTCTTCTAACTGATCCTTCTTCTTCTTCTTCTTAATTCTTCTGAATAAGGGCTTATTTTTCCAGGGCTGATTTTATTCATTGTAATTAAAACCACTAACAAGACTTAGCTTGGTCAAGCTTTTATTTTATCTAGCCCATATCACAGTGCGGGAGAGATGACCCCCAGCAAGAGAGACAAACACGTCTGCTCTCTCTGGTGGTTAGGTTGAATCTAATCTCTAAACTAAATCACGTGTTTTCTCAGTCAGTGGTAAATTTCCACTGGCTCCCCTGATCTCAAAGTTAACAGCCCTTATTTAATTCTACTTACAGGTACTGCTCATAATTTATGACTCATAAATCTATTCTCTAAACTAAATCACGTGTTTTCTCAGTCAGTGGTAAATTTCCACTGGCTCCCCTGATCTCAAAGTTAACAGCCCTTATTTAATTCTACTGCTCATAATTTATGACTTATAAATTGTAATAAAGAGACAGTAGATTAAATGTATTAACTCTAAAATTGTTTTTCTTCAAAACTAAGATAATTGCAATAAGTAAAAATGTTAAAAAATTGTAGGGTTTTCTCATTTATTGATAAAAGCCCAAACTCAAAGCAAAAAAAGATCAAAAGTAGAAAAGCCACAGACCTTGATGAAATACCCCATGAAGTATGGAAGATAGGGAAATTTGACGATATACTTCTAAGATTATGCAATGTAATGTATAAATAAAATACGATAGAAAAAGGGATGAAAGGCTGAATCCTCCAATTTTCCAAAAAAGCGACCTTGAAATCACTAAAAACTACAGTGACATAACAGCTGCTAAGATAGCTGTACAAAGCTATGGTGCAGCCACACATGGAGTTTGTATCACCAGTCTGGAACCCCTATCTTTCTCAGAATATTAACCTCCTAGAAACTGTACAGAGACGTGCAACCAAGCTAGTACCCTCCATCAGGAATCTGCCATACTCTGAACGTCTCGCAGCCCTGGGAATGGATTCGTTGAAACTTCGGCGTCTGGCAACTGACCTGGTAAATGCTCATAAGGTCATTAATCATCTTAACAACAGCAACCTTGAGCACCTTTTTGATCTCCATCTCTCCAATACACGCGGGCATGCCTACAAAGTCAGAAAACAGCACTGTTCACGTGACTTTCGGAAACATTTTTTCACGTTCAGAATCGCGGAGACATGGAATAAACTGCCTGCATCTGTTGTAGGCTGCCGGAGCACTGAATCTTTCAAAGCCTCCATGCTTCCTGTAGTCCGCCAATACTATACTCGATGCCACTCTCCACATACACATGCACACACATACATACATGCATATTACTACTGTGAACTGTTCATGTACCTGACACAACATTATTCTGTGTACTTGACATGAGACTTTGATGAGTTGTGGTGCACCTGAGCACTGTACACAATAAATTTCATTATTATTCTATATATAATGCTCTTAATTGCATCTGACCAGAAATAGAGAAAACCCTTAGGAAAAATCAAAATGGATTTCAGAGAAATCGATCCATAACTTCTCAGATTCTGTCTATTTGTCAAATTGTAGAAATGATTTAAGCAAAGAATCTTGAGGCAACGCTACTATTTGTAGATTTCTCCAAGGCATTTGACTCCATACATAGAGGGAAAATGGAGCAAATACTACTAGTATATGGTCTCCCCAAAGAAACATTGGACTGACTTAAAGCATTAATCACAACTGAAAAAAGGTTCCTTTTAAAAATAAAAAAAAATAAAGTATTTTCTACTAATACATATTGTTTAACATATAGATTTTATCATGAAAGAGCTTGTTGTGTAATGGTTATTATCATAGGATATGATCAGCAGGTCAAACCCTAGCACCTATATGATTGTCCCAACCCTATTACCCTTATGACAAACCCAAACCCATTTTATCATATATGCGCTAGAAAGTGGTGGCTGAAGGTCCTGAGTACAAATTAGATTAAACTGCTTTTAATGGGGAAGTTCCAATTCTGGGTCTCTGGGGAGTGTTGAGTACTCCTTAATCACTATTACTCCTAGGTGTACTCTGACCCGGAGTGGTAGTACCTGTTAGAATCCCATCTATAGGTCAAATAAAAAAAAAACGAGTGTAAAAAAATTAATTTAAAAAAAAAATTGAGTTTAGAATTCTTTTTTGAATACTCATCAAGAATAAACCAAACAAAGTGTCTTTGGCATAAAATAACCTAACAAGGGTTGACATGCCATAAAATCCAACAAACCAACTGACTAATTATAAGAAATGGTTAGAAACATGGGCGTGGTTGTTTGCATTTTTCATAATGCTAATGCCTTGGGAATAGTATGCATCCAACTATTCAACCCCCAGCTATTGGTAAATAGTAGGGCAGACTGGAATCTTTAACCTTGGTATAACGACTGGTTTAAAAGGAAAAACTTAAATTCCACTTGGGTTGCATCTTGCTCATGGCAGAGGGGTTGTATAAATACATACATGAATTTTTAGGAAAACATTTGATTTGTTTGTTTTACAGCATATCAACCCTTTTCAGATCATTTAATGCCGAAACAAATCATTTTAATAAAAGTTTCTATGTTTCATGTTCTTAATATCTTCAAATTTGTATAAATAATTTTTATTAATTTCATTTGGGTTTTTTAATGGTAAAATAATCCTGTGGGTCATTTAATGCCAAAAACTGCCAGAGCATGAGAAAGTTTGCATACAAGCTCCCTTTAGTATTATCTGCATTATTTGGACTATTGTCCCCATCATCATTGTTATTTGTACAACGTTTCGGCCGATATACCCTCCGGCCTTCTTCAGGTATTTCTTGTCGGACTCGGGAAGACAGTCCTAAGTGACAGTTATCTCTGGAACCTGAGTTCAATCCTGAGTGAAAGCAGTTAGAAAAATAATTAATTAACACAACTCCTACCCCAGCCATGGTTAGCGGAATGAGAACAGGATACCCCCGTGGAATAAATAAAGGGTTAGGTTCAAAGTTCCGTGATGGCTCCCGAATACGACAAGAAAGTTCCCGAGTTCGACAAGAAATACCTGAAGAAGGCCGGAGGGTATATCGGCCGAAACGTTGTACAAATAACAATGAAGATGGGGACAATAGTCCGAATAACGCAGATAATACTAATCTTCAAGCCTAATCTCAAACATTCAGAGAAAAAGCTCCCTTTAATGGTGTAATTTTTTGTATATGTATTTCGTGGATGTATCTCATATACGATTCACAATTTTCAACACGTTTCTACTTCTCTTAAGAAGGACAAATTGCCATCCATGTCAGTATTCTCAAACAGATCCTTCATATCATTTGTATTGAAATATTTCTTTCAGATTGGAGGGAAAACTCCACACTCCATGAGGAAATGTTTGACAGTGTAGAGTGTCTGACATATCCCGCACCGAGGTTGATCCTCCAGCTTGAACATGAAAGAGTGTGTAAGTCTTGTATGGCCAATGTGCAGCCGAACCAGTATTATTTCTTCCTCTCTGGTTTTTTCTATATCCCAGCTTCCATTCACTTAATGTTGGCTTGATTGATTATAATTTGTTATGTGTACTATTATTCCAAAGTTGATACCATTTTTGCTTGATAAATCTTTTTATTTGGTTCTTTAGATCTGTATATGGAATCTTTTTGTAGGGACTAGAATTCTGCTGTGCCTTCAGGGACAGGAAGTAGTAAAGGTAACGTCCCTTGTCAGGTCGGGTGAAGAACCCTCTTTTACGGTTTTGCACCAACCAGGAAGCCTCGTAGAAACGAGCACTCCTCAGACTTTGTGGCTGAAAGAACTTCCCCCTCAGTGAGGGAGTAATAACTGAAGATTCAACCTGACACCCCCCTCAACGAGGGAGATATTCTGTATTTTAAGTACTGCCCCTAAGTACTTGTTATATTGACTGTCGTTGAGTGTGTATGTAAATAAAATAGGTTAAAGGTACATGTGCTTTCCCTTTGTCTTTACATTCTGAAAACGTATATTTTGTTCTCTTTAGACTGTAGACAGCTATTCCTACATTTTCATCAAGACATATTTGGCTTATACTTCATTGGGAAAATGATTCTAAAATATTTCTCGGAATTTATGAGATGAGGCTTGATAATTTGAATTAATTGGATTATTTGGACTATTGACCTCGTCTTTATTGTTATCTACACGTTTTGGCTGATGTGCCCTCTGGCCTTCTTCAAGTGTTTCTTGTCGAACTAGGGAGCTTTCTCGGAAACTTTGAAACTGAGTTCTACAAGAAACATATGAAGAATGCCGGAGGGCACCTCAGCCAAAACGTTGTGTAGATAACAATAAAGATGAGGACAATAGTCTGAATAATCTAATTAATACAAATTATCAAGCCTCATCACAAAAATAACAAGAAAAACTTGTAGAAGGCGGGAGGAAACATTGGCTGACATGTTGTGTAGATAATAAAGATGAGGACAATAGTCTGAATAATCTAAATAATACAAATTATCAAGCCTCATCTAAAAAAATAACAAGAAAAACTTATAGAAGGCCTGAGGACATTTATGCGATTGTGCTGGAGACCAGAGGGCATTTATGCGATTGGGCCGGAGACCGGGGGGCATTTATGCGATTTGCAATTGCATTTATGCGGGGCCGGAGACCGGAGGGCATTTATGCGATTGGAGGGCATTTATGCGATTGGGCCGGAGACCGGGGGGGCATTTATGCGATTGGGCGGAGACCGGGGGGCATTTATGCGATTGTGTCGGAGACCGGAGGTATTTATGCAATTGGGCCGGGGGCATTTATGCGATTGGGCCGGAGACGGAGGCATTTATGCAATTGGGCCGGAGACCGGAGGGCATTATGCGATTGGGCCGGAGACCGGGGGCATTTATGCGATTGGGCCGGAGACCGGGGGGCATTTATGCGATTTGTCGGAGACCGGAGGCATTTATGCAATTGGGCCGGGGGCATTTATGCAATTGGGCCGGAGACCGGAGGGCATTTATGCGATTGGCGGAGACCGGAGGGCGATTTATGCGATTGGGCCGGAGACCGCGCCGGAGACCATTTATGCAATTGGGCAACCGATTGGGCCGGAGACCGGAGGGCATTTATGCGATTGGGCCGGAGACCGGAGGGTATTTATGCAATTGGGCCGGGGGGCATTTATGCGATTGGGGCGGAGATCGGAGGGCATTTATGCGATAGGGCATTTATCGATTGGGCCGGAGACCGGAGGGCATTTATGCGATTGGGCCGGAGACCGGAGGGCATTTATGCGATTGGAGACCGGAGGGCATTGTGCGATTGGGTCGGAGATCGGACGGATTTTTGCGATGTGACGAAGAAGCAACAGCTATCCTACTTCAAAGGAATACACGAGAACAAAAAGACCACCCCCACCCTGCGCGTTTTGTGATGAGGACATCAGAGGGGAGTATGAAGTACGAGAAAGGAAATTGTCTTGCCTGCCGGGATTGAACCCGCGTCCGCCCGCATGCAAAAACAAATGCGATTTAGGCACTGGACGGACGCGAGGTTCGACTGATGTGCCCGGATGTTTGGGTAATATGCCCATAAGTAACCAAAGCGAGCAAAGGTGACAAGCAGAGAAGCATTCGGCTTACGTGGGACGGCAGTCAGTAAAGATTATTTTGACGACGACGACGACGGATTTTTCAGCTGCTGGTCGAAGACTGTTGACTCAAATATCTATTTTCCCCCCTTCGATAGAAACATTGTGTAGATAACAATAAAGATGAGGACAATAGTCTGAATAATCTAAATAATACAAATTATCAAGCCTCATCGCAAAAACTAACAAGAAAGACTTGTAGAAGGCCGGTGGGCACATTGGCTGAAACATTGTGTAGATAACAATAAAGATGAGGACAATAGTCTGAATAATCAAAATATAGATTCTAGAATAGTTTTGTTGTCCTCATCTTTATTGTTATGTACACAATGTTTGGGCTGATGTGCCCTCTGGCCTTCTACAGGTGTTTTCAGAAACACTTGAAGAAGGCTGGAGAGAACATCAACCAAATTATCAAATAATACAAATTATCAAGCCTCATCATAAAAATAACAAGAAAGACTTGAAGAAGGCCGGTGGGCACATTGGCTGAAACATTGTGTAGATAACAATAAAGATGAGGACAATGGTCTGAATAATCAAAATACAGATTCTAAAATAGTATTTTGGTTGCTCAAGTTCAATTTAACAAGGAGAAAGCTTTTATTTGATTAAATTCAAGTGATAATTAGTTCATATTTTGACATTGATTTTTATATATTTCATTTAAGTGTGATTACTATAAAACATGGAATATGGTGGCTATGTAAGATTTAGTGATATATACTTGAAGATACAAACTCCGACAAAGGTTGACAGACAAAACATTTAACATGGTACAGCACATGGATTAACAGGGTACATAATACATAGGTGTACATAAACATGCATACAAAAGTAGAAGGAAAAAACATAAAAGTACAGACATGAGACTAAGAATAGTCCATGCCGTATAAATCACTTACAGTAATGTAAAGCCCCAACGAGAAGGGGTAGACCGTGTCTAACCCATAGTGGTGCCTCGTGGGTCGAGCAACCGGAAAAAGCCGCTTAAATAATAAACGACCCCTAGCGGGAACCAGCAAACTAAACGGATAGACAACTCTCCAGGCCAAATACGAAAGTAACGCCACAGCTATAATACAATGGAATATAGTGGCTATTATTAAAGAATATGATATCATGTTTAACTTATTAAGTAAAGTAATTTGGGAGGCCTAAAGTTGGTACCAGCCAGACAGCGAGGGAGTCTATCCCCTTTTCACTAGCACTAGACCAAGAGCGCCACACCTAACATCAGCTCCTCACTTTACCACACAAATCCCTGTGCTACTCATATGATGAGTTAGCTAGGCACATTGTCGAATCTGGAACCTCGTGGTTCCTAGTCTGATGCTCTACCAACTGAGCTAAACCAGCCCTATATAGTAGTGGAGTATTCACTGTTAAAATCTATAATATGTTAAGTAAGTTACTAATCTTCAGTTAAATCTAGAGTCTGAAAATCTTTCACCTGCTTCTTGCTGAGTTGCAAGTTAGCAGTTAATTTGTTTAGTCTTGTTCATAGAGAAAGTTGGAAAAAAATGTCTCTCTTCCTTGCCTGCACGCCAAGCAAGAGAGAAAAGAGAGAAAAGTGACAAAGGAAGAAATACAAAAGGTGTACAAAATGACATGGCCTTCAATATACAAATAAAAGTTGGAAACAAATGTCTGAAACAATAACAAACTGGAAATTTATTACCTGAAATTGACAAGACTTAAAGAGTAAGTTACAATGTTGAGCTAGAAAGAAAGGTCTTTTGTTTGTATGTCAGCAAATAAGAGTGAAATAGTCTTTATTCTGCCTTCTCTCTTGTGTAAAAAAAAAATTGGACAGTAGTTTAACCAATTGGCGATGAAAGAACATAAAACAATGAAATAAAAATAATAAAGAACAAAATAATAAAAAATAAAAAACAAAATTTAAATATATATTTACCAACCCCTCCGCATGAGCAGGATGTGACACAAGGTGAATTTCTTAAGCAGAGTTTAACGGGATTGAATTCAGAATTTTCCTTCTCCTAGACTGGTTACCTAAACAAGATTAAAGAGCCCAGTTTGCTATACTATTTAGTCATAGTTGGAGGGAGAGTAGTTGGATGCATACCTTTCCCAAGTGTATTAGCGTCATGTGAAATGCAAATATCCTTGTACAGAATAGGGTGATGAATCCATTTTCTATGACTCTAACCATTACACAATGCACCTTGAGACGTTAAATATGGTATAAGTAAGTAAAGTCGTCGGGGTGGCCTAAAGTCGGTATCAGCCAGTCAGCGAGGGAGTCTATCCCCTTTTCAATAGCGCTAGACCAAGGAGATTGTTTTAGCATCTGAGGTGGAGCGCCACACCTACCATCAGCTCCTTACTTTACCGCACAGATCCCTGTGCTACTCATACGCTGAGTTGGCGGGGACCGAAATCGAACTAGGAACGTAGTTTCTAGCCGAACGCTCTACCGACTGAGCTAACCCGGCCCTCTATTATCAAATACATAGATTTAAGAAGATGAAATAACAGGAAAAGGTATTGAAAAGTTCAAAGTTCCCCACCAACCTCAGCATAAAAAAAAAAGATTAAGGGATGTGGAGTGTCTCTTTGGAGGATTATCTGGATCTGGATCAAGGAAACTGAAGAAAGTCTCAAATTAAGTGGCAAAATCTGATGATTAAGCTGGATGGTTTAAGGATTGTCTTGGTATGCATTTCTGTTGCTATGGGGGTTTCGACACATGAGTCAGAGTTCATAGTTTTAACAGAGATGGGCTAAACGGAGAAGAGATATGTGTGGGGTAGAAGGTATACTTTTGATGGAGGTAGAAGGTATACTTTTGATGGAGGTAGAACATAGGCTAAATGAAAAAGAGGTATGTCTGTGGGGGAGGGCTGCCTTTGATGAAGATGGAACAGTTCTGGTAAAAGAAAAATTCTTTGTATGTGCATGATGTTTTTGTTTTTTTTTATTATAAACAAAGTTATTTACTATCGTGAAGAATTTGTCCAGGCTGTTCAAGGGTGAATAACTATCTGCCATTTGCATGTTAGCGGCAGTAAAATGAGATGGACTGGTCAACTACTCTGACAAAAGATTTCTTTCATGATTTTTAGAAGAATCTGCTTGGCTCCAGAACAACCAACATTTTAGATCTTAGAATTTTGGGCTCTATTACTATTATTATAATCAGAAAATGTAATTTATTGGTCACATGACCCATTCCAGATTGCATCCACACAAGTGTCCATTTTTACTAAGTCTTGTGTCTTCATGTCTTAATTTACAGTATATTCTCAGATTTTTACAAGATTTGGTAAAGGTATGATTTCCTTGGCGAAGGGAAAGTTTGTGTTTACTCAACTTCAATAGAAGACTGTAATAAACATCTAGTTACCAGACCAAAAACAAAAAAAGCATCAGAGTGTAACTGAATACAGACCCTGTACTATCAGAACATAACCATGTGTTTGGTATTTATGGACCAAAGTGTCTACACTGAAAACCAGCAGCCAATCAGTCTAGGAAATGGGCTTGGCCAAAGTACAGAGTGGAATAGCCCAAACCTGTATATAGACCACCTACCAACATGTTGATGCTCAGACCAGATTCAACTTGCAATACAGCTGAATACTGATCAACTAATATGAAATTCTACACAGAATATCAGCTTGGCCAAAGTACAGAGTGGAATAGCCCAAACCTGTATATAAACCACCAACCAACATGTTGATGCTCAGACCAGATTCAACTTGCAATAGAGCTGAATACTGATAAACTAATACGAAATTCTACACAGAATATCAGCTTGGCCAAAGTACAGAGTAGAATAGCCCAAACCTGTATATAAACCACCTACCAACATGTTGATGCTCAGACCAGATTCAACTTGCAATAGAGCTGAATACTGATCAACTAATACGAAATTCTACACAGAATATCCACAGAGTGGAATAGCCCAAACCTGTATATAAACCACCTACCAACATTTTGATGTCCATTTCCCATGTCTTTAACCATTACACCACGCGAATATTTATGGTATAAGACACAAACAGAATCACAGTTCTAGATATAGACTGTAGCAGAAGTTTGCATTTGACTTTGCGCAAATGAGAATTGCATGAATCTGTCGCTTCTCTCCCTCCCCTCAAATAGTAAGGAAGACTGGGCTCTTTAGTATTGGTACACAATAACATGACTGGAAGTTCAAACTTGCTTACTATGATGTCGCAGTCAAGTACGTTAGCCAATACTATATGAGGACCCCCCCCCATACAAAATGAATTGCTATACAATTGCATAAGGAAGTCTGGCTGACTGAGGGGGTATTATGTTGGAAGACCCGAAACCCCCCTATGAAGCCAGCCAATAACTGACGACACCACCCTGTGCTAAGTCTGGCGTATTTCAAAGAGTACAAGGTGTAATGTTTATTGTTGTATGAAAAGTATTCGTCAAACCAGGTTCGAGTCCTGGATGAAGTTGTTTGCATTTGACTTAACTGTATAAATCTATCTCTTCTCTCCCCCCACCACCACAAATATTAAGGAAGACTGGGCTCTTTAGCTTTAGTACACAATAGCATGACTGTCACTTAGAACCTTAACCTAACTACCTTATCCACTAAGCCATGTGTCCAATTGGACAGCCTAGCACATTAGCCCCTATGCTACAATGCTAGCACATTAGCACACAGCTAGCACATTAGCCACTATGCTACAGCCTAGCACATTAGCCACTATGCTACAAGCCTAGCACATTAGCCACTATGCTACAGCCTAGCACATTAGCCACTATGCTACATGCTGCCTAGCACATTAGCCACTATGCTACAATGCTGCAGCCTAGCACATTAGCCACTATGCTACAGCTAGCACATTACACTTAGCCACTATGCTACAGCCTAGCACATTAGCAATGCTGCAGTCTAGCACATTAGCCACTAATGGGCTCTTTAGCTTTAGTACACAATAGCATGACTGTCACTTAGAACCTTAACCTAACTACCTTATCCACTAAGCCATGTGTCCAATTGGACAGTTATCTCTGGATTCTGGGTTCAATCCTGAGTGGCGGAGTAACATAGAAAAATAATTAACACAACTCCTACCCCAGCAATGGTTAGTGGAATGAGAACAGGATACCCCAATGGACTGAATAAAGGGTTATATTCAAAGTTCTGTGATGGCTCACGATTATGACAAGAAAGTTCCCGAGTTTGAAAAGAAGGTTCCCGCGTCTGAGAAGATTCCCGAGTCCGACAAGAAATACCTGAAGAAGGCTGGAGGGCATATCGGCCGAAACATTGTACAAATAACCATGAAGATGGGGACAATAGTCCGAATAATGCAGATAATACTAATCATCAAACCTCATCTCAAACATTCAGAGAAATAGCATGACTGGAGTTTGAAATCACCTACTACAATACTGCAGTCTAGCACATTAGCCACTATGCTACAATGCTGCAGTCTAGCACATTAGCCACTATGCTACAATGCTGCAGTCTAGCACATTAGCCACTATGCTACAATGCTGCAGTCTAGCACATTAGCCACTATGCTACAGCCTAGCACATAGCTATGCTACAATGCTGCAGCCTAGCACATTAGCACTATGCTACAGCCTAGCACATTAGCCACTATGCTACAGCCTAGCACATTAGCCACTATACTACAATGCTGCAGCCTAGCACATTAGCCATTATGCTACAATGCTGCAGCCTAGCACATTAGCCACTATACTACAATGCTGTAGCCTAGCACATTAGCCACTATGCTACAGCCTAGCACATTAGCCACTATGCTACAATGCTGCAGTCTAGCACATTAGCCACTATACTACAATTCTGCAGTCTAGCACATTAGCCACTATACTACAATGCTGCAGTCTAGCACATTAGCCACTATGCTACAATGCTGCAGTCTAGCACATTAGCCACTATGCTACAGCCTAGCACATTAGCCACTATGCTACAATGCTGCAGTCTAGCACATTAGCCACTACTAGCAGCAGCTAGCACATTAGCCACTATGCTGCAGCCTAGCACATTAGCCACTATACTACAATGCTGCAGTCTAGCACATTAGCCACTATGCTATAAAATTTCCAAAGGAGGTGTACAAGGTGTAATGATTATTGTTCTATGAAATGGACTTGACACACCAGGTTCAAGTCCTAGGAGAGGTTGTTTGCATTTGTCTTTAAACTAATGGGAATTGTTGGATTTCGTGTCAAGTATTCAGCTCTGTTACAAGTTGAATGCAAAACTATCTCTAGAGTGGTGGTAGGTGATTTATATACAGCTTTGGGTTATTCCACTATGAACTCTGGCAAGTTCACTTCCTGGGTTTTGATTGGCTGATGGTTTTCAGGGTGAGTAAAGATATGGATAAGTACCCACTCTTCAGCCATCAGTCTGCACTATGCCAGCAGCATGCAAGGACTGTATTTAAGTTACAGCTTGCATGTTGTTCTTGTCTGCTGACTCGACAGTAGTTAGAATCCCACGGCGACGGTGAGTATTGTATTGTTTCTATGATATCTGGGGGATAACTTCTACTGTAATGGTATGAACTTGTCTCTTCTCCTCCCACCCAATAGTAAGGAAGACTGAGCTCTTTAGCTTTGGTACACAATAGCATGACTGGGAGTTCAAACTTGCTTACTATTATATCACAGTCCAGTACATTAGCCCCTATGCCATGGGGACCCCCCCCCGACCCACCCAAATAGATAACTGAAAATGGCTGGATGGTACAAAGCAAAAATGTGTCAATTACAGCCATTTCATATAAAAACAAACATAAGAACAAAAGCTTGAATAAATCAATGTGTATGTTGATCAAACATTAAGTAAACAAAGAAAGTATTGTACAATATAAAGAATAAAGTGGGTAACTCACCTGATTTTCCAATGTCATTGATACTAGCAAGAATATACACCCTACACTGGGAACAAATATTTAAATGTTAATGTTATATGACTCTATAATTTAATGTTATAGAAAGCATATAAAAAGATCCCACTTATCTTTATTATATTTTAGTTTATTTCTATATAAAATTATTCATAGGATTGCTTTTAATACATTTAAGAATTTAAAGAATATATTAGAATTCAATAACACCAAGTAATTATTTATTAAACCTAGTTTTGTTAAAACCAGTATGCAGATTATATACACTAGATACATAAAATTATTCATAGGATTGCTTTTAATACATTTAAGAATTTAAAGAATATATTAGAATTCAATAACACCAAGTAATTATTTATTAAACCTAGTTTTGTTAAAACCAGTATGCAGATTATATACACTAGATACTATGTAATACTATTTCTTAGTGATATATAAGACACATAGCAGAATTTTAAATGCATTAGTAACATGGCCTGTTTTTTAGGTAAATCAAACTCAGTTAGACTTAAAAAGTAACATTGTTAATAAATAAGATGTTAATTAAGATTAAATAATGATAATTTAATAATTGTTGAGAATATAACGTAAATCTAAGGTAAATGTGATGTTGATGGTGACATAGTTTTGGTTACAGACAGACACATATTCTCTATTATATAAGACTAGCAACAGAACCCCCCCCCCCGGGCGTCGTAAAAAATTATTTTTTGAAAGACATTGGCTGAGAGGGTGGGAGTTAAAAATTCAATGTCAGAGGGTCTGTATCATAAGTAAGACAAATCCTCATATTTATTAAAGGGGTAAAAAAACCCAAAAAAACCCCAATTATTTTGAATATTTTTCACATAAATTTTACACAAAATCGTAGGTATTTATTTATTTGTAAACTTTTTACTTAACTTCTTGTTACTGTAAAAAAATAAAAAAAGTGGGGGATGAGAGTAAAAACCAATTTTGAAAATTGCTTACTCAATTTTAGGTGTATATAGCATAAGAATATTGTGACATAAGCTGTGACGTAGAGCTATGACGTAGTTTTTGTTACAGACAGAAATACAGACAATCTCCATTATTAGTAGATATTGTTGTAACTCTCAACTAGTGGTTACCAAACATATTTCATCAGGAATTCAGTTTTAATACAATTATTTCCTGACTAATTGTAGGTATTTACTCAATCTTTTCACCATAGATATGATATTTCCTTCAATTTGAGGAAGCCGTGTGTTTTGTTTTATAAAAACATGGATATTTCGACAAATTGGGTATACCTATACTTTTCTAATATACACGTACTCTCATAGAAATATTAACATCTTATTTTTAATCACCTGTGGGAGATTCTAAGCATATGTTGACAGGGATGGTGAACATGTGCAGACTGTTTGAAAATATATTAAAGGTATTCCTATAAGGGTGTTAACATTTTTAAATCGATTAAAAAACAAGATGTTAATCTTTAGTAATTGACTTTTGGAAACATTTCTTCATGCTCAGAGTTGTCGAGGCATGGAATAAACTGCCTGCATCCGTTGTAGGCTGCCGAAACACTGCATCTTTGAAAGCCTCCATGCTTCCTATAATCCACCAACTATAGCTGATACGCCCTCCACACACATATGCACACACGCGTACACATACATGTATATTATTACTGTACGCTATTCATGTTCTTGACATTAATACATTATTCTATGATGATTAGACTTTGATGAGTTATGGTGCACCTGAGCACTGTACACATACATGTATATCATTACTGTACGCAATTCGTGTTCTTGACACTAATACATTATTTTATGATGATTAGACTTTGATGAGTTGTGGTGCACCTGAATACTGTACACATACATGTATATTATTACTGTACGCTATTCGTGTTCCTGACACTAATACATTATTTTATGTTGATTAGCCTTTGATGAGTTGTGGTGCACCTGAGCACTGTACACATACATGTATATTATTACTGTACGCTATTCGTGTTCTTGACACTAATACATTATTTTATGATGATTAGACTTTGATGAGTTGTGGTGCACCTGAATACTGTACACATACATGTATATTATTACTGTACGCTATTCGTGTTCTTGACACTAATACATTATTTTATGATGATTAGACTTTGATGAGTTATGGTGCACCTGAGCACTGTACACATACATGTATATTATTATTGTACGCTATTCGTGTTCCTGACACTAATACATTATTTTATGATGATTAGCCTTTGATGAGTTGTGGTGCACCTGAGCACTGTACACATACATGTATATTATTACTGTACGCAATTCGTGTTCTTGACACTAATACATTATTTTATGATGATTAGACTTTGATGAGTTGTGGTGCACCTGAATACTGTACACATACATGTATATTATTACTGTACGCTATTCGTGTTCTTGACACTAATACATTATTTATGATGATTAGACTTTGATGAGTTGTGGTGCACCTGAATACTGTACACATACATGTATATTATTACTGTACGCTATTCGTGTTCTTGACACTAATACATTATTTTATGATGATTAGACTTTGATGAGTTATGGTGCACCTGAGCACTGTACACATACATGTATATTATTACTGTACGCTATTCGTGTTCTTGACACTAATACATTATTTTATGATGATTAGACTTTGATGAGTTGTGGTGCACCTGAGCACTGTACACATACATGTATATTATTACTGTACGCTATTCGTGTTCTTGACACTAATACATTATTTTATGATGATTAGACTTTGATGAGTTGTGGTGCACCTGAATACTGTACACATACATGTATATTATTACTGTACGCTATTCGTGTTCTTGACACTAATACATTATTCTATGATGATTAGCCTTTGATGAGTTGTGGTGCACCTGAATACTGTACACGTACATGTATATTATTATTGTACGCTATTCGTGTTCCTGACACTAATACATTATTTTATGTTGATTAGCCTTTGATGAGTTGTGGTGCACCTGAGCACTGTACACATACATGTATATTATTACTGTACGCTATTCGTGTTCTTGACACTAATACATTATTTTATGATGATTAGACTTTGATGAGTTGTGGTGCACCTGAATACTGTACACATACATGTATATTATTACTGTACGCTATTCGTGTTTCTTGACACTAATACATTATTTTATGATGATTAGACTTTGATGAGTTGTGGTGCACCTGAATACTGTACACATACATGTATATTATTACTGTACGCTATTCGTGTTCTTGACACTAATACATTATTTTATGATGATTAGACTTTGATGAGTTGTGGTGCACCTGAATACTGTACACATACATGTATATTATTACTGTACGCTATTCGTGTTCTTGACACTAATACATTATTTTATGATGATTAGACTTTGATGAGTTGTGGTGCACCTGAATACTGTACACATACATGTATATTATTACTGTACGCTATTCGTGTTCTTGACACTAATACATTATTTTATGATGATTAGACTTTGATGAGTTGTGGTGCACCTGAATACTGTACACATACATGTATATTATTACTGTACGCTATTCGTGTTCTTGACACTAATACATTATTTTATGATGATTAGACTTTGATGAGTTGTGGTGCACCTGAATACTGTACACATACATGTATATTATTACTGTACGCTATTCGTGTTCTTGACACTAATACATTATTTTATGATGATTAGACTTTGATGAGTTGTGGTGCACCTGAATACTGTACACATACATGTATATTATTACTGTACGCTATTCGTGTTCCTGACACTAATACATTATTTTATGTTGATTAGCCTTTGATGAGTTGTGGTGCACCTGAGCACTGTACACATACATGTATATTATTACTGTACGCTATTCGTGTTCTTGACACTAATACATTATTTTATGATGATTAGACTTTGATGAGTTGTGGTGCACCTGAATACTGTACACATACATGTATAATATTATTGTACGCTATTCGTGTTCCTGACACTAATACATTATTTTATGATGATTAGCCTTTGATGAGTTGTGGTGCACCTAAGTACTGTACACATACATGTATATTATTACTGTACGCTATTCGTGTTCTTGACACTAATACATTATTCTATGATGATTAGCCTTTGATGAGTTGTGGTGCACCTGAATACTGTACACATACATGTATATTATTACTGTACGCTATTCGTGTTCCTGACACTAATACATTATTTTATGATGATTAGACTTTGATGAGTTGTGGTGCACCTGAGAGTACTGTACACATACATGTATATTATTACTGTACGCTATTCGTGTTCTTGACACTAATACATTATTTTATGATGATTAGACTTTGATGAGTTGTGGTGCACCTGAATACTGTACACATACATGTATATTATTACTGTACGCTATTCGTGTTCTTGACACTAATACATTATTTTATGATGATTAGACTTTGATGAGTTGTGGTGCACCTGAGTACTGTACACATACATGTATATTATTACTGTACGCTATTCGTGTTCTTGACACTAATACATTATTTTATGATGATTAGACTTTGATGAGTTGTGGTGCACCTGAATACTGTACACATACATGTATATTATTACTGTACGCTATTCGTGTTCTTGACACTAATACATTATTTTATGATGATTAGACTTTGATGAGTTGTGGTGCACCTGAGTACTGTACACATACATGTATATTATTACTGTACGCTATTCGTGTTCTTGACACTAATACATTATTTTATGATGATTAGACTTTGATGAGTGTGGTGCACCTGAGTACTGTACACATACATGTATATTATTACTGTACGCTATTCGTGTTCTTGACACTAATACATTATTTTATGATGATTAGACTTTGATGAGTTGTGGTGCACCTGAGTACTGTACACATACATGTATATTATTACTGTACGCTATTCGTGTTCTTGACACTAATACATTATTTTATGATGATTAGACTTTGATGAGTTGTGGTGCACCTGAGTACTGTACACATACATGTATATTATTACTGTACGCTATTCGTGTTCTTGACACTAATACATTTATTTTATGATGATTAGACTTTGATGAGTTGTGGTGCACCTGAGTACTGTACACATACATGTATATTATTACTGTACGCTATTCGTGTTCTTGACACTAATACATTATTTTATGATGATTAGACTTTGATGAGTTGTGGTGCACCTGAGTACTGTACACATACATGTATATTATTACTGTACGCTATTCGTGTTCTTGACACTAATACATTATTTTATGATGATTAGACTTTGATGAGTTGTGGTGCACCTGAGTACGTACACATACATGTATATTATTACTGTACGCTATCGTGTTCTTGACACTAATACATTATTCTATGATGACTGATGAGTTGTGGTGCACCTGAGCACTGTATGAAATAAATTTCATTATTATCAATATCATTTTTAATGCCAGTGAATAGGGAATTGATAAGGATAATGAATTATCAAAAATAAAATATATGTTGCATCTTTTCATTTGTATTCGGCTGTTCGGATCCATTTTCTTTCAGTAAATGGTTTCAGCGTGTCTGTGTATATACCACAGTATGATAATTTAATTATTACAGCGTCTGATATGTCAAGAGCTATTGCTACATAATTCAATATGTAAAAGTATGATGATATGGATTTAACTCTCTCTCCCTCATTATTTTTTTTATTTCTTTTCATATTTTCATAACACTCGGGTGGACCTGGGAGTAATGGTAATGACTGGAGTACTCCACACTCCCTAAAATTCCAAAATTGGAACTTCACCATTAGATGCAGTGTAACATCATACCCAGGACATTAAGACCCTCATCCACCACCTTGTAGCACATATATGATGAAAAGGGTTGAGGGATTGCCATGAGTGCACTAGAGTCTGGACAATCATATAGATGCTAGGGTTAGACGTGACCAACCGATTGATCAGAGGGGGCTTCTCCAATCGCTTGTCTTGCCAAAGAAAGGCCCAAAGTGGTGTGTTGCAAGCCAGGGTTCCGTCCTTAAGCATCACGGGGTGCCATGCACGGACAACAGGTGGTCGCATTGCAAAGGTACAGTCGGTTTATTTGACCTGCCCCAACCGACAGAATGGCAGCCGATCTAGGAGAAAGAAGATATGTTAAAGGTAAGAAGGAGAATAAGAGAAAGATAAATTTTGTTTATTCTTTTTATCTGTCATTAGTATTTCATTTGTATTCGGCTGTTCGGATCCATTTTCTTTCAGTAAATGGTTTCAGCGTGTCTGTGTCGACTTGCGAATAAATTATCATCTAAATCTCTCTCTGGGCAGATAACTGCGTAACATAAACTCGACACCACCACCACGAACAACAACTACTGAACCGAACTTAAATGTGTCTGATATCTGGTGTGTAAGATGATTTATCAGATGGCATATCTTGTATCAGCTGCCAGAAGACCTTTTCGGATATCCTCCAAATGGCTGACCCCACCCCTCATGGGAACTATAACATCTACCACGAACTTTTCACTCTTCATTGTCTACTTCCTGGGTTTTTATTTTTTTTTTTTTTTTTTATATAAAAATCAAATCATAATATCTTTTATTTATTTATTTTTATTCTGAAAAAATAAATGGTAAATAAAAGTGAGGAGATATTGAAGACTGCAATGTAGAAAAGTTACATTTTTTATTTTAGTAATTTCTTTTTTTTTAATGTGCCATCTTTGACCCCTCCCCAACAACTTGTATTAATAAGTCACAAATGTACGTGATATTTTTGGAGCCATGTTTTTTTAGTTTTAAATAAAGTGAAGAAGGTATAATCCAAAAGCAATGAAAGGGAGAATACTCTTACCTTTAATTCAAATACCATTTTGAAACGCACACACACACAAGTACACAAACAATTACATATACTAGCAATATATGCACCCTCCGTAGGGTGCAAGTATTTAAGTTTTGATGTAATCAAATATTATATTGAATTAGAAAGCCTAATGAAACAAAAAAAGCAGATGAAATTATTGGAACAGAGGGGAGAGAATCGAAAAACAGAACAACTTTGAAACTAACTCTTCGATTATTTTCCATCATCCCGTCTTTTCATTGGTGAATTTTCCTAATTTAACTATTTAGTTAGAATAGGAAGTAAAGGATAATATTACAGTTATTTCCTCTTGTTAATGGATTTCTTTTAAGATTTTTGCTAAAATTCATTAAGATAAAACCAAATAATTAGAAATGAATGATGCCAAGCACATATTTCTTAAAATCAAATTTTTAATATCAATATGCAATTAGCCTTCCATGCACACTGTAAAACCGCCTTTTTGTTGAATATATAATACTATTGCATGTTATTAGTATGTAGATTAGGGATACCAATTTTGTCGTCTGCTAGTTTTTCTTAACAAATTAAAATTAATTAAATCTATTATTTAAGGTCAACTTATAGAATACAATCTATATTTTTAAATAAATACACGTACACATTTCTTTTCCCAAACTTAAGGAAAAGAATTAAACAACACACAACACAATTCTTTTCCAAACTTAAGGAAAAGTGATTAAAGCAAACACACGAACACAAATCCCTTTCCTAAAACTTAAGGAAAAGTGATTAACCAATGTTTACATAAAAAATCAGAATCGATTGGATAGGTTAGCCATTGCTTTCAACTACGTCCCGCGCGTTTGCGCCAAAAAATAATTACTTTTCGATCCCATCTTCTAATTATAAAACACAGAGAAGAAATCAACAAACACACAGACTTTATCTCACGTTCAAACGGACACATCCGACGACCACAAACAAACACACAGATCTCGTCTCGCTGCAGATAGAACACGACCAAGAAACAGGTGTTCGAACGAACGATTCCACCGCCTCAACCACAATTACTACTATACCATTATTCTTCCACTTTGTTCTACAATAAGAATCCGTTTCAACAGTCGTATATACAAACTTGATTCTCATTTCGATCCACATCTAAACGAACTTTTCCAAACTTAACATACGAACTTATACATTTTACATTACACATATCATATCTACACCTATTCCTTTTGAACATTTCACATATTATTGCAAATTTTATTTGCTGAATAAAGTTATTTGTTATTTTATAATTATATGCATTTATTTCATCATTCCTCCGTATTTTCTACTTAAACTGTGTCATATTTTTATTCGTCATTCCTAATATTATTGAACACATTCTCAAACCCTCTACAAACTTTGTCTAAATCGATAAGTAGTAACATAATGACCATCATTAAAAAAAAGAAAAATATCATTATTATGAAATTTATTTTTAATAGATTAAAACGATTTGTTTTGGTCAATTTCGACGCGATTCGCTATTTTGTCTATTTTCAATGTTTTAGGCGCTTATTTACAATTTTAACGTAACATTCGCGATTAACAAAAAATTACCAAAATCAGGTAATTATCCGATTTTAATGAAATTTTCAGTATTGATTTATCAATTAATGAATTTTATAATGCATCAGTTATTTTATTTTAAAACTTTAATTTAGTATTTTTGCTATGAAAATTAATATATAAAATGCATTTAAAACATGAAAAGCCTGATGTTAAGTTTAAAATGTTATATTTTTAGATTCTAAAAATAAATATCTATTTAAAGCAAACTTATTTTATTACATCAAAGTATACTTTTTGAAGAAAAACTCGATTGAAAATGTACCCCCTCCCCTTTTTAAGCAGAAAAAATATCGATGCATAATTTTTTCTTTTATAAGATAATAGCCAATAAATAATTATTGAAATGAGTAAAAAAGAAATCTCCTAAAAATTAATTATCTATTATTTTTTTACATTTTATTTTTTCGATACTTATTTTCTCAAAAAAGCCACCGTCAAAATTTTTTTGTGTTTCTGTTCTAATTCGGTCTTTTATCTCTTTATTTATCGACCATATTATTATTAAGGACGGAGAATAAATTTGTATGTATTTAATGTCGGGAAGGTTGCGTGAAACTACTCCACAAATAATATTTAAATTACGAATAAAATATGAACAGTTTAGGCAAGAGAATACGAAAGAAATGATAAAACAAATGCATATAATTATTAATAAAAATAAATTTATTCAGAGAATAATTTGCTATAATCATCAAAATTGAATGTTCAAAAGAAATAGTGTAGACATGATGTGGAAAAGTTCGTCAAGAGATGTGTAATGGTAAAATGTGAAATGTTTATGTAGTCGAACAGTTTGAATACGTGTGCAGAAATGAGAAATTAATTTGTCTATACGACCTGCTGAAATGGATTCTGATGTTGAATGAATTGTAGTAGTAGGAGTGTTTTAGTTGTGTGGGGGTAGTGAAATCGCTCGTTCGGGCCTCTGTTTCTTGGTCATTGTCTATCTGACCGCGAGATGAATTCTGAGTGATCTATCCAGTGTGGAGATGGTAACTGCTGACAACGAGACGAGATTGTCTTTTATAATTACAAGATGAGATCAAAAAGTATTTAATTTTTTGGCGCAAACGTTCAGACGTAGTTGAAAGCAATGCTAACTAGCCAATCGATTCTGATTTTTATGTAAACATTTGTTTTAATCTCTTTTCCTTAAGTTTAGGAGAAGGATTGTGTTCGTGTGTTTGCTTTAATCTCTTTTCCTTAAGTTTGGGAAAGAACTGTGTTGTTATGTTGTTTTAATTTATTTCACTTAAGTTTGGGAAAGAAATGTGTACGTGTGTTTATTCTTATTTTTATATAAAAATATAGAATTGTATTCTATATACTGTAATTAGAAAACTATAAGACCAACTTGAAAAAAGTGTTACGGCCCCCAACATAGGAGTGGGGAGGGGGTCAAAATTAGTTACCTGAAAAACGAGAAATTTTTGAAATAGAATAAATATGCATTATAAAGATCATTCATTGATAAATAACACTGAAAATTTCATTAAATCCGATAATTCCTGATATTTGGTAAATTATTTTCTGTAAAGTCATTGGTCAAAAACGCATTTTAGGCCAATTTTGGGTATGCTAATGTAGATAAATCCACCAGTATTAATAATGTAAAACAATTTTATCAATAACTGAGGCTTAAATAAGAATAAATCATGGAGAATGTGATGTAAATGAATTCAGGGAATTGTGGCTTGAGTGTGATTTAGTTTCGGTTAAAGACAGATAAACACACAATCTTCATTATAATAAGATTAACCAACTGCAACAGGCACTAGTACTGAACAAAAAAAAACCCATCAAAACAAGGTACTGGCAATTTTAAATGAACTTGCGCGTATCAGGTTAGTGACCTTTGATAACTTGACCAAGTTCTAAATTTTATCGTTCCCACAACAGATTTATCTCTATTAAATATCTATCACATATCTTCTCGATATTTAATTTGATGTATATAACACAGAGCTTAACAAATGTCGTCTGCCATTCATTTTAAATCTGCAATTAAATTAATTAAATTGATTATTTTAAGGTCAATTTTTTGTCTAAGTCCAAAAAGTAGTACATAATGAACATCAGTAAAAGAAGCAAAATAATATTACACATGTAATTTGTTTTTAATACATTTAAAAATATTTTTCGGCTCAATTTTGTTCTAAAATATGGCCATAAACGCTGTCTAAAGATTTTATAAATCCGTAAATTTTACAAAATAAAATTAAACCCCACCCACGATTGAAAAAAATACCAAAGAATTCAGGGAATTATCCGATTTTAATGAAATTTCAGTGTTGATTTTCGATAAATGAACTTTAATCATCTATTGTTTTATTTCAAAACTTTCTGATTTAATTAGGTAGTTATGCTATGGTAAATTGATATATATTAATTAAAATATGAAACGCCTAATTCTAAGTTTCAATTTTCATATTTTTAGATTCTAAAAACATATTTATTAAATAACTACTTTAGTTTATTATCGTTATCACTAATAATTTTTGTAGAAAAACGCTTGAAAATTTAGCACTCCCCCCCCCTTTAAACAGAAACAAATATCGATGTATATTTTCTTTTATAAGATAATAGCCAATTAAATAATTATCGAAAATGAATAGAAAAAAATCTCCAAAAGTTATTTTTTTAAGTTTTTTTTTAAATTTATTTTCCGATTTTCGGTAATTATTTTCTTACTAGGATATCTTCCGTAAATAGTATTTTGTAAAATACAGATCTGCGGCAAATGTGGCAATGCTAGTATACACATCTTTTCATTCAAAAAATTTCTAGCACAACAGAATCCAGATTTTTTTCCCAGTTTTTCTAATAATTATATATATACTATATATATATATATATATATATATATATTATGAAATTTAACATTTTGAAAAAAACATATGATGTTTGTTATGTGATTGCTGACAGGCCTGTTTCCGACAAAATCGATAAGTTGGTCTTCATTCAAAGCGACATAGACGAGAAGCAGATATCCGTTAAAAGACTGTTACAAAACGAACGCTGAAATCAACCGCTGAAATTTTTGAAAAATGCATGTTCTGTTTTACAAATAAAAATAAATTTTATTTTTACATTTTTAAAAAATCGAGAAGCATTATAGTTCATAGTAAAACTCAAAAGAGTTTATTGTTAAAATTGTAAAAATATAAAACAATTCAGCGGTTGATTTCAGCGTTTGTTTTGTAACAGTCTTTTAACGATATCTTTCTTCTCGTCTATGTCGCTCTTGGATGAAGACCAACTTATCGATTTGGTCGAAACAGGCCTGTCAGCAATCACATAACAAAGATCATATGTTTTTTCAAAAATGTTAAATTTCATAACTGTCGGAATTAATTTCCATCTATTTTTCCTATATATATTTATATATATATATATATATATATATATATATATATATATAATATATATATATATAATTTTTTGGTACACGCTGAATTTTTATATAATTTTAAAAGATAACATAACTTTATTGATCAGCAATTTAATAGAGCGAAAGAGAAACGAAGAAGAAAAGGAGAAACTTAAGGGCCCTTTCGACCGGTGCTTTTTCAAAAGTAACAACGGTAGATCGTTTAAAAGTCAAATTGGTAAAAGAAGGAATTAAACGCATAGCAATGGGTGGGCACATGAAGACAAAAGATTATAGATATATATATGTATATCCTTCATGTAATCCCACTTTAGCAGTCACATCCCCAGCAAAATTGTTAGGGAGTTGTGTCAGGTCTCTTTGTCTACACAGGGACGGACAGTAAAAAATGGAGATTGTCTCAAGGACATTTGCGGTGGTGGTTGTCCTAGCCCGTGTGTAGAACGGAAAATTGCTGATTATTGTAGTTGATTTTACAACTATTTATGCTACAAAAGGTGGTCCCCGATGGCAGAATCATGTGCCTGTGAAACCCGGATGTGGTTTGGGGGATGCTTCTTATTACCCTCAGGACGAGTTGGTTGATTCGGACACTCAACCTCTGCGTCGTCCTACCAAAGTAACTGGCCAGCACACCAGCATTGATATTTTACAATTACAAAACTTTCATAGGATTGGTAGAGCGTCTTTTTGAGCAGAGAGAATGCAGGTATGGTGGTGAAAATTGTTAGGATTTTAACTGGCATTAAAACAACGTGTTATGGCTATTTGATTTTGTTTGCCAACGGTCTGACTAACAAGTCCTATCCACGGCAATCGCAAATATACAGGACACTTAGGTGGACCAAACTCTTTATTGATGTTAAAATTTGATATGGTTTGGTTGATCACCTTCGTAGTCAACTCCTCAGGATACCCATTGTCGGCAAAGATGTTATTAATTATTTTTAGTTCATCTTTAATCTTGCAATCAGAACATATCATAAGAGCTCTAAATGTTAAGCATTTAATTAAGTTTAGCCTTTCTGGATTTGGGGGGGTGGGGGCAAAAGAATCCCAATTCAAGTAGAGACCAGTAAAGGTGGGCTTACGATAAATACTCGTCACAAAGGACGAGGAACGTTTTTCAACTAAAACGTCCAGGAAGGGCAGACTATTATTTTTCTCCTCTCCCTTGTAAACCACAGGGAGGGATGAAGATCATTAAGGATCTGAACGCAAAAGTGTCGTCCACGTAACGAGCATATAATAAGGTTTGGGAACCTTATCAAACAGCATCTTTTCAAGGAAACACCACAGACACATTAGCCATTAGGGACCCCAAGGGGACTCCCCATCGAGATACCATCAATCTTGCTATACATATGTTGGAATTGGGTTTTCTGTTTACTAGTGTCATTAAAGCTAAAAGACACTGATTTAATGGCCAACCCCATCAACTCAAATGAAAACATTCTCAGCAAAAGTGGGGGGGGGGGCAGATGGCTACGGTACAGCAAATCTGCACAGATGCCAATAGTCTCGTCTAATGGTATATTAGTAATAGAGACAGTAACATCAAAGGGAAATCATAAACTGGGATTCTTATAAGCATTTGACGAATAGAGGAACACAAAACTGAAGGAATCAGGAACACAATAAACTGAATAAAAATTCAGAACAGGGTTTGATAATCACACCAATTATTAATCCTGTTCTGAATTTTTATTCAGTTTATTGTGTTCCTGATTCCTTCAGTTTTGTTTCTTCTATTCGTCAACTGCCTTGTTGTAGAGAATCTCCAAACCACCTCCGGGCTTTCACATGCAGCATGATTCTTTTGTAGCATAAATAGTTGTAAAATCAACTACAATGATCATCAATTTTCCGTTCTACACAGGGCTAGGACAAGCCCACCACCTCAATGTCCTTGAGGCAGTCTCCATTTTTTTACTGCCCGTCCTTGTGTAGACAAGAGCACCTGAAACACTCCCTGGCAATTTTTGCTGGGGGTTGTGACATGCTGAAGTGGGGGATTACATGAAGGTATATACAAATATATATATAATTTTTTCCTCCCCTTTTGCCTTCATGTTGCCTTAACTTTTGTATGGTTTAATGTACTCTTTTACCCATTTCATATACATTGTGACTTTTAAGCGATCCACCGGTCGTTATTTTTTAAAAAAGCACCGGTCGAAAGGCGCTTAAGTTTCTCCTTTTTTTCTTTCTCTTTCGCTCTATTAAATTGATGGTCAATAAAAGTATGTTATCTTTTAAAATTTATATATATATATAATATATATTATATATATATATATATTATATATATATATATATAATATAACTGTCTACCACAAATATAGAAATATTTTAGTTAAATATACAAAGTCTTTCATGCCGACACCAATATAAAACAGAAATGATAAAAACTTCTAGAAGCTTTAATAAATACAATTTAGACAATCCACTATTAATAGATTGTGAAACATTCTCAAATGCCTTACATAAATGGAACAATTCTTTTCTATATTATGTTTGCACACAATCTTATTCTACATCATGTCACAAACATTTGAAATTTAAAAAATTGTAATTTAAAAAACAAAAAAACGCTAGCATCATTTTCTTTTTTGAATTTAATACGTAATAACTTGATGCAACTAAAGATAACCTTAAACAGTAACACCCCTTTATAAAACATCTTTGTTAATGGTTCGAAGTAGAATCCGAAAGTATTTGGAACAATTGCATATTATTGCTTGCTTGTAGAATCATATTCAAATGAGATATTGCTTATAAAAGTCATCATCACAGCACAAGCTAGTCGAGCTACAACTCTTGAAAAGATACCTACCAATTCCAGAGAACTAATCTATTTTATGACAATACGAGGATCCTAACAGCGTTGGATCCCTGAATACGACAAACCTTGGATTAGATGTTTTGCAGCGTCGGGTAGGGGCAAATAAACTCAAAGATAAGAACCCCCAGAAGGGATAAATGAATTCAGAATTATTTTTAGCTTCAGCAGGAATGTGAACCATAAAAATATAATTCCATGGAGTACCCCAAAATTGATACTGAAATAACTGTATAGAAGTCTGGCAGAACACTGTCGCAGAACGGTTGAAGGGTCAAATAATAATGTCTATCCCACAACATTACAAAAAATTAAACTTAGTGTTAACAGCGATAGCAAGGAGAAACAAAAAGTTTCCTCAGAAAAAAAAAAGACAAGTGTAGAATCATATACTGAGGAAAAAGGACGGAGACAATTCTTACTACTAAAAATTACGTAAGTTTTTTCCAGCAAGTAAAATACTATTCTTAATTTGTCTGCTTAAGATATTATCGTGCAAACTTTTCATAACACACTGAAGGGGAGGGGGTAACTCACGAGTTGGGCTTCTAAGAATTATCTTTTCTTTACATAAAATTATATTTTACTAAATTTACAATTAGCGGTTTATTTTCCGTTGCAAAAAAAAGGCAACAGAATAATAAAGAAAATAACAGCTAACAAGAGATAACAATTCCTTCACGGAAATCTCCGCAACAGTCCTCCCCAAGCCAACTTACAATTTTAGTTTCAAAGGTTTCAACAAAATTTTATGCGCCAGGCCACATTTACTATTCCGTAAATTTACGGTAATTAATTTTTTTTCCAAACCTTCTGCAAAGACTATTTTACGTAATTGTTAACAGATAAGTACAATAGTAAAAATTAGCACACAATGAAAAGAAACTTAAAACAAGGTAAATTAAAGGAAAACGACAAAATAGAAGAAAAAATATATTAACACTCTTTCGCTTTCTTAATTCTTTCCCCTTTTTCTTTCTTTAACAATTTGTTCAGTCCCGCAGACTGAATTTAATACGCCTCAAGGCTAGCCAAAGTTCTCTGAAGAGAATGAAAACTCTGAGGGTCTAATATAGAAGGGGGAAAATAGATATTTGAGTCAACAAGTTCCTGCCTGAGCGGGGGGTGCAAATGGCGAGTTCACCGTCATTCTCGGCAGGCCAAACTTTTCTTTTGGTCAAACAACAGGTCTTCGTCTTCGACCACAGCTGGAAAATCCACGTCGTCGTCAAAATATTTTTTCTGACTGCCGTCTCACGTAAGCCGAATGCTTCTCTGTCTTGTCACCCCACGCTTCCACTCGCTTGGTTATTTATGGGCATATTACCCAAACTCCGGGCAACATCAGTCGAACCTCGCGTCATCCAGTGCCTAAACGCAATTTGTTTCGAATCCCGGCAGGCAAGACAATGTCTTGCTTTTTTTCTTTTCTTTTCAACGTCACACGGCAAGTTCTTTAAATCAACCCGCTCTCGGGCAAAACACTTTGAAGACCAAGATTCTTCTTCTTCCTCTTTTTTCTTTAACGAGTCTCCTGAGACCGAAAAACTTTGCTCTTTGTGAAGCAGAACCTTTTTTTTACGTATTAAGGAAGAATATTTTGTCTTCCGAGGAAGATTACGTCACTATCAAGTTTTCCTGACAAAAAAAGTATTTTCCGCGCTCAAAAAAGCAAAGTTTTTGGTGTCAGAGAGACCGGTTAAAAGAAAAATGAAGTGAAGAAGAATTTGGTCTCTAAGAGTTTGGCCGAGAGCGGGTTGATTTAAAGAACTTTGTCCTCAGAGTTTCATCTCTCTTTCAGAGAAACTTTGGTCTAAGCCTGTGAGGCTATAAATCCAGTCTGGTGACTTGAACCAAAATTGTAAAGAAGACAAAAGGGGAGAAGATTAAGAAAGGAAAGAGTGTTATATTTTTTTTCTCTATTTTTCTTTGTTTTCCTTAATTACCTTGTTTTAAGTGTTCTTTTTATTTGTTGTAATTTTTAACTATTGTTAACTAGAAGACTTCGGATTTCTGCCAAGAGGAAATTATCTTGCAGGTCTCCTTATCGGAATTATCTCTTCTGTTTTCGGAAAATACCGATCATTGAACTAAAGGGCGCCGTTAACAAAAGGGGTAGAGAACAAAATGAAATTACGGAACGGTTTTTCTTGACAGTGGTAAAATAATTTTATTCACAAAGTTAACTCCACAAAGGAGGCAAAATGAAATTTATATCAATTCAAAATTAAAATTGCTAGCTTCCCCATGCGACGCAAAATAAAGCATTTACGGCGCCAGGTAAAAAGAAACAAATACAAAACATATATAATAAAATGAGTATAAGAAAACAAATGTTTCATCTTCTATTGAAAGGGTGTTAACCAAACCTTTAACTAACCCTTGAAAAATATCTCTTCTCTCTCTCTTCCTTCTTCTCTCGTTCCTCTCTTCATCTCTCTCTCATCGTCTCTCTCTCTCTACTCGCCGGAGAGGTAAAAAAATAGAAGGATAAAATTCTTTCAATGCTCTTTGTTAAATTATTTTTAACAGAAAGATAACCACTTACTTACTGCTTTACTTGTACTTTCTCAACTTAAAGAACAGGCTCATCGAGAGGAGGATAGGGCTGGTATCTCTCACTTTTCTCTCGTTGTCGTCCGTTTTTTCTTTCAAGGGATGGACACGTCAAACAACAATGTCCTTCCGTGGTTGAAGATATGTGACAGAAACGCGACCTTTCCTCGCCAAGGAAAATGAAGAACCACCGTCTCAGCCTTTCTATTNAAGGCCGCGTTTACATGTCACGGGGTGCATGGGAAGGCTAATTTGCATATTGATATTAAAAATTTGATTTTAAGAAATATGTGCTTGGCATCATTCATTTCTAATTATTTGGTTTATCTTAATGAATTTTAGCAAAAATCTTAAAAGAAATCCATTAACAAGAGGAAATAACTGTAATATTATCCTTTACTTCCTATTCTAACTAAATAGTTAAATTAGGAAAATTCACCAATGAAAGACGGGAGTGATGGAAAATAATCGAAGAGTTAGTTTCAAAGTTGTTCTGTTTTTCGATTCTCTCCCCTCTGTTCCAATAATTTCATCTGCTTTTTTTTGTTTCATTAGGCTTTCTAATTCAATATAATATTTGATTACATCAAAACTTAAATACTTGCACCCTACGGAGGGTGCCATATATTTGCTAGTATATGTAATTGTTGTTGTACTTGTGTGTGTGTGCGTTTAAAATGGTATTTGAATTAAAGGTAAGAGTATTCTCCCTTTCATTGCTTTTGGATTATACCTTCTTCACTTTTATTTAAAACTAAAAAAACATGGCTCCAAAAATATCACGTACATTTGTGACTTATTAATACAAGTTGTTGGGGAGAGGGGTCAAAGATGGCACATTAAAAAAAAAAGAAATTACTAAAATAAAAATGTAACTTTTCTACATTGCAGTCTTCAATATCTCCTCACTTTATTTACCATTTATTTTTCAGAATAAAAATAAATTAAATAAAAGATATTATGATTTGATTTTTATATAAAAAAAAAAAAAAAAATAAAAACCCAGGAAGTAGACAATGAAGAGTGAAAAGTTCGTGGTAGATGTTTATAGTTCCCATGAGGGGTGGGGTCAGCCATTTGGAGGATATCCGAAAAGGTCTTCTGGCAGCTGATACAAGATATGCCATCTGATAAATCATCTTACACACCAGATATCAGACACATTTAAGTTCGGTTCAGTAGTTGTTGTTCGTGGTGGTGGTGTCGAGTTTATGTTTACGCAGTTATCTGCCCTTAGATGATATTTATTCCAAGTCGACACAGACACGCTGAAACCATTTACTGAAAGAAAATGGATCCGAACAGCCGAATACAAATGAAATACTAATGACAGATAAAAAGAATAAACAAAATTTATCTTTCTCTTATTCTCCTTCTTACCTTTAACATATCTTCTTTCTCCTAGATCGGCTGCCATTCTGTCGGTTGGGGCAGGTCAAATAAACCGACTGTACCTTTGCAATGCGACCACCTGTTGTCCGTGCATGGCACCCCGTGATGCTTAAGGACGGAACCCTGGCTTGCAACACACCACTTTGGGCCTTTCTTTGGCAAGACAAGCGATTGGAGAAGCCCCCTCTGATCAATCGGTTGGTCACGTCTAACCCTAGCATCTATATGATTGTCCAGACTCTAGTGCACTCATGGCAATCCCTCAACCCTTTTCATCATATTATGTGCTACAAGGTGGTGTGATGAGGGTCTTAATGTCCTGGGTATGATGTTACACTGCATCTAATGGTGAAGTTCCAATTTTGGAATTTTAGGAGTGTGGAGTACTCCAGTCATTACCATTACTCCCAGGTCCACCCGAGTGTTATGAAAATATGAAAAGAAATAAAAAAATAATGAGAGAGAGAGAGTTAAATCCATATCATCATACTTTTACATATTGAATTATGTAGCAATAGCTCTTGACATATCAGACGCGCTGTAATAATTAAATTATCATACTGTGGTATATACACAGACACGCTGAAACCATTTACTGAAAGAAAATGGATCCGAACAGCGAATACAAATGAAAGATGCAACATATATTTTATTTTTATAATTCATTTATCTTATCAATTCCCTATTCACTGGCATTAAAAATGATATTGATAATAATGAAATTTATTTCATACAGTGCTCAGGGCACCACAACTCATCAGTCATCA
The DNA here is from genome assembly GCA_023376005.1 of Doryteuthis pealeii. NCBI lineage: Eukaryota > Metazoa > Mollusca > Cephalopoda > Myopsida > Loliginidae > Doryteuthis > Doryteuthis pealeii. Next base: position 12,454,841 of record CM042179.1, on the reverse strand, counting down.
TAAGATAATGTATTAGTGTCAAGAACACGAATAGCGTACAGTAATAATATACATGTATGTGTACAGTACTCAGGTGCACCACAACTCATCAAAGCTAATCATCATAAAATAATGTATTTGTGTCAAGAACACGAATAGCGTACAGTAATAATATACATGTATGTGTACAGTACTCAGGTGCACACCAACTCATCAAAGTCTAATCATCATAAAATAATGTATTAGTGTCAAGAACACGAATAGCGTACAAGTAATAATATACATGTATGTGTACAGTACTCAGGTGCACCACAACTCATCAAAGCTCTAATCATCATAAAATAATGTATTAGTGTCAAGAACACGAATAGCGTACAGTAATAATATACATGTATGTGTACAGTACTCAGGTGCACCACAACTCATCAAAGTCTAATCATCATAAAATAATGTATTAGTGTCAAGAACACGAATAGCGTACAGTAATAATATACATGTATGTGTACAGTACTCAGGTGCACCACAACTCATACAAAGTCTAATCATCATAAAATAATGTATTAGTGTCAAGAACACGAATAGCGTACAGTAATAATATACATGTATGTGTACAGTACTCAGGTGCACCACAACTCATCAAAGTCTAATCATCATAAAATAATGTATTAGTGTCAAGAACACGAATAGCGTACAGTAATAATATACATGTATGTGTAACAGTACTCAGGTGCACCACAACTCATCAAAGTCTAATCATCATAAAATAATGTATTAGTGTCAAGAACACGAATAGCGTACAGTAATAATATACATGTATGTGTACAGTACTCAGGTGCACCACAACTCATCAAAGTCTAATCATCATAAAATAATGTATTAGTGTAAGAACACGAATAGCGTACAGTAATAATATACATGTATGTGTACAGTATTCAGGTGCACCACAACTCATCAAAGTCTAATCATCATAAAATAATGTATTATGTGTCAAGAACACGAATAGCGTACAGTAATAATATACATGTATGTGTACAGTACTCAGGTGCACCACAACTCATCAAAGTCTAATCATCATAAAATAATGTATTAGTGTCAAGAACACGAATAGCGTACAGTAATAATATACATGTATGTGTACAGTATTCAGGTGCACCACAACTCATCAAAGTCTAATCATCATAAAATAATGTATTAGTGTCAAGAACACGAATAGCGTACAGTAATAAATATACATGTATGTGTACAGTACTCAGGTGCACCACAACTCATCAAAGTCTAATCATCATAAAATAATGTATTAGTGTCAGGAACACGAATAGCGTACAGTAATAATATACATGTATGTGTACAGTATTCAGGTGCCACCACAACCATCAAAGGCTAATCATCATAGAAATAATGTATTAGTGTCAAGAACACGAATAGCGTACAGTAATAATATACATGTATGTGTACAGTACTTATGGTGCACCACAACTCATCAAAGGCTAATCATCATAAAATAATGTATTAGTGTCAGGAACACGAATAGCGTACAATAATATTATACATGTATGTGTACAGTATTCAGGTGCACCACAACTCATCAAAGTCTAATCATCATAAAATAATGTATTAGTGTCAGAACACGAATTAGCGTACAGTAATAATATACATGTATGGTACAGTGCTCAGGTGCACCACAACTCATCAAAGGCTAATCAACATAAAATAAGTATTAGTGTCAGGAACACGAATAGCTGTACAGTAATAATATACATGTATGTGTACAGTATTCAGGTGCACCCACAACTCATCAAAGTCTAATCATCATAAAATAATGTATTAGTGTCAAGAACACGAATAGCGTACAGTAATATATACATGTATGTGTACAGTATTCAGTTGTGCACCACCAACTCATCAAAGTCTAATCATCATAAAATAATGTATTAGTGTCAAGAACACGAATAGCGTACAGTAATAATATACATGTATGTGTACAGTATTCAGGTGCACCACAACTCATCAAAGTCTAATCATCATAAAATAATGTATTAGTGTCAAGAACACGAATAGCGTACAGTAATAATATACATGTATGTGTACAGTATTCAGGTGCACCACAACTCATCAAAGTCTAATCATCATAAAATAATGTATTAGTGTCAAGAACACGAAAGCGTACAGTTAATAATACATGTATGTGTACAGTATTCAGGTGCACCACAACTCATCAAAGTCTAATCATCATAAAATAATGTTATTAGTGTCAAGAACACGAATAGCGTACAGTAATAATATACATGTAGTGTACAGTATTCAGGTGCACCACAACTCATCAAAGTCTAATCATCATAAAATAATGTATTAGTGTCAAGAACACGAATAGCGTACAGTAATAATATACATGTATGTGTACAGTATTCAGGTGCCCACAACTCATCAAAGTCTAATCATCATAAAATAATGTATTTAGTGTCAAGAACACGAATAGCGTAAGTAATAATATACATGTATGTGTACAGTGCTCAGGTGCACCACAACTCATCAAAGGCTAATCAACATAAATAATGTATTAGTGTCAGGAACACGAATAGCGTACAATAATAATATACATTGTACGTTACAGTATTCAGGTGCCACCACAACTCATCAAAGTGCTAATCATCATAGAATAATGTATTAGTGTCAAGAACACGAATAGCGTACAGTAATAATATACATGTATGTGACAGTATTCAGGTGCACCACAACTCATCAAAGTCTAATCATCATAAAATAATGTATTAGTGTCAAGAACACGAATAGCGTACAGTAATAATATACATGTATGTGTTACAGTGCTCAGGTGCACCACAACTCATCAAAGTCTAATCATCATAAATAATGTATTATGTCAAGAACACGAATGCGTACAGTAATAATATACATGTATGTGTACAGTGCTCAGGTGCACCATAACTCATCAAAGTCTAATCATCATAAAATAATGTATTAGTGTCAAGAACACGAATAGCGTACAGTAATAATATACATGTTATGTGTACGATTTCAGGTGCACCACAACTCATCAAAGCTAATCATCATAAATAATGTATTAGTGTCAAGAAACACGAATAGCGTACAGTAATAATATACATGTATGTGTACAGTATTCAGGTGCACCACAACTCATCAAAGTCTAATCATCATAAAATAATGTATTAGTGTCAAGAACACGCAATTGCGTACAGTTAATAATATACATGTATGTGTACAGTGCTCAGGTGCACCACAACTCATCAAAGGCTAATCATCATAAAATAATGTATTAGTGTCAGGAACACGAATAGCGTACAATAATAATATACATGTATGTGTTACAGTGCTCAGGTGCACCATAACTCATCAAAGTCTAATCATCATAAAATAATGTATTAGTGTCAAGAACACGAATAGCGTACAGTAATAATATACATGTATGTGTACAGTATTCAGGTGCACCACAACTCATCAAAGTCTAATCATCATAAAATAATGTATTAGTGTCAAGAACACGAATAGCGTACAGTAATAATATACATGTATGTGTACAGTGCTCAGGTGCACCACACACTCTCAAAGGCTAATCAACATAAAATAATGTATTATGTGTCAGGAACACGAATAGCGTACAGTAATAATATACATGTATGTGTACAGTATTCAGGTGCACCACAACTCATCAAAGTCTAATCATCATAAAATAATGTATTAGTGTCCAAGAACACGAATTGCGTACAGTAAATGATATATCATGTATGTGTACAGTGCTCAGTGTGCCACCATAACTCATCAAAGTCTAATCATCATAGCAATAATGTATTAATTCAAGAACTATGATAGCGTACAGTATATATACATGTATGTGTACGCGTGTGTGCATGATGTGTGTGTGAGAGGCGTATCAGCTATAGTTGGTGGATTATAGGAAGCATGGAGGCTTTCAAAGATGCAGTGTTTCGGCAGCCTACAACGGATGCAGCAGGTTTATTCCATGCCTCGACAACTCTGAGCTGAAGAAATGTTTCAAAAGTCAATTACTAAAGATTAACATCTTGTTTTTTAATCGATTTAAAATGTTAACACCCTTATAGGAATACCTTTAATATATTTCAAACAGTCTGCACATGTTCACCATCCCTGTCAACATATGCTTAGAATCTCCCACAGGTGATTAAAAATAGATGTTAATATTTCTATGAGAGTACGTGTATATTTAAAAGTATAGGTATACCCAATTTGTCGAAATATCCATGTTTTTATAAAACAAAACACACGGCTTCCTCAAATTGAAGGAAATATCATATCTATGGTGAAAAGATTGAGTAAATACCTACAATTAGTCAGGAAATAATTGTATTAAAACTGAATTCCTGATGAAATATGTTTGGTAACCACTAGTTGAGAGTTACAACAATATCTACTAATAATTGGAGATTGTCTGTATTTCTGTCTGTAACAAACTACGTCATAGCTCTACGTCACAGCTTATGTCACAATATTCTTATGCTATATACACCTAAAATTGAGTAAGCAATTTTCAAAATTGGTTTTTACTCTCATCCCCCACTTTTTTTATTTTTTTACCAGTAACAAGAAGTTAAGTAAAAAGTTTACAAATAAATAAATACCTACGATTTTGTGTAAAATTTATGTGAAAAATATTTCAAAATAATTGGGGTTTTTTTGGGTTTTTTACCCCTTTAATAAATATGAGGATTTGTCTTACTTATGATACAGACCCTCTGACATTGAATTTTAACTCCCACCCTCTCAGCCAATGTCTTCAAAAAATAATTTTTACGACGCCCGGGGGGGGGGGGTTCTGTTGCTAGTCTTATATAATAGAGAATATGTGTCTGCTCTGTAACCAAAACTATGTCACCATCAACATCACATTTACCTTAGATTTACGTTTATACTCAACAATTATTAAATTATCATTATTTAATCTTAATTAACATCTTATTTATTAACAATGTACTTTTTAAGTCTAACTGAGTTTGATTTACCTAAAAAACAGGCCATGTTACTAATGCATTTAAAATTCTGCTATGTGTCTTATATATCACTAAAAATAGTATTACATAGTATCTAGTGTATATAATCTGCATAACTGTTTTAACAAAACTAGGTTTAATAAATAATTACTGGTTGTTATTGAATTCTAATATATTCTTTAAATTCTTAAATGTATTAAAGCAATCCTATGAATAATTTATGTATCTAGTGTATATAATCTGCATACTGGTTTTAACAAAACTAGGTTATTAATAATAATAATGTACTTGGTGTATTGAATTCTATAATATTCTTTAAATTCTTAAATGTATTAAAGCAATCCTATGAATAATTTTATATAGAAAATAACTAAATAATAAAGATAAGTGGGATCTTTTTATATGCTTTCTATAACATTAAATTATAGAGTCATATAACATTAACATTTAAATATTTGTTCCCAGTGTAGGGTGCATATTCTTGCTAGTATCAATGACATTGGAAAATCAGGTGAGTTACCCACTTTATTCTTTAATATTGTACAATACTTTCTTTGTTTACTTAATGTTTGATCACATACACATTGATTTATTCAAGCTTTTGTTCTTATTTGTTTTTTATGAAATGGCTGTAATTGACACATTTTTGCTTTTGTACCATCCAGCCATTTTCAGTTATCTATTTGGGTGGATCGGGGGGGATCCCCATGGCATAGGCTAATGTACTGGACTGTGATATAATAGTAAGCAAGTTTGAACTCCCAGTCATGCTATTGTGTACCAAAGCTAAAGAGCTCAGTCTCCTTACTATTGGTGGGAGGAGAAGAGACAAGTTATACCATTACAGTAGAAGTTATCCCCCAGATATCATAGAAACAATACATACTCACCGTCGCCGTGGATTCTAACTACTGTCGGTCAGCAGACAAGAACACATGCAAGCTGTAACTTAAATACAGTCCTTGCATGCTGCTGCATAGTGCAGACTGATGGCTGAAGAGTGGGTACTTATCCATATTTTACTCACCCTGAAACCATCAGCAATCAAAACCCAGGAAGGGAACTTGCCAGAGTTCATAGTGGAATAACCAAAGCTGTATATAAATCACCTACCAACACTCTAGAGATAGTTTTGCATTCAACTTGTAACAGAGCTGAATACTTGACACGAAATCCAACAATTCCCATTAGTTTAAAGACAAATGCAAACAACCTCTCTAGGACTTGAACCTGGTGTGTCAAGTCCATTTCATAGAACAATAATCATTACACTTTGTACACATCCTTTGAAATTTTATAGCATAGTGGCTAATGTGCTAGACTGCAGAAGCAGTATTGTGCATAGATGGCTAATGTGCTAGATGTGCATAGATAGCATTTGTGCTAATGTGCTATAGCATTGTGCTAGACTGCAGCATTGCATAGTGGCTATTGTGCTAGGCTGCAGCATTGTAGCTATGTGGCTAGCTAATGTGCTAGACTGCTAGCATTGTAGTGCATAGTGGCTAATGCTAGACTAGCATTGTAACATAGTGGCTAATGTGCTAGACTGCAGCATGTAATAGTGGCTAATGTGCTAGGCTAGCATTGTAGCATGTGGCTATGTGCTAGCTGCAGCATGTGCTAGTGCTTGTAGCATAGTGGGGCTTGTAGCATAGTGGCTAATGTGCTAGCTGAGCATTGTATAGTGGCTATGTGCTAGGCATGTGTAGCTTAGTGGGCTAATGTGCTAGTGCTGCTAGCATTGTAGCTAATGTGCTAGCTGGCTAATGTGCTGCAGCATAGTGGCTAATGTGCTAGGCTGCAGCATTGTAGTATAGTGGCTAATGTGCTAGTGCTAGCATAATGCTAATGTGCTAGGCTGGCTAGCATTGTAGCATAGTGGTAATGTGCTAGCTGTAGCTGTGCTAGCATAGTGTGGCTAATGCTAATGTGCTAGCAGCTGTAGCATAGTGGCTAATGTGCTAGGCTGCATAGCTAATGTGCTAGACTGCAGCATGTGTAGCATAGTGGCTAATGTGCTAGTAGTTGTTAGCTAATTGGCTGCAGTAGCTATTGCTAGTAGCTAGACTGCAGTATTGTAGTAGTGATTTCAAACTCCAGTCATGCTATTTCTCTGAATGTTTGAGATGAGGCTTGTTGATTAGTATTATCTGCATTATTCGGACTATTGTCCCCATCTTCATGGTTATTTGTACAATGTTTCGCCGATATGCCCTCCAGCCTTCTTCAGGTATTTCTTGTCGGACTCGGGAATCTTCTCAGACGCGGGAACCTTCTTTTCAAACTCGGGAACTTTCTTGTCATAATCGGGAGCCATCACAGAACTTTGAATCTAACCCTTTATTCAGTCCATTGGGGTATCCTGTTCTCATTCCACTAACCATTGCTGGGGTAGGAGTTGTGTTAATTATTTTTCTATGTTACTCCGCCACTCAGGATTGAACCCAGAATCCAGAGATAACTGTCCAATTGGACACATGGCTTAGTGGATAAGGTAGTTAGGTTAGGTTCTAAGTGACAGTCATGCTATTGTGTACTAAAGCTAAAGAGCCCATTAGTGGCTAATGTCGCTCGAGCGCTAATGTGCTAGGCAGCATTGTAGCATGCTAGGCTGTAGCATAGTGGCTAATGTGCTAGGCTGCAGCATTGTAGTATAGTGGCTAATGTGCTAGGCTGTAGCATAGTGGCTAATGTGCTAGGCTGCAGCATTGTAGCATAGTGGCTAATGTGCTAGGCTGTAGCATAGTGGCTAATGTGCTAGCTGCAGCATTGTAGCATAGGGCTAATGTGCTAGGCTTCTAATGTGCAGGCTGTCCAATTGGACACATGGCTTAGTGGATAAGGTAGTTAGGTTAAGGTTCTAAGTGACAGTCATGCTATTGTGTACTAAAGCTAAAGAGCCCAGTCTTCCTTAATTTTTGTGGTGGTGGTGGTGGGGGAGAAGAGATAGATTTATACAGTTAAGTCAAATGCAAACAACTTCATCCAGGACTTGAACCTGGTTTGACGAATACTTTTCATACAACAATAAACATTACACCTTGTACTCTTTGAAATACGCCAGACTTAGCACAGGGTGGTGTCGTCAGTTATTGGCTGGCTTCATAGGGGGGTTTCGGGTCTTCCAACATAATACTCCCCTCAGTCAGCCAGACTTCCTTATCAATTGTATAGCAATTCATTTTGTATGGGGGGGGGTCCTCATATAGTATTGGCTAACGTACTTGACTGCGACATCATAGTAAGCAAGTTTGAACTTCCAGTCATGTTATTGTGTACAATACTAAAGAGCCAGTCTTCCTTACTATTTGAGGGGAGGGAGAGAAGCGACAGATTCATGCAATTCTCATTTGCGCAAAGTCAAATGCAAACTTCTGCTACAGTCTATATCTAGAACTGTGATTCTGTTTGTGTCTTATACCATAAATATTCGCGTGGTGTAATGGTTAAAGACATGGGAAATGGACTCTAAGCATCAAAATGTTGGTAGGTGGTTTATATACAGGTTTGGGCTATTCCACTCTGTAAAGCTGATATTCTGTGTAGAATTTCATATTAGTTGATCAGTATTCAGCTGCATTGCAAGTTGAATCTGCTCTGAGCATCAAAATGTTGGTAGGTGGTTTATATACAGGTTTGGGCTATTCCACTCTGTACTTTGGCCAAGCTGATATTCTGTGTAGAATTTCGTATTAGTTGATCAGTATTCAGCTGTATTGCAAGTTGAATCTGGTCTGAGCATCAACATGTTGGTAGGTGGTTTATATACAGGTTTGGGCTATTCCACTCTGTACTTTGGCCAAGCCTATTAGACTGATTGGCTGCTGGTTTTCAGTGTAGACACTTTGGTCCATAAATACCAAACACATGGTTATGTTCTGATAGTACAGGGTCTGTATTCAGTTACACTCTGATGCTTTTTTTGTTTTTGGTCTGGTAACTAGATGTTTATTACAGTCTTCTATTGAAGTTGAGTAGACACAAACTTTCCCTCTGCCAAGGAAACCATACCTTTACCAAATCTTGTAAAAATCTGAGAATATACTGTAAACTAAGACATGAAGACACAAGACTTAGTAAAAATGGACACTTGTGTGGATGCAATCTGGAATGGGTCATGTGACCAATAAATTACATTTTCTGATTATAATAATAGTAATAGAGCCCAAAATTATAAGATCTAAAATGTTGGTTGTTCTGGAGCCAAGCAGATTCTTCTAAAAATCATGAAAGAAATCTTTTGTCATAGTAGTTGACCAGTCAATCTCATTTTACTGCTGCTAACAGGCAACTGGCAGATAGTTATTCACCCTTGAACAGCCTGGACAAATTCTTCACGATAGTAAATAACTTTTTTTATAATAATAAAAAAAAAAAAACATCATGCACATACAAAGAATTTTTCTTTTACCAGAACTGTTCCATCTTCATCAAAGGCAGCCCTCCCCCACAGACATATCTCTTTTTCATTTAGCCTATCCCTAATGTTCTACCTCCATCAAAAGTATACCTTCTACCCCACACATATCTCCTCTCCGTTTAGCCCATCTTTGTTAATCCAAAGCTATGACTCATGTGTCGAAACCCCCATAGCAACAGAAATGCATACCAAGACAGTCCTTAAACCATCCAGCTTAATCATCAGATTTTGCCACTTAATTTGAGACTTTCTTCAGTTTCCTTGATCCAGATCCAGATAATCCTCCAAAGAGACACTCCACATCCCTTAATCTTTTTTTTTATGCTGAGGTTGGTGGGGAACTTTGAACTTTTCAATACCTTTTCCTGTTATTTCATCTTCTTAAATCTATGTATTTGATAATAGAGGGCCGGGTTAGCTCAGTCGGTAGAGCGTTCGGCTAGAAACTACGTTCCTAGTTCGATTTCGGTCCCCGCCAACTCAGCGTATGAGTAGCACAGGGACCCGTGCGGTAAAGTAAGGAGCTGATGGTAGGTGTGGCGCTCCACCTCAGATGCTAAAACAATCTCCTTGGTCTAGCGCTATTGAAAGGGGATAGACTCCCTCGCTGACTGGCTGATACCGACTTTAGGCCGCCCCGACGACTTTACTTACTTATACCATATTTAACGTCTCAAGGTGCATTGTGTAATGGTTAGAGTCATAGAAAATGGATTCATCACCCTATTCTGTACAAGGATATTTGCATTTCACATGGCACTAATACACTTGGGAAAGGTATGCATCCAACTACTCTCCCTCCAACTATGACTAAATAGTATGGCAAACTGGGCTCTTTAATCTTGTTTAGGTAACCAGTCTAGGAGAAGGAAAATTCTGAATTCAATCCCGTTAAACTCTGCTTAAGAAATTAACCTTGTGTCACATCCTGCTCATGCGGAGGGGTTGGTAAATATATATTTAAATTTTGTTTTTTATTTTTTATTATTTTGTTCTTTATTATTTTTATTTCATTGTTTTATGTTCTTTCATCGCCATTTGGTTAAACTTAAATTTTTTTACACAAGAGAGAAGGCAGAATAAAGACTATTTCACTCTTATTTGCTGACATACAAACAAAAGACCTTTCTTTCTAGCTCAACATTGTAACTTACTCTTTAAGTCTTGTCAATTTCAGGTAATAAATTTCCAGTTTGTTATTGTTTCAGACATTTGTTTCCAACTTTTATTTGTATATTGAAGGCCATGTCATTTTGTACACCTTTTGTATTTCTTCCTTTGTCACTTTTCTCTCTTTTCTCTCTTGCTTGGCGTGCAGGCAAGGAAGAGAGACATTTTTTTCCAACTTTCTCTATGAACAAGACTAAACAAATTAACTGCTAACTTGCAACTCAGCAAGAAGCAGGTGAAAGATTTTCAGACTCTAGATTTAACTGAAGATTAGTAACTTACTTAACATATTATAGATTTTAACAGTGAATACTCCACTACTATATAGGGCTGGTTTAGCTCAGTTGGTAGAGCATCAGACTAGGAACCACGAGGTTCCAGATTCGACAATGTGCCTAGCCAACTCATCATATGATTAGCACAGGGATTTGTGTGGTAAAGTGAGGAGCTGATGTTAGGTGTGGCGCTCTTGGTCTAGTGCTAGTGAAAAGGGGATAGACTCCCTCGCTGTCTGGCTGGTACCAACTTTAGGCCTCCCCAATTACTTTACTTAATAAGTTAAACATGATATCATATTCTTTAATAATAGCCACTATATTCCATTGTATTATATCTGTGGCGTTACTTTCGTATTTGGCCTGGAGAGTTGTCTACCCGTTTAGTTTGCTGGTTCCCGCTAGGGGCCGTTTATTATTTAAGCGGCTTTTTCCGGTTGCTCGACCCACGAGGCACCACTATGGGTTAGACACGGTCTACCCCTTCTCGTTGGGGCTTTGGCCGACAAGAAATACCTGAAGAAGGCCGGAGGGTATATCAGCCGAAACATTGTACAAATAACAATGAAGATGGGGACAATAGTCCGAATAACGCAGATAATACTAAAGGGAGCTTGTATGCCAACTTTCTGATGCGCTGGCAGTTTTCGGCATTAAATAACTCACAGGATTATTTTACCATTAAAACACCCAAACCAAATGAAGTTAATAAAATTATTTATACAAATCTGAAGATATTAAGAACATGAAACATAGAAACTTTTATTAAAATGACTTGTTTCGGCATTAAATGATCTGAAAAGAGTTGATATGCTGTAAAACAAACAAATCAAATTTTTTCCTAAAAATTCATATATGTATTTATACAACCCCTCTGCCATGAGCAAGATGCAACCCAAGTGGAATTTAAATTGTTTTTCCTTTTAAACCAGTCGTTATACCAAGGTTAAAGATTCCAGTCTGCCCTACTATTTACCAATAGCTGGGGGTTGAATAGTTGGATGCATACTTTTCCCAAGGCATTAGCATTATGAAAAATGCAAACAGCCACGCCCATGCTTCTAACCATTTCTTATAATTAGTCAGTTGGTTTGTTGGATTTTATGGCATGTCAACCCTTGTTAGGTTATTTTATGCCAAAAACACTTTGTTTGGTTTATTCTTGATGAGTATTCAAAAAAAAATTCTAAACTCAAATTTTTTTTTAAATTAATTTTTTTACACTCGTTTTTTTTTTATTTGACCTATAGATGGGATTCTAACAGGTACTACCACTCCGGGTCAGAGTACACCTAGGAGTAATAGTGATTAAGGAGTACTCAACACTCCCCCAGAGACCCAGAATTGGAACTTCCCCATTAAAAGCAGTTTAATTTAATTTGTACTCAGGGCCTTCAGCCACCACCTTCTAGCGCATATATGATAAAATGGGTTTGGGTTTGTCATAAGGGTAATAGGGTTGGGACAATCATATAGGTACTAGGGATTGACCTGCTGATCATATCCTATGATAATAACCATTACACAACAAGCTCTTTCATGATAAAATCTATATGTTAAACAATATGTATTAGTAGAAAATACTTTATTTTTTTTATTTTTAAAAGGAACCTTTTTTCAGTTGTGATTAATGCTTTAAGTCAGTCCCATGTTTCTTTGGGGAGACCATATACTAGTAGTATTTGCTCCATTTTCCCTCTATGTATAGAGTCAAATGCCTTGGAGAAATCTACAAATAGTAGCGTTGCCTCAAGATTCTTTGCTTAAATCATTTCTACAATTTGACAAATAGACAGAATCTGAGAAGTTATGGATCGATTTCTCTGAAATCCATTTTGATTTTTCCTAAGGGTTTTCTCTATTTCTGGTCAGATGCAATTAAGAGCATTATATATAGAATAATAATGAAATTTATTGTGTACAGTGCTCAGGTGCACCACAACTCATCAAAGTCTCATGTCAAGAACACAGAATAATGTTGTGTCAGGTACATGAACAGTTCACAGTAGTAATATGCATGTATGTATGTGTGTGCATGTGTATGTGGAGAGTGGCATCGAGTATAGTGTTGGCGGACTACAGGAAGCATGGAGGCTTTGAAAGATTCAGTGCTCCGGCAGCCTAAAACAGATGCAGGCAGTTTATTCCATGTCTCCGCGATTCTGAACGTGAAAAAATGTTTCCGAAAGTCACGTGAACAGTGCTGTTTTCTGACTTTGTAGGCATGCCCGCGTGTATTGGAGAGATGGAGATAAAAAAGGTGCTCAAGGTTGCTGTTGTTAAGATGATTAATGACCTTATGAGCATTTACCAGGTCAATTGCCAGACGCCGAAGTTTCAACGAATCCATTCCCAGGGCTGCGAGACGTTCAGAGTATGGCAGATTCCTGATGGAGGGTACTAGCTTGGTTGCACGTCTCTGTACAGTTTCTAGGAGGTTAATATTCTGAGAAAGATAGGGGTTCCAGACTGGTGATGCAAACTCCAAGTGTGGCCGCACCATAGCTTTGTACAGCTATCTTAGCAGCTGTTATGTCACTGTAGTTTTTAGTGATTTCAAGGTCGCTTTTTTGGAAAATTGGAGGATTCAGCCTTTCATCCCTTTTTCTATCGTATTTTATTTATACATTATACTTAGAAGTGTGAGAAGACCTGTTCTGTACTCTGCTCTTTCGATGTATTTGTCTAGATCCCAACGTTGTGAATTATGTACTGGCCGAATTTAAAGCACGAGTCGGAAAACAGGCTCACAAGGATTAAGAACAAAACAACAACATCAACAAGTGTAAACAAGACACATGGAAGAAGGGTGTGTTGATACTCGCTGGCTGCTACTGTCTACCCCTACCGGCGATCTTGACACTTCAACGGCCGAGTTGTAACTAACTTAGGGCTTGAGTTTAGTTGTATTTATGTCAAATTCCCTTTCCCCAAACCATCTTCTCCGGACCACACAAATGGCCAGGACTTAAATAAATCGCCGACTTCTCATCGCCATTAACCCTTAAAATTAAAGTACTTAAATATTTTTCCAGACAATCCGTCTTCAATATGTTGATCATAATTTTTTCAAAAGAGAATTTCTCCTAAAAATCCTTTTTGCTTTTAATACCTGGGTGCCTAAGATATTATCACCAAGTGGTCCCATTTCATGGTGGCATACAGGTCTCTTTAAACTTTACGACCTAATCTTTGGATTCGTAAAAAGGTCAGCCACCCACCCCTTTTACTTATGCCGGACCTTAACTTATTTCTCTTTCTTATTTATTTATTTATTTATTCTGACCATGTTCGTCTTCAACCACAGTATCACAGAAGTATATCGTCAAATTTCCCTATCTTCCATACTTCATGGGGTATTTCATCAAGGTCTGTGGCTTTTCTACTTTTTATCTTTTTTTGCTTTGAGTTTGGTCTTTTATCAATAAATGAGAAAACCATACAATTTTTTAACATTTTTACTTATTGCAATTATCTTAGTTTTGAAGAAAAACAATTTTAGAGTTAATACATTTAATCTACTGTCTCTTTATTACAATTTATAAGTCATAAATTATGAGCAGTAGAATTAAATAAGGGCTGTTAACTTTGAGATCAGGGGAGCCAGTGGAAATTTACCACTGACTGAGAAAACACGTGATTTAGTTTAGAGAATAGATTTATGAGTCATAAATTATGAGCAGTACTTGTAAGTAGAATTAAATAAGGGCTGTTAACTTTGAGATCAGGGGAGCCAGTGGAAATTTACCACTGACTGAGAAAACACGTGATTTAGTTTAGAGATTAGATTCAACCTAACCACCAGAGAGAGCAGACGCGTTTGTCTCTCTTGCTGGGGGTCATCTCTCCCGCACGGTGATATGGGCTAGATAAAATAAAAGCTTGACCAAGCTAAGTCTTGTTAGTGGTTTTAATTACAATGAATAAAATCAGCCCTGGAAAAATAAGCCCTTATTCAGAAGAATCAAGAAGAAGAAGAAGGATCAGTTAGAAGAATCAACACATAACCAGGGAAATGAAGATCACCAACATCATCTCTAAAGTAAGTCTCTAATCTGTCTGTCTGTCTCTGTCTCTCTCTCTCTATCATCTGAGAACCACAGATCACACACACACAGATACACATATATAGATACCACAAATCACACTCACACTCACACTCACACACACATAAATACCACAGATCACACACACACACACACACACACACATGAATACCACAGATCATACACACACACACACACACACACACAAATACCACAGATCATACACACACACACACACACACAAATACCACAGATCACATACACACACAAATACAAAGATCATACACACACACACACACACACAAATACCACACACACAACACACACACACAACAATACCACAGATACACACACACACACACACACACACACACATACACACACACAACACACACACAATACCACAGATCACATACACACACACACACACACACACACACATACACACACACACACACATACACACACACACACACACATATACATATATATATATATATATATATATATATATATATATTATATATATATATTATATCAATATTAATTCTGCCTAAACACTAGTGAGAGCAGATTTACTTTGTATCAATCCCGCCCACGCGGAAAATAATGGGCTAAATAATGAACTTGATCAAGAGAAAATACATGAGTCTTGTTTTAATTACAATGACCGAAATCAGCCCCCAAAAAGACAAGCCCTTAGAAGAAGAAGAAGAAGAAGAAGAAGAAGAAGAAGAAGAAGAAACACATAATCAGTGAAATGAAGATCACCAACATCATCTCTAAAGTAAGTCTCTAATCTGTCTGTCTGTCATCTGAGAATTCTCTCACTCATATACCAGATGTTCCATGTTTAACATGGGGTGTGTAACATCTTGTCTAGTGACTGACTATCACAAAATAATGGACACCGGTTCCCACTAGATCAAAGTTAAGTAGCAATGAGCCTGTTCAATACTTAATTGAGTGACCAATTAAGCAATAACAGGGATTGGGGTAATACCTATAGTGTCTCATTGTCGTGTAATGGTTAGTATGCTAGTCTTGAAGATCCATTACTATTGAATAGCGAGTTTGACCCTCACTGGATGCCCCATACTTGTGGCCTTGTGTCAATCCTAGCCCTGGTGGAAGGGGTTGGGTAAATACCTATAGTATCCCATCATGGCGCAATAGTTAGTAAACTAGTCTTGCAGATTCATTATGAATAGACAGCAAGTTTGATCTTCACAGGATGCCCCATACTCGAGACCTGGTGTCACTAAGAGGAAATACGGTCTCGTAGGGAGGTCTTATTCTCCCGGTGGTAGGCAATTATTCTGACGAAAGAAGACAAACAACACAATGGAAATTAAACACATATATTGACAAAGGGTACAAAAAATATTGTTGCAAATTTTGTTGGCATTTGCTACCAGACTTATCTGAGAGGTGAAGTTACAGTTCGTAGGTGAGATGGCACTAGCAATGGAAATTCTGGTCGCCGTCGTTTAGAGTGCTGTTAGACGTCTCTCTAAGAAGTTCTTATGAAGTTAAGTGTTGGGAATTGCTTGTGACGTGTCCGTGCAGGCCGGTTCTCGTTCGATAAGAGGAAAGCCCTTTTTATGGGCAAGGTATTGGGAGTGCTTATTTTAGCGACTCGCCTCGGTAACTGCCCTTCGACGTGGGCGGTGGACGGAGACCTTGTTCACGTATCTACTCCGGTCGACAGCCTTAAGATAAGTGCCAGGGCTTGATTATTCCGCCAACTTCGTGTTGGCGATTCACCCCTAGTAGATAGATAATTTAACTATCGGATTCCCAACATCACATCCTACCCTGGCGAATGCTTTGGGTAAATACACACACTTACCTTAAAGAAAGGTACATGAGCAAATCTAAAAGCTTAAAATTTATAATTTTATCTTTACGACTCAATATTTTTTTCTAATTATCGAAATAAAAAGAGCAAATCTACACTTTTTTTTTTAAATTAAAAAAAATATATTTTTATTGAAAAAAAAAAAAAGTAAATCTTTTAAATAACAAAAATTATTTTTTTAAAAATCAAGATAAAAACCAAAATAAAAATATGAAAAAAAGATTGAAAAATAAGATTAAAAACCAGAAAAAAACAAGGGAAAAACAAAATCTTTGAAACATGGTTTTAAATTTTTTTAAAGTAAAAATTTTGTCTTATTTTTATAATTTGTAAAATAATCGAAAGACATTAAGACATTTAAATCAAGTTGATTCAATCACTTATAAAAGATTCCTAATATTCATATTTGTATTTCATTTTTTATTTAATATTTTAATTTATGTAACATTAAGAAAATAATAAAAAATAAACACTAATAAACAAAGCATAACAAATTTAGCTTTCCATTAGCTTTTAATTGATATGCACAAAAAATGTCTTGTTCATTTTAAAAATAAAATGTTCGCTTTTTTCTTTAAATAAATGCAATACATTACCAGACAAAAGAAATTCTGTGAGTTAGATTATAGTTTTGTTAGATTTTCACAATATGCTAACAAATATCTTAAAAATTAAAATACTTCACTTTATAGATAGATTTTATGTCAAGGTTATTCCAAAGTTATTACAAATTTCAAAAACTATCAACAAAACATTTGTTTCATTAAATAAAATCTCAAAAATTAAATACTCTATTTCATACATAGAATTGTGTCAAAGTTATTACAAGGTTATTACACATTTTAATTATAAGATTTATCAACTTAGTATATGCTTCATTATAAAGATGTCAACAATTGAATATTCTACATAGAATTTGCGTCAAAGTTATTACAAGGTTATTACACATTTTGATTATAAAATCTATCAACTAAATATAGGCTTCATTATAAAAATCCCAAAAACTAAACACTCCATTTTATAGATAAAATTTGTGTCAAGGTTATTAGAAATTTTAATAACACAAAAACTATTGTGTTGGTTTAGAATTTAATTTAAGGCTAACAGCAACAAATAAATGAATTAATACTTAGTTTAAACAAAAAAGTAAAAAAACAATTTATTAAAGATAAATAAAACAATGAGTAACTATATAGAGTCCTTCCTGTGTATAAAGTTGAGTTTGAAGAACTTACCGTCATGCCGGAGAAGATATCTGGTATCTTAGGGTGATTTCTTGGAGAAAATTTAAAGTCGCTGCCTCATCGGATCTGGTCTGGGGTCTCTCTGTGGGGAATTTTGGTATTACTGGGCTCATCACGTGATTGGTATATCCAATCGCAGAAAGACTCTCCCTCATTCAACTCCACACACAGGAATTACCATTTTACTGACCCAACAATACTATCAACAAGACATGTGTTTTCTTGTGAAGGTAACGAAAGGTTAGCTTAGAAATGTATGACAATAGGTAGTTTGGTTGGTTGGATTTTTCGGCATGTCAACCCTTGTTGGGTTATTTTATGCCAAAGACATTCTGTTTTATTCATTCTTGTTGAGTATTCAATTTTTTCAAAACATTATTTAATAGTAATATTTGCGTTATGGCGTGATGGCTCCCGAATACAAGAAAGTTCCCGAATACGAAAAGAAGGTTCCCGAGTCCGACAAGAAATACCTGAAAAAAGCCGGAGGGTATATCGGCCGAAACGTTGTACAAATAACAATAAAGATGGGGACAATAGTCCGAATAACGCAAATAATACTAATCATCAAGCCTCATCTCAAACATTCAGAGAAACATTATTTAATACTCATTTTTTATCTATTTAACCCATAGATGTGACTAACAGGTATTACCGCTCCGAGTCGGGGTGGGCCTGGGAGTAATGGCAATAAAGGAGTACTCTACATTACCCGGAGTTCAAGAATTGGAAATTTGCCACTAGATGCAGTTTAGTGTCATACCAGCCACCACCTTCTAGCACACATATGATAAAAAGGATTGGGGGGTTGGGACAATCATATAGGTGCTAGGGCTTGAGGTGAACAGCCGATTGACCAGAAAGGGCTTCTTCGAGTGCCATCTAGCCTAATTAAGGGACAAAGGGGAGTGTTGCTTGTCATGGACTGCTCAGCCACCAGGATTCTATCCTTAAGCATCACAGGTCACCACCACGGCCAACGGATTTTACCGTGTCATATTCTACTCATGCAAAGAGGTTGGTAAATATATATAGATAGATATAGAGAAGGAATAAAGATAAGGATCATTAAGATGAAGTATTCTGTGGTCTTCAATAATACCTGCTTAAACAATAACTTGCTGTTAAAACATTCAAACACACACACACACACACACACACACGCATATATATATGTTCTTGTGAACGTTGTTTGTTTGGTCTTTTGAAGCATTGGAAAAAAGAACAAAAACAAGAACAAACAGAACAAAAATCAGAATTTTAATATTCAACCGTTGCTCTGTTCCTGGTTTGATCAATTCCGATATATCGAGTGAACCTTCACCCTTTTTCAAGGTATATGAGACGGTCTGGAGAAAAAAATTGAAATGCTGTATATGAGGGCAAAAAAGTAATTAAATGAAGTGAACGGATTTGGCGTTTTTTAGCCATTAATTTTCTTTCGAAATTGTGTGACGTAACTATAATATATATATATATATATATATATATATATAAACAAAAATTATATTAGACAATCAGGAATATTAATCTCAACTAGTTTCGACCTTCGGTCATCTTCAGAGAAAATTTATTATTGAAGAAATTGTTGATACATTATTAGAAAGGAGCATTATAGAAGAGTTATAAATGTTCAAGTGTTATAGTGGGTTAACATGCTGTTAAAATCCGGGTAGGCGAGTGTGTGATAGTAGCATGTTCATTCGTTGTGAAGAACCTCTATATATATATTATATATGTATATATATATATATATATATATATATACAACAGCCCCTCTGCACTAGCAGGATGGGACACAAGGTCAATTTTTAAATGGTTAAATTTCAAATTTAGTCATATTAGAGGGAGTGTTGAAAAGTTCTCACCACAACTAAGAAGATAATAATGACCTATCTTTATTTTGAAAATATTTTTACTGATCTTTTTAGCACAATTTCCCTTATCCAAATTTCTTTGTTGTCTAACTGTTTTTACATAATATGTACCAGTACAAAATATAAAATACCCTCCGGGCGATGTAAAAATAGATTTTTGAAACATATTGCCTGAGGGGTGGGAGTAAAAACTTCAATGTCAGCGAGTTTGTACCCAAAGTGAGTAAAATCATCAAATTCATTAAAGAATTAAAAAATAAAACAATTTGAAATTTAAATATGTATTAAAATAAAACAAACTATATATAGATATATAATACCAGTCATGTATTTATTAAAACTTGTTTTAAAAAACAATGAGGACTGCATGTTCAAATTTTGAATGTATTTATTCTATGTTATGACATTTGGGTAATGTGACATAAGCAGTGACGTAATTCTTGTTACAGACAAAAACCGGAAGCGAATCTCCATTATTAATGAATTTAACCAACCCCTCCGCATGAGCAGGATGTGACACAAAGTCAATTATTAAGTGGAGTTTAACCAGTTTCAATGCTGTAGAGTTTTTTTGATTATATAACATTCCACTAAAAATAATAAAATCCGGATATCTTTGCTTTAGAAGAAAATCAATTTTTTATTTAAAAAAATGGTAGGGTTGTATGGGTGATCCTGTAGTACTTTATAATATTTATTTTGATTGTATAATGTACCATTAGAAATAATAAAATCCTGTTATCGTTGCTTTAGAAGAAAATCAATTTTTTATTAAAAAAATGGTAGGGTTGTATTTACTTATGGGTGATCCTGTAGTACTTTATAATATTTATTTTGATTGTATAATGTACCATTAGAAATAATAAATCCTGTTATCGTTGCTTTAGAAGAAATCAATTTTTTATTAAAAAATGGTAGGGTTGTATTTACTTATGGGTGATCCTGTAGTACTTTATAATATTTATTTTGATTGTATAATGTACCATTAGAAATAATAACATCCTGTTATCGTTGCTTTAGAAGAAAATCAATTTTTTATTAAAAAATGGTAGGGTTGTATTTACTTATGGGTGATCCTGTAGTACTTCATAATATTTATTTTGATTGTATAATGTACATTAGAAATAATAAAATCCTGTTATCGTTGCTTTAGAAGAAAATCAATTTTTTATTAAAAAAAATGGTAGGGTTGTATTTACTTATGGTGATCCTGTAGTACTTTATAATATTTATTTTTGTTGTATAATGTACCATTAGAAATAATAAAATCCTGTTATCGTTGCTTTAGAAGAAAATCAATTTTTTATTAAAAAAATGGTAGGGTTGTATTTACTTATGGGTGATCCTGTAGTACTTTATAATATTTATTTTTGTTGTATAATGTACCATTAGAAATAATAAAATCCTGTTATCGTTGCTTTAGAAGAAAATCAATTTTTTATTAAAAAAATGGTAGGGTTGTATTTACTTATGGGTGATCCTGTAGTACTTTATAATATTTATTTTTGTTGTATAATGTACCATTAGAAATAATAAAATCCTGTTATCGTTGCTTTAGAAGAAAATCAATTTTTATTAAAAAAATGGTAGGGTTGTATTTACTTATGGGTGATCCTGTAGTACTTTATAATATTTATTTTTGTTGTATAATGTACCATTAGAAATAATAAAATCCTGTTATCGTTGCTTTAGAAGAAAATCAATTTTTTATTAAAAATGGTAGGGTTGTATTTACTTATGGTGATCCTGTAGTACTTATAATATTTTTTGTATAATGTACCTTAGAAATAATAAAATCCTGTTATCGTTGCTTTAGAAGAAAATCAATTTTTTATTAAAAAAATGGTAGGGTTGTATTTACTTATGGGTGATCCTGTAGTACTTTATAATATTTATTTTTTTGTATAATGTACCATTAGAAATATAAAATCCTGTTATCGTTGCTTTAGAAAAATCAATTTTTTATTAAAAAATGGTAGGGTTGTATTTACTTATGGGTGATCCTGTAGTACTTTATAATATTTATTTTTGTTGTATAATGTACCATTAGAAATAATAAAATCCTGTTATCGTTGCTTTAGAAGAAAATCAATTTTTTATTAAAAAATGGTAGGGTTGTATTTACTTATGGGTGATCCTGTAGTACTTTATAATATTTATTTTTGTGTAATGTACCATTAGAAATAATAAAATCCTGTTATCGTTGCTTTAGAAGAAAATCAATTTTTTATTAAAAAAATGGTAGGTTTGTATTTACTTATGGGTGATCCTGTAGTACTTTATAATATTTATTTTGATTGTATAATGTACCATTAGAAATAATAAATCCTGTTATCGTTGCTTTAGAAGAAAATCAATTTTTTATTAAAAAAATGGTAGGGTTGTATTTACTTATGGGTGATCCTGTAGTACTTTATAATATTTATTTTGTTGTATAATGTACCATTAGAAATAATAAAATCCTGTTATCGTTGCTTTAGAAGAAAATCAATTTTTATTAAAAAATGGTAGGTTTGTATTTACTTATGGGTGATCCTGTAGTACTTCATAATATTTATTTTTGTTGTATAATGTACCATTAGAAATAATAAAATCCTGTTATCGTTGCTTTAGAAGAAAATCAATTTTTTATTAAAAAAATGGTAGGTTTGTATTTACTTATGGGTGATCCTGTAGTACTTCATAATATTTATTTTGATTGTATAATGTACCATTAGAAATAATAAAATCCTGTTATCGTTGCTTTAGAAGAAAATCAATTTTTTATTAAAAAAATGGTATGGTTGTATTTACTTATGGGTGATCCTGTAGTACTTTATAATATTTATTTTTGTTGTATAACGTACCATTAGAAATAATAAAATTCTGGTGTAATAAGTAATTGAGCCACCTCCCCTTTATGTAAATTTAAAGTTCTGTAAAACTATATAAACTCCCAAGAAAACTGCAAATGTATTCAAAGTTGAATAAAGCTTACTCAAGTTCGACCGTGTCTGTTTTCTTATTACTACAATTTATTCTATATTGAATCAGTATGGAACAATTATTGCGCCCACAGCGATTCGAAGTCAAACCAGAAACTCAAGAAGCTGAAAAACACTGGACTAATTGGCTAGTGACATTTGAAAAGTTTTTACAGACATTTTACACGGAAAACCCACAGCGACCAGTAAACAAGCTTGGACTACTGACGAATTATGTATCTCACACGATACATGAACTTTTTATACATTGTACTACGTATGAAGAAGCAATCGCAGTATTACAATCTATTTACAAAAAGCCCCAAAATGAAGTATTTTCGCGATACCTTCTTGCTACACGACGACAACAAAATGGAGAGTCGCTGGAGCAATATTTAATGGAACTACGGACCTTAAGTAAGGACTGCAACTTCCGGTCTATGAATGCGGAGGAAAATCGAGACGAACACATATGGATGCCTTTATTAATGGGCTTCTGAATGCACAGGTAAGACAATATCTTCTTGAAAATAAATGTCAAATCTCCCACTGGGAAGAACTCCCCGAATCTTTGCACGCCATTAGAACACTACTAGGTACAGCCACGAATGTTACGCCTCGTGAGAGGTTTCTCCCCTTTCAACGGAGAAGCTCGGCAGAAACCTCACTTCCTTCATGGCTCTCAAAACCGGGAACGGTTCCTTTGAGACGTTTTGTCCGTCATAATAAGAATGACCCATTAACGAATGAAGTGGAACTGATTAAGGCGAATCCTTATTATGCCCTTGTACGTCACTCCGATGGAAAAGAATCCACTGTTTCCCTCAGAGACATTGCACCCGCAGTAGGTGTACCTGCACCTAATATAGCTTACAAAGAGGTGCCTACATCTCAAAACCCTTCCACCTCAGCCGAAGGTCAACCTGTCGGCATTGCACCATATGACTCCTCTACAGACTCCCCGCTAGCATCAGATACGGATTCCATATTTTCTCTGGAATCCCAAAATGCCCACAGTGTGCCAGATGTGGACGATTGTCCAACTGCTCAGAAACGAGCCCACCCCCAAACTGATTCGGAACCCCTGTTCTCAGAATCACAACCACCTGCACGCAGGAGACGCATCTTTATCAATTCGCGTCTCAGAGAGGAAACCCAGCCCGGGGTATCTTCAGACCAGGAAACCCAGGGTTTTGATTCTACTCCCAATATGGAACTACCACGACGTTCCAACAGAACCCGCAAAGAGCCTGGTCGATGGAGCGACTTCATCCTGTATTATTGAAATAAAATGGGAGAATGTAATAAATAATTGAGTCACCTCCCATCTATATAAACTCCCTTGAGAACTGCTAATGTATTCAAAGCAGAATAGCTTGCTCAAGTCCGACCGTGTCTGTTTTCTTACTACACCTGGTATCTTTGCTTTAGAAGAAAATCAATTTTTTATTAAAAAAATGGTAGGGTTGTATTTACTTATGGATGATCCTGTAGTACTTTATAATATTTATTTTGATTGTATAATGTACCATTAGAAATAATAAAATCCTGGTATCTTTGGTTTTAAAGAAAAATAACTTTTATAAAAAAATTTTTGGATGTACTTATTTATGCACAGTATTGTAAGTATATTCAACCAACAATATATTTTATTCAAAATATAGAAAGACCCCCCCCCCAAAAAAAAGTTTAGGAAATGTTGTAAATAAGTTTAATAGAATTCTTGGTTTTAATGTCTTTTAGAAACAATATATAGATATGTTTACACAAGGGATTTAATAGATTTGGTGAATTATTTCAAGAGCTTATATATATATATATATTATATGATTTGACATTATGAAAAAACATGTGATGTTTGTTATGTAATTGCTGACAGTACTGTTTCGACCAAATCGATAAGTTGGTCTTCATCAAAGAGCGACATAGATGGGAAGAGAAGATATCCGTTAAAAAAGACTGTTTACAGAAACGAACGCTGGGTTCAACCGCTGAAATTTTTGAAAAATGCATGTTCTGTTTTAAAAATAAAATAAATTTTATTTTTAATTTTTAAAAAATCAGAAGCATTATAGTTTATAGAAAAACTCAAAAGAGTTTGTTGTAAAAGTTTATATAAAAATGTAAAGTGGGTATCAAAATAGTATAGTATATATTTTTCAGCTGTGAAAAAAAAAATATACAAGTCCACATTTTTTCATAACAAACATCATATGTTTTTTCATAATGTTAAATTTCATACTGTCGGATTAATTTCCATCTATTTTTCATATATATGATTTACCTAGTTGTACATGGTTTAATATTTGTGGAAACTATATATATATACAAATATCAGCTTAAAACTTACATTCACACGATATTATCTTATCTCAGTTTGCTTCTTTGTTGACGTCTGCACTAAGATAATTTTTTATTTTTTATTTAATCTGGTGTCCATGTTCTCTAAAGCTGTGGACGTTGGTTCTACGAAATTAATCTGACCAGATGCATGGGATTACTTTCCATCTCAGAATGGTTTCCATTAGCAATGAGATGTTAGGATTTTTTTTTGTATTAGCAAGACCCCTTAAGAGTTTTGATAATCTTCTGGTATCAAAACTTTTGGTAAGGGTAAAGAATTCGATATCTTCTATGCAATATCATTCAAATTATTACTAAACATCTATTAGGAATTTTTGAAATTCAAAATTTTTATGAAAATTTAATAAATTTTTTGTGGGAGATCAAATATTGGGTAATTTCCTATAAGTCTAATATGATCAAAAGGGAACCACTCTTGGGGAATCATTTATTTATTTTCCCATTAAACTAACACTAACCTTAACCCAAAAAACGCTAACCCTAACCCTGTCTTCCTTTTTCCTAGTAGATCAATAAATAAATAATTTACCCATCAAGAGGGGTTCCTCTTTGTTCATGTAAGACATATGGAATTGGTTTAATATTTAACTAAAACTATTGTTTGTTTTTTTTTTTTTTTTTTTTTTTAGTAGTAGACCCCTTAACAGTTTTGATCATCTTCTGGTATCAAAACTTTTGGTAAGGGTAAAGAATTCGATATCTTCTATGCAATATCATTCAACTGATTTCTAAACACTTATTAGGAATTTTTGAAATTCAAAGTTTTTATGAAAATTTAATAATTTTTTGTTTGTTTTTTTGTGGCAGATAAAATATATGGAATAGATAAAAATGCACAATAGAGCACTAGAGATATCAATAGAATCAAATTTTACGTATAAATAGCATTAGATGTTAGAAACTACCGAAGTAGCCTAACACTAACTCAAAGGTTTTGAGCATTTCCGTGAAATGTAATGCTTTTTATACGTAATGTAATGTTATTATCTCTTGTGCATTAGTACCGAATTTTGTTTATCTAAATTTTACAGATATAATTTTATTTGACAAAACAAATCTTTTAAACTAACGATATTTTTAAAAATCTGGTAATTTATGAGGAAGTGCGTCCCGGTCTCCTGCCTCAAGAGTTGCTGCCCGCTGACTATTAAAATAACGACCCAGCTCAGTCTATTCAAAACTATACATCTTCATATCTATCTATCTATTTATCTCAATTTGTTCATATTTATCTATATTACTTTAAATACTAAGATATTTTTTTATTCATGTTTGTTTAATGTCTTGTTTTAGTTTTAAATAAACAAGAATTACGACAAAAAAGAAGCGACCTCCCCCCCCCCAAATACATTACTTGTCGAAAATATCTATCTCCATTTGTTCATATCTATCTATATTATTTTGTTTTTTTATCTATCTCGGTCTATTCCAAACTATATATCCATCTTCATATCTAAACAAGAATTACGACGAGCTGGGCTTGTTATTTTGATAGTCTCCGGGTAGCGGTTTCTGAGGCGGGAGACCGGGACGCACTTCCTCATAAATTACCGGGTGAAATTGACAACTTTTATCTTATTGTTTGAAATTGATTTGGTGACATAAATTTTAGTTACCATATTTTGTTTGGAATTTTAGGCATGTGTATTTTTTCTCTCCGGGCCCTTGTGGAATAATTTGTTACCTTGCATGGTGTATCAGGAAATTAAACACCTCGCTTTTTTTTGATACCCACTGTTCCATACTTTGGCTGCGAGAGAAATACTACACTCTATAGATAGTTGAAAAATTTGATTGTTGTTTGATCCATTATTTTAAAGATTAATTGTGGCTTATATTTTAATTAATTGTAATTTATTTTGCGTTTTTATGTAAATTCTAAAGAGAAAAAATTAATTTGTAAGTTTGAATTTAGCGGTCTTTGCGGCTGCTTTTTATTGGTTTGGTACTTCGTGCGTTGTTAGCGAAACACGTGACAACAAGTACCCTTTTGGGGCCAACACTTTAATTGGGTCGCCATATTGAAATTTTTTTTCTGGTCAAGTGAAGTTAACTACCTCTTTTGAATGCGAATTCCTCAATTATTGTGTTGAGGCATTTGAATTAAGAATTTTGGAATTATAAATTCCTATCACAGTTTGCGTTTTTATCGGTGATTGGAATTTTTAGTTGCCATAATATTTGAATCCGGTGAGTGTATTTTTCCCGGGTTTCTTTTGTAGAAATTGTTAACTTAATGGTGAATTAAGAAAATTTAACCACCTGCCTTTTTTTTTTTTTTCTGTCATTCTACAGAATTAGCACCGTGGAGAAACTATACTGAGCAGTTAGTTTTTCGATATTGAATTACCTTATTTAAGGAGAATTTAGTTTGGCAAATTTGTTTGGCCTATATTTTTAACTAATTGGAATTTAGTTTGTAATTTTATATATTTGTTCCTGTTTCTCGTATAGAGAAAAGGAAAGTTTTAAAATTGTATTTTCTGAAGAACTTATGTATTTGGTAATCCTTCTTTCAGTGTAGAAAAAAGATATTGTTGGGGGTCATTTATTATTTTGTTTATTTGAATTGTATTACTAAAATAGAGCAACTAAAGTTTGAAACCGCCCCGGTTAAATTATTATCTGTGGATAAGTAAATTTATTTTGAGACTACTTAATTCAAATTAAGTTAGTTATATTTTGGTAGTCTTTTAGTATCATTGGTTGAACATGTTTTGAATTCTGACCTCTCAGACGCCATTTTAATTCTTAGTTTAATTTGAAATTTTTTGGTGGAATTGTTCCACTCTATTTTCTGTTTAAAATGGCTCCCTCTATCAGTTTCTGAAGAAAGATATTATTAAAAATAATACTGATGTAATTTTGCAGTTAATACAGGCAGAGGTCGATAAATGCATTTGTGATGGTAAAGCGTATACAGACATTGTCATAGAAAATTTAGGTCAGTTAAAGGAATTGGACTCTCTAATTACCGATAGGTACTTAGAAGATAATTTCAATTATGAAATAATTGACAAATTTGTTGTGGAGGAACATTGTACAGGACCGCGTTTTGCGCACTTTGGTCCAACTTGGAAAAAAGTTGGGGTTTGCGGGTTTCCATTCCCGAGAAACCGACTTATGGGGAATTTTTAAACCATAAGGTTATAAGGGTTCACCGAGTATTATCTCGGGTTCTTATAAAACATTGGGTTACCTGAAGGATAAATACCCAATGTTGAACACTTCGGTTAGGAAAACGACAAACACGTTAGTTACGTTTAAAAAGCTTTAATATAACATGTATATAGGAACGAAGTTCCCAGACTATGAAATGTCACAAGAGTCCCAACAACACAGTAATGTTCATTTACAAAATAGGTGGAAACCACTTACTGTGAGCAGTGTCGTGTCTGTGGCGTCTGGCATGCACCATAGGTGTCTGCTGGAGAGAGGTGACGAGCACGTCCAGGCTTGTTCAGTGGCATCAGAAGAAGAGGTTCCCTCCTTGGGTTCCTGTGTCACGTGACCACACTAGGTCCCAGACACAGGAGATTTACCAAAACCCTCAGAAAAGGGAGACTGCCCTTACAAGGTTTTGGAAGAAGACGTTTCTTTCAAGTGTAATTTTTGTAGAAGCGATTATCATTCTGCTGCTAATTGTCTGGGGTTCTATTATCTGAACGAGCGTTTGGCCCAATGCGAAGTTGCTAAACTTTGCTTATTTTGCATAAGTCCTGCACACGAATCTCATTTTTGCCCTGGAAAGGAAAATAAGTTGCAGTAGTCCTGCTTATTCTGTTTTAGCCGAGGACATCATAGTTCCTTGTGTGTAATTGCAAATAGAGATAAGGGAGGTGATAAAATTCTGCCTTCTGGTAATAAAGTTTCTGGACCAGCTACTTCTGGTGTCCCCAGCACTGACTTGGTGACTACTATAGACGTTAATAAAAGCAGTTTAGCCTTGAATGGCAGTTTCGCTGCGTGCTAAAAGCACCTCTAAAATTATTATTAGCCAGGTAGATAAATAAAAGTTGTTAACCCTAACCTTGTTAAGTTTTTTTAGTAGTTCTAATTTAGAATTTCCTCTGGGTACTATGCCCTTTGAAAATACTTTGGAAGTTTCAGGTAAGGATGCCATAAGAAATGGCGGACCAAGTACCATTCGAACAAATTTTGTATCTTGTTCTGGTGCCTCGTTTTGGCCTTTCTTCTACACTAATTAAGATGGTCTCGTGATTAGTGTACACCTAGGAAGACTCCTTCACTCATTAATGAAGAGTGTTGGGTCTTTGGTTTAGAGTTTTTTGCTGGCTGACAGATATAGTTTTTCTGCAGCCAAATTGTATAATTTTTTGACTGGGTTTTTTCCTGGCACAGTCAATCATCCTAGGCGTAGAGGCAAAATTTTCATTGGGGATACATGGTGTAAATTTTACCGCCACCCAATTTAAAAAAATTTTTTATTAGTGATTCTAAATGCCATGGTTAATATTGATGATGTTAATAGATTTTTGAAGCTGGTAATGCACATTTAATTTGATGGAAGTTGCAGGTAGATAAGAATGAGAGTTATATCTTACTTTGTTTTTGTTTTAGTATTAAATAATAATAATTAGAATAGTAAAAGGATGTGTCTACTCATTGAGTAGTGTTATATTGAATTTGTGATTGCATATAATAGTCATCTCATGCAAATAAGTGCATGTGTGTGGATCCAACGGGCAATGTTGCTTCTAGTTGTAGACCCGTAGGAGTATTAATAAATTGAGTGAAAGAAACAAAGAATTATTTGGTTTTGAAGTCTGCCCACTGGATTTCTGTTGGGAATTCCGAGGTTTTCTGGGGTCGAAGAATTCTGCGGATTTTGAGTACTTATTGAATTGAAGTAGCTAGTTGTAAATGATTAATTTGGAAGTTGGCAGTTTTTTTTTTTCTTTTGTTTTGTCGGGAGAGTTTGGGAATATTTTTGCTTGAAATATGCATTGAAGGCAGTTCAATGTTTTTATTTTTTATAATTTTTTGTATTTTTTGTAAATTCTGGGGAGATACGAGCCTATTTTTTGTTAAAGGTTCTCTTTTCTCAGGCACGCCCATAGAATTCTTCAAGTTGGTCGGATTTTTTTTTTTGGGGGGGGAACGAGGCTGATTTCCTGTTCCCTGAAATGGGGCGCGAAATTCGAACACAGAGATTGGGTTTGGAGAGTCCGGTCTACTTTGGGTTGTCTCCGTTGGTTTCTTCCAACGTCAAATTTTTATACACCGGACAAGACGAAGATTGATAAAACCAGACAAAGTTTTCATAGTCTTTTCCCGGATTATTGATTTAATTCTCACAGAGTGAGATTTTGTTTTTCTCTCGAAAGAGAAGTTTTAATAATTTTAAATTGTTTTGTAGCATATTTGGAAGACCCAAAATGATTGCATTTATCTCACGGAGTGGATTATTTCTTCTACAATAAAGAATTTGAGTGGATTTATTATATATTTGGAAAAACCCAAATTGTATAATTTTGGCTCTCAGAGAGTCCTTTCTTCTCCACAAAAAGAAGAAAAGTTTATTGTTCTGTGTCGTCCTGAAAGGCCGACTTTATTTTAAATAATACATTTGTATGTAAGAAGATTGGCGCCCAGTTTTCCTCTACCCGGACTGAAGGTTTCGCCCCTTGTTGACCGAAACGGTGAGGGAAAGAAAGATATACTTTTTTTTACTGTCTAAACTCAGTAGTTTGAGTAGAACCTGCAACAATCTTTTTTTTATATATCTTGTAAAATTCCTTATTTTTTCGGCCTTGTGCCTTGTGGTTTTTTGCATTTTGTTACCCTTTTTATAGTTTTTCGGTTTAGAGCCTTAAAACTGTTACTGTAGCATAAAGGACAAATAAAATTATAAGACAATTAAGGAAAAAAATTAACAAAGGAGACATTTAGTGATTCAAAAGTTATTAAAGAACACAAATAAAGAAAACTAGTGACTTGCATAATTTGTCGCTTTATGCGTACAGTTAACAGTTTAAGGCTCTTAAAAAACCGAAAAAACTATTTAAAAAGTGGGTAACAAAAATGCAAAAAACCACCAAGGCACAAGGCCGAAAAAATAAGGAATTTTACAGATATATAAAAAAAAGAATGTGCAGTTCTTACTCACAACTACTGAGTTTAGACAGTAAAAAAAGATATATCTTTCTTTCCTTCACGTCGGTCAACAAGGGGCGAACCTTTCGTCGGGTAGAGTGAAAACTGGGGCGCCAATCTTACGTAGTGAACATGACAAGAATTGTATTACTTTAAAATAAAGTCGGCCTTTCGGAACGACACGAGACACTCTCTCGAATAACTTTTCTTCTTTTGTTGGAAGAAGAAAGGGACTCTCTGAGAGCCAGGAAATTTTCGCTAAATTTGGTCCTTTTCCCAAATATATAATAAATCCACTCAATCTTTAATTGTAGAAGAAGATAAATTCCACTCCGTGAGCATAAATGCAAATATTTGCGGGTCTTCCCGAATGCATGCTACAAACAATTAAATTATTTAGAAAAGCTGTCTCTTTTCGGAGAAGAAAAACAAAAATCTCACTCTCGTGAGAATTAAATCAATAATTCCTGGGAAACTATGATAACTTTGCTGGTTTGTATCCAATTCTTCGTCTTGTGTCCCGGTGTATTTAAAAAATTTGACGTTGGAAGAAAGAAAACCAACGGAGACAACCCAAAGTAGACCGGACTCTCCAAACCCATCTTCTGGTCGAATTTCGCGCCCCATTCAGGGAACAGAAATCAGCCTCGTTCCCCCCCCCCAAAAAAAAAAATCCGACCAACTTGAGATTCTATGGGCGTGCCTGAGAAAGAGAACCTTTACAAAAAAATAGGCTCGTATTCCCGAATTACAAAAATTACAAAAAAATTATAAAATAAACATTGAACTGCCTTCAATGCATATTCAAGCAAAAATATTCCAAACTCTCCCGACAAAACAAGAAAAAGAAAAAACTGCCCAACTTCCAAATTAATCATTTACAACTAGCTTACTTCAATTCAATAAGTACTCAAAATCCGCAGAATTCTTCGACCCCAGAAACCTCGAATTCCAAACAGAAATCCGTGGGCAGACTTCAAAACCAAATAATATCTTTGTTCTTCACTCAATTTCTTAAACTCCTACGGGTCTACAACTAGAAGCAAATTGCCGTTGGATCCACACACATGCACTTATTGCATGAGATGATATTATATGCAATCACAAATTCAATATAAAAACACTACTCAATGAGTAGACACATCCTTTTACTATTCTAATTATTATTATTTAATACTAAAACAAAAAACAAAGTAGATATAACTCTCATCTTATCTACTGCAACTTCCATCAAATTAAAGTGATTACCAGCTTCAAAAATCTATTAACATCATCAATATTAACCATGGCATTTAGAAATCACTAATAAAAAATTTTTTTAAATTGGTGCGGTAAAATTTACACCATGTATCCCCAATGAAAATTTGCCTCTACGCTAGATTGATTGACTGTGCCAGAAAAAACCCAGTCAAAAAATTATACAAATTGGCTGCAGAAAAACTATATCTGTTCAGCCAGCAAAAAACTCTAAAACCAAAGACCCAACACTCTTTCATTAATGAGTGAAGGAGTCTTTCCTAGGTGTACACTAATCACGGACCATCTAATTAGTTGTAGAAGAAAGGCCAAAACGAGCGGCACGAACAAGATACAATTTGTTTCGAATGTACTTGGTCCCGCATTCTCTATGCGATCCTTACCTGAAACTTCCAAGTATTTTCAAAGGGCATAGTACCCAGAGGAAATTCTAAATTAGAACTTACTAAAAAAACTTAACAAGAGGTTAGGGTTAACAACTTTTATTTTATCTACCTGGCTAATAATAATTTTTAGAGTGCTTTTAGCACCAGCGAAAACTGCCATTTCAAGGGCTAAACTGCTTTATTAACGTCTATAGTAGTCACCAAGTCAGTGCTGGGGACACCAGAGTAAGCTGTCCAGAAAACTTTATTACCAGAAGGCAGAATTTTATCACCTCCCTTATCTCTATTTGCAATTACACACAAGGAAACTATGTCTCGGCTAAAACAGAATAAGCAGGACTACTGCAACTTATTTTCCTTTCCAGGGCAAAAATGAGAGATTCTGTGGGACTTATGCAAAATAGCAAAAGTTTAGCAACTTCGCATTGGGCCAAACGCTCGTTCAGATAATAGAACCCCAGACAATTAGCAGCAGAATGATATCGCTTCACAAAAATTACACTTGAAAGAAACGTCTTCTTCCAAACCTTTTAAGGGCAGTCTCCTTTTCTGAGGGTTTTTGTAAATCTCCTGTGTCTGGAGACCTAGTGTGGTCACGTGACACAGGAACCCAAGGAGGGAACCCTCTTCTTCTGATGCCACTGAACAAGCTGGACGTGCTCTCACCTCTCTCCAGCAGACACCTATGGTGCATGCCAGACGCCACAGACACGACACTGCTCACAGTAAGTGGTTTCCACCTATTTTGTAAATGAACATTACTGTGTTTGTTGGGACTCTTGTGACATTTCATAGTCTGGGGAACTTCGTTTCCTATATACATGTTATATTAAAGCTTTTTAAACGTAACTAACGTGTTGTCGTTTTTTCTAACCGAAGTGTTCACATTGGGTATTTATCCTTCAGGTAACCCAATGTTTTATAAGAACCCGAGATAATACTCGGTGAACCTCTTATAACCTTATGGTTTAAAAATCCCCATAAGTCGGTTTCTCGGGAATGGAAACCGCAAACCCCAACTTTTTTCCAAGTTGGACCAAAGTGCGCAAACGCGGGTCCCTGTACAATGTTTCCCACAACAAAATTTGTCAATTATTTCAATTGAAATTATCTTCTAAGTACCTATCGGTAATTAGAGGCTTCCAATTCCTTAACTGACCTAATTTTTTCTATGACAATGTCTGTATACGCTTTACCATCACAAATGCATTTATCGACCTCTGCCTGTATTAACTGCAAAAAATTACATCAGTATTATTTTTAATAATATCTTTCTTCAGAAACTGATAGAGGGAGCCATTTTAAAAAGAAATAGAGTGGAACAATTCCACCAAAAAATTTCAAATTAAACTAAGAATTAAAATGGCGTCTGAGAGTCAGAATTCAAAACATGTTCAACCATGATACTAAAAAGGACTACCAAAATATAACTAACTTAATTTGAATTAAGTAGTCTCAAAATAAATTTACTTACCACAGATAATAATTTAACCGGGGCGGTTTCAAACTTTAGTTGCTCTATTTTAGTAATACAATTCAAATAAAAAATAATAAATGACCCCCAACAAATATCTTTTTTCTACACTGAAAGAAGGATTTACCAAATACATAAGTTCTTCAGAAAAATACAATTTTAAAACTTTCCTTTCTCTATACGAAAACAGGAACAAAATAATATTAAAATTAAAACTAAATTCCAATTAGTTAAAAATATAGGCCAAACAAATTTGCCAAACTAAATTCTCCTTAAATAAGGTAATTCAATATCGAAAAACTAAATGCTCAGTATTAGTTCTCCACGGTGCTAATTCTGTAGAATGACAGAAAAAAAAAAAAAAGGCAGGTGGTTAAATTTTCTAATTCACCATTAAGTTAACAATTTCTACAAAAAGAAACCCGGGAAAAATACACTCAACCGGATTCTAAAATATTATGGCAACTAAAAATTCCAATCACCCGATAAAACGCAAACTGTGATAGGAATTTATAATTCCAAAATTCTTAATTCAAATGCCTCAAACAATAATTGAGGAAATTCGCATTCAAAAGAGGTAGTTAACTTACTTGACCAGAAAAAATTTCAATATGGCGACCCATTAAGTGTTGGCCCCAAAAGGGTACTTGTTGTCACGTGTTTCGCTAACAACGCACGAAGTACCAAACCAATAAAAAGCAGCCGCAAGACCGCTAAATTCAAACTTACAAATTAATTTTTCTCTTTAGAATTACATAAAAAACGCAAAATTAAATTACAATTAATTAAATATAAGCCACAAATTAATCTTTAAAATAATGGATCAAACAACAATCAAAATTTTTCAACTATCTATAGAGTGTAGTATCTTCTCTCGCAGCCAAAGTATGGAACAGTGGGTATCAAAAAAAAGCGAGGTGTTTAATTTCCTGATACACCATGCAAGGTAACAAATTATTCACAAGGGCCCGGAGAGAAAAAATACACATGCCCTAAAAATTCCAAAAAAAATATGGTAACTAAAATTTATGTCACCAATCAATTTCAAACAATAAGATAAGTTGTCAATTTCACCCGTAATTTATGAGAAGTGCGTCCCGGTCTCCCGCCTCAGAAACCGCTACCGGAGACTATCAAATAACAAGCCCAGCTCGTCGTAATTCTTGTTTAGATATGAAGATGGATATATAGTTGGAATAGACCGAGATAGATAAAAAAACAAAATAATATAGATAGATAGAAAAATGGAGATAGATATTTTCGACAAGTAAATGTATTTGGGGCGGGGGGAGAGGTCGCTTCTTTTTTGTCGTAATTCTTGTTATTTAAAATAAAAACAAACATTAAACAAACATGAATAAAAAATATCTTAGTATTTAAAGTAATATAGATAAATATGAACAAATTGAGATAAATAGATAGATAGATATGAAGATGTATAGTTTTGAATAGACTGAGCTGGGTCGTTATTTAATAGTCAGCGGGCAGCAACTCTTGAGGCAGGAGACCGGGACGCACTTCCTCATAAATTACCAGATTTTTAAATATCGTTAGTTTAAAAGATTTGTTTTGTCAAAATAAATATATATCTGTAAAATTTAAGTAAACAAAATTCGGTACTAATGCACAAGAGATAATAACATTACATTACGTATAAAAAAGCATTACATTCACGGAAATGCTCAAAACCTTTGATTAGTGTTAGGCTACTTCGTAGTTTCTAACATCTAATGCTATTTATACGTAAAATTTGATTCTATTGATATCTCTAGTGCTCTATGTGCATTTTATCTATTCCATATATTTTATCTGCCACAAAAAAAACAAAACAAAAATTATTAAATTTCATAAAAACTTTGAATTTCAAAAATCCTAATAAGTGTTTAGAAATCAGTTGAATGATATTGCATAGAAGATATCGAATTCTTTACCCTTACCAAAAGTTTTGATACCAGAAGATGATCAAAACTGTTAAGGGCTTACTACTAAAAAAAAAAACAAAAAAAAAAAAAACAAACAATAGTTTTAGTTAAATATTAAACCAATTCCATAGTCTTACATGAACAAAAGGAACCCCTCTTGATGGGTAAATTATTTATTTATTGATCTACTAGGAAAAGGAAGACAGGGTTAGGTTTAGCGTTTTTTGGGTTAAGGTTAGTGTTAGTTTAATGGGAAAATAAATAAAGATTCCCCAAGAGTGGTTCCCTTTTGATCATATTAGACTTATAGGAAATTACCCAATATTGATCTCCCACAAAAAAATTATTAAATTTTCATAAAAATTTTGAATTTCAAAAATTCCTAATAGATGTTAGTAATAATTTGAATGATATTGCATAGAGATATCGAATTCTTTACCCTTACCAAAAGTTTTGATACCAGAAGATTATCAAAACTCTTAAGGGTCTTGCTAATACAAAAAAAAATCCTAACATCTCATTGCTAATGGAAACCATTCTGCAGATGGAAAGTAATCCATGCATCTGGTCAGATTAATTTCGTAGAACCAACGTCCACAGCTTTAGAGAACATGGACACCAGATTAAATAAAAAATAAAAAATTATCTTAGTGCAGACGTCAACAAAGAAGCAAACTGAGATAAGATAATATCGGTGAATGTAAGTTTTAAGCTGATATTTGTTATATATATATATAGTTTCCACAAATATTAAACCATGTACAACTAGGAAATCATATATATGAAAAATAGATGGAAATTAATCCGACAGTATGAATTTAACATTATGAAAAAACATATGATGTTTGTTATGAAAAAATGTGGACTTGTAATATTTTTTTTTTTCACAGCTGAAAAATATATACTATTACTATTTGATACCACTTTACATTTTTATATAACTTTTACAACAAACTCTTTTGAGTTTTCTATAAACTATAATGCTTTGATTTTTAAAAATTTAAAATAAAATTTATTTTATTTTTAAAACAGAACATGCATTTTTCAAAAATTTCAGCGGTTGAACCCAGCGTTCGTTTCTGTAAACAGTCTTTTTTAACGGATATCTTTCTCTTCCATCTATGTCGCTCTTTGATGAAGACCAACTTATCGATTTGGTCGAAACAGTACTGTCAGCAATTACATAACAAACATCACATGTTTTTTCATAATGTCAAATCATATTAATATATATATATATAAGCCTTAAAATAATTCACCAAATCTATTAAATCCCTTGTGTAAACATATCTATATATTGTTTCTAAAAGACATTAAAAACCAAGAATTCTATTAAACTTATTTACAACATTCCTAAACTTTTTTTGGGGGGGGGGTCTTTCTATATTTTGAATAAAATATATTGTTGGTTGAATATACTTACAATACTGTGCATAAATAAGTACATCCAAAAATTTTTTTATAAAGAGTTATTTTTCTTTAAACCAAAGATACCAGGATTTTATTATTTCTAATGGTACATTATACAATCAAAATAAATATTATAAAGTACTACAGGATCATCCATAAGTAAATACAACCCTACCATTTTTTAATAAAAAATTGATTTCTTCTAAAGCAAAGATACCAGTTGTAGTAAGAAAACAGACACGGTCGGACTTGAGCAAGCTATTCTGCTTTGAATACATTAGCAGTTCTCAAGGGAGTTTATATAGATGGGGGTGACTCAATTATTTATTACATTCTCCCATTTTATTTCAATAATACAGGATGAAAGTCGCTCCATCGACCAGGCTCTTTGCGGTTCTGTTGGAACGTCGTGTTAGTTCCATATTGGGAGTAGAATCAAAACCCTGGGTTCCTGGTCTGAAGATACCCCGGCTGGGTTTCCTCTCTGAGACGCGACGAATTGATAAGATGTCTCCTGCGTGCAGGTGGTTGTGATTCTGAGAACAGGGGTTCCGAATCAGTTGGGGGTGGGCTCGTTTCTGAGCAGTTGGACAATCGTCACATCTGGCACACTGTGGGCATTTTGGGTTCCAGAGAAAATATGGAATCCGTATCTGATGCTAGCGGGGAGTCTGTAGAGGAGTCATATGGTGCAATGCCGACAGGTTGACCTTCGGCTAGGTGGAAGGGTTTTGAGATGTAGGCACTCTTTGTAAGCTATATTAGGTGCAGGTACACCTACTGCGGGTGCAATGTCTCTGAGGGAAACAGTGGATTCTTTTCCATCGAGTGACGTACAAGGCATAATAAGGATTCGCCCTTAATCATTCCACTTCATTCGTTAATGGGTCATTCTTATTATGACGGACAAAAAACGTCTCAAAGAACCGTTCCCGGTTTGAGAGCCATGAAGGAAGTGAGGTTTCTGCCGAGCTTCTCCGTTGAAAGGGAGAAACCTCTCACGAGGCGTAACATTCGTGGCTGTACCTAGTAGTGTTCTAATGGCGTGCAAAGATTCGGGAGTTCTTCCAGTGGAGATTTGACATTTATTTTCAAGAGATATTGTCTTACCTGTGCATTCAGAAGCCCATTATAAAGGCATCCATTATGTGTTCGTCTCGATTTTCCTCCGCATTCATAGACCGGAAGTTGCAGTCCTTACTTAAGGTCCGTAGTTCCATTAAATATTGCTCCAGCGACTCTCCATTTTGTTGTCGTGTGTAGCAAGAAGGTATCGCGAAAATACTTCATTTTGGGGCTTTTTGTAAATAGATTGTAATACTGCGATGCTTCTCATACGTAGTACAATGTATAAAAAGTTCATGTATCGTGTGAGATACATAATTTCGTCAGTAGTCCAAGCTTGTTTACTGTCGCTGTGGGTTTTCCGTGTAAAATGTCTGTTAAAACTTTTCAATGTCACTAGCCAATTAGTCCAGTGTTTTCAGCTTCTTGAGTTTCTGGTTTGACTTCGAATCGCTGTGGGCGCAATAATTGTTCCATTACTGATTCAATATAGATTAAAATTGTAGTAAATAAGAGAAACAGACACGGTCGAACTTGAGTAAGCTTTATTCAACTTTGAATACATTTGCAGTTTCTTTGGGAGTTATATAGTTTTACGAACTTTAAATTTACATAAAGGGAGGTGGCTCAATTACTTATTACAGCAGAATTTTATTATTTTCAATGGTACGTTATACAACAAAAATAAATATTAGTAAAGTACTACAGGATCACCCATAAGTAAATACACCATACATTTTTTTAATAAAAATGATTTTCTTCTAAAGCAACGATAACCTAATGGTACATTATACAATCAAAATAAATATTATGAAGTACTACAGGATCACCCATTTAAGTAAATACAACCTTACCATTTTTTTAATAAAAAAATTTGATTTTCTTCTAAAGCAACGGATAACAGGATTTTATTATTCTAATGGACATTATACAACAAAAATAAATATTATGAAAGTACTACAGGATCACCCATAAGTAAATACAAACCTACCATTTTTTATAAAAATTGATTTTCTTCTAAAGCAACGATAACAGGATTTTATTATTTCTAATGGTACATATACAACAAAAATAATATTATAAAGTACTACAGGATCACCCATAGTTAAATACAACCCTACCATTTTTTAAAATAAAAATTGATTTTTCTTCTAAAGCAAGATAAACAGGATTTATTTTTCTAATGGTACATTTACAATCAAAATAAATATTATAAGTACTACAGGATCACCCATAAGTAAATACAACCTACCATTTTTTAATAAAAAAATTGATTTTCTTCTAAAAGCAACGATAACAGGATTTTATTATTTCTAATGGTACATTAACACAAAATAAATATTATAAAGTACTACAGGATCACCCATAAGTAAATACACCCTACCATTTTTTTATAAAAAATTGATTTTCTCTAAAGCAACGATACAGGATTTTATTATTTCTAATGGACATTATACAACAAAAATAAATATTATAAAGTACTACAGGATCACCCATAAGTAAATACAACCCTACCATTTTTTTAATAAAAAATTGATTTTCTTCTTAAAGCAACGATAACAGGATTTTATTATTTCTAATGGTACATTATACAACAAAAATAATATTATAAAGTACTACAGGATCACCCATAATGTAAATACACACCTACCATTTTTTTAATAAAAATTGATTTTCTTCTAAGCAACGATAACAGGATTTTATTATTTCTAATGTACTTATACAACAAAATAAATTATTATAAAGTACTACAGGATCACCCATAAGTAAATACAACCTACCATTTTTTTAATAAAAAATTGATTTCTTCTAAAGCAACGATACAGGATTTTATTATTTCTAATGGTACATTATACAACAAAAATAATATTATAAAGTACTACAGGATCACCCATAAGTAATACAACCCTACCATTTTTAATAAAAAATTGATTTTTCTAAAGCAACGATAACAGGATTTTATTTTTATTTTCTAATGGTACATTATACAACAAAAATAAATATTATAAAGTACTACTCAGGATCACCCATAAGTAAATACAACCCTTACCATTTTTTAATAAAAAATTGATTTTCTTCTAAAGCAACGATAACAGGATTTTATTATTTCTAATGGTACATTATACAACAAAAAATAATATTATAAAGTACTACAGGAATCACCCATAATAAATACACCCTACATTTTTTTAATAAAAATTGATTTCTTCTAAAGCAACGATAAACAGATTTTATTATTTCTAATGGTACATTATACAACAAAAATAAATATTATAAGTACTACAGGATCACCATAAGTAAATACAACCCTACCATTTTTTAATAAAAAATTGATTTTCTTCTAAAGCAACGATACAGGATTTTTTATTTCTAATGGTACATTATACAATCAAAATAAATATTATGAAGTACTACAGGATCACCCATAAGTAAATACAACCCTACCATTTTTTTAATAAAAAATGATTTTTTCTTCTAAAGCAACGATAACAGGATGTGTTATTATTCTAATGGTACATTTATACAATCAAAATAAATATTATAAAGTACTACAGGATCACCCATAAGTTAAATACAACCCTACCATTTTTTTAATAAAAAATTTGATTTTCTTCTAAGCAACTATAACAGGATGTTATTTATTTCTAATGGTCATTATACAATCAAAATAAATATTATAAAGTACTACAGGATCCCATAAGTAAATACAAACCCTACCATTTTTTTAATAAAAAATTGATTTGCTTCTAAAGCAACGATAACAGGATTTTATTATTTCTAATGGTACATTATACAATCAAAAATAATATTATAAAGTACTACAGGATCACCCATAAGTAAATACAACCTACCATTTTTTTAATAAAAAATTGATTTTCTTCTAAAGCAACGATAACAGGATTATTATTTCTAATGGTACATTATACAACAAAATAAATATTATAAGTACTACAGGATCACCCATACAACCCACCATTTTTTTAAATAAAAATTGATTTTTCTTCTAAAGGCAAAGATATCCGGATTTTATTATTTTTAGTGGAATTTATATAATCAAAAAAACTCTACAGCATTGAAAACTGGTTAAACTCCACTTAATAATTGACTTTGTGTCACATTCCTGCTCCATGCGGAGGGGTTGGTTTAAACATTCATTAATAAATGGAGATTCGCTTCCGGTTTTTGTCTGTAACAAGAATTACGTCACTGCTTATGTCACATTACCAAATGTCATAACATAGAATAAATACATTCAAAATTGAACATGCAGTCCTCATTGTTTTTTAAAACAAGTTTAATAAATACATGACTGGTATTAATATCTATATATTAGTTTGTTTATTTTAATACATATTTAAATTTCAAATTGTTATTTTTTAATTCTTTTAATGAATTTGATGATTTTACTCACTTTGGGTTACAAATCTCGCTGACATTGAAGTTTTTACTCCCACCCCTCAGGCAATATGTTCAAAATCTATTTTTACATCGCCGGAGGGTATTTTATATTTTGTACTGGTACATATTATGTTAAAACAGTTAGACAACAAAGAAATTTGGAATAAGGGAAATTGGCTAAAAGATCAGTAAAAATATTTTCAAAATAAGAGTAGGTCATTATTATCTTCTTAGTTGTGGTGAGAACTTTTCAACACTCCTCTAATATGACTAATTGAAATTTACACCATTTTAAAAATTGACCTTGTGTCCCATCCTGCTAGTGCAGAGGGGCTTGTACTATATAATATATATATATATATATATAATTATATAATCTATATATAAGGTTCTTACAAGACATGAACATGTTACTATCACCACACTCGCCTCCCGGATTTTAACAGCATGTTAAACCCACTATAACACTTGAACATTATATAAACTCTTCTAGAAGCTCCTTTCTAATGAATGTCACTCAACAAT
Source organism: Doryteuthis pealeii (assembly GCA_023376005.1). Classification (NCBI taxonomy): domain Eukaryota; kingdom Metazoa; phylum Mollusca; class Cephalopoda; order Myopsida; family Loliginidae; genus Doryteuthis; species Doryteuthis pealeii. The sequence continues at coordinate 12,412,081 of CM042179.1, read as the reverse complement.
TTTCTTCAAATTAATAAATTTTTCTCCTGAAGACTCGGGACCGAAGTCGAAACTAGTTGAGTAAACAACAAACAGATTATTCCTGATTTCTTAATAATAAATTTTTCGTTCACACTATATATATATCATAATTATATTATATTATATTATTTAAGTATACGTCAACATTCGAAAGAAAATTAATGGCTAAAAACGCCAAATCCGTTCACTTCATTTAATTACTTTTTTGCCCTCATATACAGCATTTCAATTTTTTTCTCAGACCGTCTCAATACCTTGAAAAGGGTGAAGGTTCACTCAGATAATCGGAATTGATCACCAGGACGAGACAACGGGTTGAATATTAAAATTCTGGATTTTTGTTCTGTTTGTTCTTGTTTTTGTCTTTTTCCATGCTTCAAAAGACCAACAAACACGTTCACAAGAACAATATATATGCGTGTGTGTGGCATTGTGTGTGTGTTGTTTGAATGTTTTTAACAGCAAGTTATTGTTTAAGCAGTATTATGTGAAGACCACAAGAATACTTCATCTTAATGTACCTTATCTTTTTTCCTTTCCTATATCTAATCTATATATCTTTACAACTTTTGAATGAGTAGAACTATGAGCACTCGGGTAAATCTGCTTGGCCGTGGGTTGGTGACCTGTGAGCTTAAGGACTAGAGATCCTGGGTTGAGCAGTCCATGACAGAGCACATCCCCCTTGCTCCGCTAATTAGGCTAGATTGGCACTCGAAGAAGCCCTTTCTGGTCAATCGGCTGTTACACCTCAAAGCCCTAGCACTATATCGATTTGTCCCAAACCCCCAATCCTTTTTTCATATGTGTGCTAGACGGTGTGGCTGGATTGACACTAAACTTGCCTAGGTGGCCAAATTCCAATTCTTGAACTCCGGTACATTAGGGTACTTCCTTTTGCCATTACTCCCAGGCCCCCCCGACTCGGGAGCGTATTACCTGTTAGTCACATCTATGGTTAAAAGATAAAAAAGCATGAGTATTAATACATGTTCTCTGGATGTTTGAGATGAGGCTTGATCATTAGTATTATTTTGCGTGATTCGGACTATTGTCCCATCTTTATGTTATTTGTACAAACGTTCGGTCCATATTAGCCCTGCCGTTCTTTTTTCAGGTATTTCTTGTCGGACTCGGGAACCTTCTTTTCGTATCGGAACTTTCTTGTATTCGGGAGCCATCACCCATAACGCAAATATTACTATTAAATAATGTTTTTGAAAAAATGAATACTCACAAGATGAATAAACAGAATGTCTTTGGCATAAATACCAACAAGGGTTGACATGCCGAAAAATCCAACCAACCAAACTCCTATTGTCATACATTTCTAAGCTAACCTTTCGTTACCTTCACAAGAAAACACATGTCTTGTTGATAGTATTGTTGGGTCAGTAAATGGTAATTCCTTGTGTGTGGAGTTTGAGTGAGGGAGAGGCTATTCTGCGATTGGATATACAATCACGTGATGAGCCCAGTAATACCAAAATTCCCACAGAGAGACCCCAGACCAGATCGATGAGGCACGGACTTTAAATTTTCTCCAAGAAATCACCCTAAGATACCAGATATCTTCTCCGGCATGACGTAAGTTCTTCAAACTCAACTTTATACACAGGTGAAGGACTCTATATAGTTACTCATTGTTTTATTTATCTTTAATAAATTGTTTTTTTACTTTTTTTTGTTTAAACTAAGTATTAATTCATTTATTGTTAAGTGTTAGCCTTAAAATTAAATTCTAAACCAACACAATAGTTTTTGGTTATTAAAATTTCTAATAACCTTGACACAAATTTTATCTAAAATGGAGTGTTTTAGTTTTTGGGATTTTTATGAAGCCTTATTTTAGTTGATAGATTTCATAATTTCAAAATGTGTAATACCTGTGTAATACTTTGACGCCAAATTCTATGTAAATATTCAATTGTTGACATCTTTATAATGAAGCATATACTAAGTGATAAATCTTATAATTTAAATGTGTAATAACCTTGTAATAACTTTGACACAATTCTATGTATGAAATAGCGAGTATTTAATTTTTGAGATTTTATTAATGAAACAAATGTTTTGTTGATAGTTTTTGAAATTTGTAATAACTTTGGATATAACCTTGACATAAAATCTATCTATAAAGTGAAGTATTTTAATTTTAAGATATTTAGCATATTGTGAAATCTAACAAAACTATAAAATCTAACTCACAGAATTTTTTGTGGTAAGTATTGCATTTATTTAAAGAAAAAAGCGAACATTTTATTTTTAAAATGAACAAGACATTTTTGTGTCATATCAATTAAAAGCTAATGGAAGCTAAATTTGTTATGCTTTGTTTATTAGTGTTTTTATTTTTTATTATTTCTTAAATGTTACATAAATTAAAAATTAAATAAAAAATGAATACAAATATGAATATTAGGAATCTTTTATAAGTGATTGAATCAACTTGATTTAAATGTCTTAATGTTTCGATTATTTTACAAATTATTAAATAGACAAAATTTTTATTTTAAAAAAATTTTAAAACCATGTTTCAAAGATTTGTTTGTTTCCCTTGTTTTTTTTGTTTTTTTTCTGGTTTTTAATCTTATTTTTCAATCTTGTTTTTTCATATTTTTATTTTGGTTTTATCTTGATTTTTAAAAAATCATTTTGTATTTAAAAGATTTACTGTTTTTTTTTTTTTCTATAAAAAATATTTCTTTTTATTTAAAAAAAGTGTAGATTCTCTTTTTTATTCGATAATTTTAGAAAAAAATATTGAGTCGTAAGATAAAATTATAAAATTTTAAGCTTTAGATTTGCTCATTTACCTTTTCTTTATAGTGTGTGTATTTACCAAAGCATTCGCCAGGGTAGGATGTGATGTTGGGAATCCGTGGGATAGTTAAATAATTATCTATCCACTAGGAGTGAATCGCCAACACGAGGTTGGCGAATAATCAAGCCCTGGCACTTATTTAAGGCTGTCGACCGGAGTAGATACCCTGAACAAGGTCTCGTCCACCGCCCACGTCGAAGGGCAGTTACCGAGCCGAGTTCGCTAAAATAAGCACTCCCAATACCTTGCCCATAAAAAGGGCTTTCCTCTTATCGAACGAGAACCGGCCTGCACAGACACGTCACAAGCAATTCCCAACACTCAATTCATAAGAACTTTCTAGAGAGACGTCTAACAGTCATCTAACGGCTCGATAGCGACCAGAATTTCCATTGCTAGTGCCATTCTCACTACGAACTGTAACTTCACCTCTGATAAGTTCTGTAGCAATGCCAACAAAATTTGCAACATATTTTTGTACCCTTTGTCAATATATGTTTTTATCCATTGTGTTGTTTGTCTTTTTTCGTCCCGAATAATTGCCTACCACCGGGAGAATAAGACCTCCTACGAGACCGTATTTCTCTTAGTGACACCAGGTCTTGAGTATGGGGCATCTGTCTCGAAGCGGCAGACCTCACTTCGCTCCTCATTCAGCTCTCCATAATCGAGCTACTCTCTGTCCCCCCGCAACCTACGTCTTCTGCCTCACCCTAGATCCTCAAGTTGCGCTCACTCGATAGCCTAGCACATATCCTCTTACCGTCTACAACCCCATCATCGAGAGAATCGAATCTCAACGCAGGCTAGAAGGTAGAGAGTGGCATCAGTCCCCAGTACGTCTCTCTGTTNAGAGAGAGACTGCACTTTGATGAGTTGTGTGCACCTGATACTGTACACATACATGTATATTATTACTGTACGCTATTCGTGTTCTTGACACTAATACATTATTTTATGATGATTAGACTTTGATGAGTTGTGGTGCACCTGATACTGTACACATAAATGTATATTATTACTGTACGCTATTCGTGTTCTTGACACTAATAACATATTTTATGATGATTAGACTTTGATGAGTTGTGGTGCACCTGAGTACTGTACACATACATGTATATTATTACTGTACGCTATTCGTGTTCTTGACACTAATACATTATTTTATGATGATTAGACTTTGATGAGTTGTGGTGCACCTGAGTACTGTACACATACATGTATTTATTACTGTACGCTATTCGTGTTCTTGACACTAATACATTATTTTATGATGATTAGACTTTGATGAGTTGTGGTGCACCTGAGTACTGTACACATACATGTATATTATTACTGTACGCTATTCGTGTTCTTGACACTAATACATTATTCTATGATGACTGATGAGTTGTGGTGCCAGCCTGAGCACTGTATGAAAATAAATTTCATTATTATCCAATATCATTTTTATTGCCAGTGAATAGGGAATTGATAGGATAATGATTTAATCGAAAATAATAAAATATATGTTGCATCTTTCATTTGTATTCGTCTGTTCGGATCCATTTTCTTTCATGTAAATGGTTTTAGCGTGTCTGTGTATATAACCACAGTAATGATGAATTTAATTATTACAGCGGTCTGATATGTCAAGAGCTATTGCTAATAATTCAATATGTAAAAAGTATGATGATTGGATTTTAACTCTCTCTCCCTCATTATTTTTTTATTTCTTTCATATTTTCATAACACTCGGGTGGACCTGGGAGTAATGGTAATGACTGGTAGCTCCACACTCCCTAAAATTCCAAAATTGGAATTCACCATTAGATGCAGTGTAACATCATACCCAGGACATTAAGACCCTCATCCACCACCTTGTAGCACATATATGATGAAAAGGGTTGAGGATTGCCATGAGTGCACTAGAGTCTGGACAATCATATAGATGCTAGGGTTAGACGTGACCAACCGATTGATCAGAGGGGGCTTCTCCAATCGCTTGTCTTGCCAAAGAAAGGCCCAAAGTGGTGTGTTGCAAGCCAGGGTTCCGTCCTTAAGCATCACGGGGTGCCATGCACGGACAACAGTGGTCGCATTGCAAAGGTACAGTCGGTTTATTTGACCTGCCCCAACAGCGACAGAATGGCAGCCGATCTAGGAGAAAGAAGATATGTTAAGGTAAGAAGGAGAATAGAGAAAGATAAATTTTGTTTTATTCTTTTTATCTGTCATTAGTATTTCATTTGTATTCGGCTGTTCGGATCCATTTTCTTTCAGTAAATGGTTTCAGCGTGTCTGTGTCGACTTGGAATAAATATCATCTAAGGGCAGATAACTGCGTAAACATAAACTCGACACCACCACCACGAACAACAACTACTGAACCGAACTTAAATGTGTCTGATATCTGGTGTGTAAGATGATTTATCAGATGGCATATCTTGTATCAGCTGCCAGAAGACCTTTTCGGATATCCTCCAAATGGCTGACCCACCCCTCATGGGAACTATAACATCTAACCACGAACTTTTCACTCTTCATTGTCTACTTCCTGGGTTTTTATTTTTTTTTTTTTTTTTTATATAAAAATCAAATCATAATATCTTTTATTTATTTATTTTTATTCTGAAAAAAATAAATGGTAAATAAAAGTGAGGAGATATTGAAGACTGCAATGTAGAAAAGTTACATTTTTTATTTTAGTAATTTCTTTTTTTTTTAATGTGCCATCTTTGACCCCTCCCCCAACAACTTGTATTAATAAGTCACAAATGTACGTGATATTTTTGGAGCAATGTTTTTTTATTTTAAATAAAAGTGAAGAAGGTATAATCCAAAAGCAATGAAAGGGAGAATACTCTTACCTTTAATTCAAATACCATTTTTGAAACGCACACACACACAAGTACAACAACAATTACATATACTAGCAAATATATGCACCCTCCGTAGGGTGCAAGTATTTAAGTTTTGATGTAATCAAATATTATATTGAATTAGAAAGCTAATGAAACAAAAAAAGCAGATGAAATTATTGGAACAGAGGGAGAGAATCGAAAAACAGAAACAACTTTGAAACTAACTCTTCGATTATTTTCCACCACTCCCGCTCTTTCATTGGTGAATTTTCCTAATTTAACTATTTAGTTAGAATAGGAAGTAAAGGATAATATTACAGTTATTTCCTCTTGTTAATGGATTTCTTTTAAGATTTTTGCTAAAATTCATTAAGATAAAACCAAATAATTAGAAATGAATGATGCCAAGCACATATTTCTTAAAATCAAATTTTTAATATCAATATGCAAATTAGCCTTCCCATGCACACTGTAAACCGCCATTTGTTGAATATATAAATACTATTGCATGTTATTAGTATGTAGATTAGGGATACCCAATTTTGTCGTCTGCTAGTTTTTTTAAACAAATTAAAATTAATTAAATCTATTATTTAAGGTCAAACTTATAGAATACAATTCTATATTTTTTAAATAAATAACGTACACATTTCTTTTCCCAAACTTAAGGAAAAGAAATTAAAACAAACACACAACACAATTCTTTTCCCAAACTTAAGGAAAAGTGATTAAAGCAAACACACGAACACAAATCCTTTCCTAAACTTAAGGAAAAGTGATTAAAACCAATGTTTTACATAAAAATCAGAATCGATTGGATAGGTTAGCATTGCTTTCAACTACGTCCGCGCGCGTTTGCGCCAAAAAATAATTACTTTTCATCCCATCTTCTAATTATAAAACACAGAGAAAGAAATCAACAAACACACAGACTTTATCTCAGTTCAAACCGGACACATCCGAGACCACAAACAAACACACAGATCTCGTCTCGCTGCCAGATAGAACACGACCAAGAAACAGGTGTTCGAACGAACGATTCACCCGCCTCAACACAATTATACTACTACCATTATTCTTACCACTTTGTTCTACAATAAGAATCCGTTTCAACAGGTCGTATATACAAACTTGATTCTCATTTCGATCCACATCTAAACGAACTTTTCCAAACTTAACATACGAAACTTATACATTTTACATTACACATATCATATCTACACCTATTCCTTTTGAACATTTCACATATTATTGCAAATTTTACTTGCTGAATAAAGTTATTTGTTATTTTATAATTATATGCATTTATTTCATCATTCTCCCGTATTTTCTACTTAAACTGTGTCATATTTTTATTCGTCATTCCTAATATTATTGACCATTCTCAATAACCCTCTACAAACTTTTGTCTAATCGATAAGTAGTACCATAATGACCATATTAAAAAAAAGAAAAAATATCATTATTATGAAATTTATTTTTAATAGATTTAAAACGATTTGTTTTGGTCAATTTCGACGCGATTCGCTATTTTGTCTATTTTTCAATGGTTTTAGGCCTTATTTACAATTTTAACGTAACATTCGCGATTAACAAAAAAATTACCAAAAATCAGGTAATTATCCGATTTTAATGAAATTTTCAGTATTGATTATCAATTAATGAATTTTATAATGCATAGTTATTTTATTTTAAAACTTTAATTTAGTATTTTTGCTATGAAAAATTAATATATAAAATGCATTTAAAACATGAAAAGCCTTGATGTTAAGTTTAAAATGTTATATTTTTAGATTCTAAAATAAATATCTATTTAAAGCAAACCTTATTTTATTACATCAAAGTATACTTTTTGAAGAAAAACTCGATTGAAAATGTACCCCCTCCCCTTTTTAAGCAGAAAAAATATCGATGCATAATTTTTTCTTTTATAAGATAATAGCCAATTAAATAATTATTGAAATGAGTAAAAAAGAAATCTCCTAAAAAATTAATTATCTATTATTTTTTTACATTTTATTTTTCGATACTTATTTTCTCAAAAAAAAGCCACCGTCAAAATTTTTTTTGTTTCTGTTCATAACTTCGGTCTTTTATCTCTTATTTATCGACCAATATTATTATTAAGGACGGAGAATAAATTTGTATGTATTTAATGTCGGGAAGGTTGCGTGAAACTACTCCACAAATAATATTTAAATTACGAATAAAAATATGACACAGTTTAGGCAGAGAAAACGAAGAATGATAAAACAAATGCATATAATTATTAAATAACAAATAAATTTATTCAGAGAATAAATTTGCTATAATCATCAAAATTGAATGTTCAAAAGAAATAGTGTAGACATGATGTGGAAAGTTCGTCAAGAGATGTGTATGGTAAATGTGAAATGTTTATGTAGTCGAACAGTTTGAATACGTGTGCTAGAAATGAGAATTAATTTTGTCTATACGACCTGCTGAAATGGATTCCTGATGTTGAATGAATTGTAGTAGTAGGAGCGTTTTAGTTGTGTGGGGGTAGTGAAATCGCTCGTTCGGGCCTCTGTTCTTGGTCTTGTCTATCTGACCGCGAGATGAATTCTGAGTGATCTATCCAGTGTGGAGATGGTAACTGTCTGACAACGAGACGAGATCTGTCTTTTATAATTACAAGATGAGATCAAAAAGTATTTAATTTTTTGGCGCAAACGTTCAGACGTAGTTGAAGGCAATGCTAACCTAGCCAATCGATTCTGATTTTTATGTAAACATTTGTTTTAATCTCTTTTCCTTAAGTTTAGGAGAAGGATTGTGTTCGTGTGTTTGCTTTAATCTCTTTTCCTTAAGTTTGGGAAAAGAACTGTGTTGTATGTTTGTTTTAATTTATTTCACTTAAGTTTGGGAAAAGAAATGTGTACGTGTGTTTATTCTTATTTTTATATAATATAGAATTGTATTCTATATACTGTAATTAGAAAACTATAAGACCAACTTGAAAAAAAGTGTTACGCCCCAACATAGGAGTGGGGAGGGGGTCAAAATTAAGTACCTGAAAAAAGAGAAATTTTTGAAATAGAATATAATGCATTATAAAGATCATTCATTGATAAATAAACACTGAAATTTCATTAAAATCCGATAATTCCTGATATTTGGTAAATTATTTTTGTAAAGTCATTTGGTCAAAAACGCATTTTAGGCCAATTTTGGGTATAGCTAATGTAGATAAATCCACCAGTATTAATAATGTAAAACAATTTTATCAATAACTGAGGCTTAAATAAGAATAAAATCATGGAGAATGTGATGTAAATAATTCAGGGAATTGTGGCTTGAGTAGTGATTTAGTTTCGGTTAAAGACAGATAAACACACAATCTTCATTATAATAGAATTAACCAACTGCAACAGGCACTAGTACTGAACAAAAAAAAACCCATCAAAACAAGGTACTGGCAATTTTAAATGAACTTGCCGCTAATCAGGTTAGTGACCTTTGATAACTTGACCAAGTTCTAAATTTTATTCGTTCCACAGAAAAAAATTTATCTCTACTTAAATATCTATCACATATCTTCTCGATATTTATTTGAAATAAGTTATACACGAGAGCTTAACAAAATGTCGTCTGCCATTCATTTTAAAATCGAATTAAAATTAATTAAATTGATTATTTAAGGTCAATTTTTTGTCTAAGTCCAAAAAGTAGTACATAATGAACATCAGTAAAAGAAGCAAAATAATATTACACATGTAATTTGTTTTTAATACATTTAAAAATATTTTCGGTCAATTTTGTTCTAATATGGCCATAAACGCTGTCTAAAGATTTATAAAATCCGTATTTTCAAAATAAAATTAACCCCACACCACGATTGAAAAAAAATACCAAAAATTCAGGGAATTATCCGATTTTAATGAAATTTCAGTGTTGATTTTATCGATAAATGAACTTTATCATCATTGTTTTATTTCAAAACTTTCTGATTTAATTAGGTAGTTATGCTATGGTAAATTGATATATAAAATTCAATTAAATATGAAACGCCTAATTCTAAGTTCAAATTTCATATTTTTAGATTCTAAAAACATATTTATTAAATAATACTTTAGTTTATTATCGTTATCTAATAATTTTTGTAGAAAAACTTGAAAATTTAGCACTCCCCCCCCCTTTAAACAGAACAAATATCGATGTATATTTTTCTTTTATAAGATAATGCCAATTAAATAATTATCGAATGAATAAGAAAAAAATCTCCAAAAGTTATTTTTTTAGTTTTTATTTTAAATTTATTTCCGATTTTCGTAATTATTTTCTACTAGGATATCTTCCGTAAATGTATTTTGTAAAATCAGATCTGCGCAAATGTGGCAATGCCTAGTATACACATCTTTTCATTCAAAAATTTCTAGACACAACAGAATCCAGATTTTTTTCCCAGTTTTTCTAATAATTATATATATATATATATATATATATATATATATATATATATATGAAATTTAACATTTTGAAAAAAACATATGATGTTTGTTATGTGATTGCTGACAGGCTGTTTCGGACCAAATCGATAAGTTGGTCTTCATCAAAGAGCGAACAATAGACGAGAAGAAAGATATCCGTTAAAAGATGTTACAAAACGAACGCTGAAATCAACCGCTGAAATTTTTGAAAAATGCATGTTCTGTTTTACAAATAAAATAAATTTATTTTTACATTTTTAAAAATCAGAAGCATTATAGTTCATAGTAAAACTCAAAAGAGTTTATTGTAAAAATTGTAAAAAATATTAAAAAAAATTCAGCGGTTGATTTCAGCGTTCGTTTTGTAACAGTCTTTTTAACGATATCTTTCTTCTCGTCTATGTCGCTCTTGATGAAGACCAACTTATCGATTTGGTCGAAACAGGCCTGTCAGCAATCACATAACAAAGATCATATGTTTTTTTCAAAATGTTAAATTTAATACTGGTCGGATTAATTTCCATCTATTTTTCATATTAATATATATATATATATATATATATATATATATATATATATATATATATATTATATATATATATAATTTTTTGGTACAGCTGAATTTTTATATAATTTTAAAAGATAACATACTTTTATTGATCAGCAATTTAATAGAGCGAAAGAGAAAGAAGAAGAAAAGGAGAAACTTAAGGGCCCTTTCGACCGGTGCTTTTTCAAAAGTAACAACCGGTAGATCGTTTAAAAGTCACAATTGGGTAAAAGAAGGAATTAAACCATACAAAATGGTGGGCAACATGAAGACAAAAGATTATAGATATATATATGTATATACCTTCATGTAATCCCCACTTTAGCAGTCACATCCCAGCAAAAATTGTTAGGGAGTGTGTCAGGTCTCTTTGTCTACACAGGGACGGACAGTAAAAAAATGGAGATTGTCTCAAGGACATTGCGGTGGTGGCTTGTCCTAGCCCTGTGTAGAACGGAAAATTGCTGATTATTGTAGTTGATTTTACAACTATTTATGCTACAAAGGTGGTCCCCGATGGCAGAATCATGTGCCTGTGAAAGCCCGGATGTGGTTTGGGGGATGCTTCTTATACCCCTCAGGACGAGTTGGTTGATTCGGACACTCAACCTCTGCGTCGTCCTACCAAAGTAACTGGCAGCACACCAGCATTGATATTTATAAATTACAAACTTTCAACAAAACTTCAAGGATTGGTAGAGCGTCTTTTTGAGCAGAGAGAAATGCAGGTATGGTGGTGAAAATTGTCAGGATTTTAACTGCATTAAAACAACGTGTTATGGCTAATTTGATTTTGTTTGCCAACGTCTGACTAACAAGTCCTATCCACGGCAATCGCAAATATACAGGACACTTAGGTGGACCAAACTCTTTATTGATGTTAAAATTTGATATGGTTTGGTTGATCACCTTCGTAGTCAAATCCTCAGGATACCCATTGTCGGCAAAGATGTTATTAATTATTTTTAGTTCATCTTTAATCTTGCAATCAGAACATATCATAAGAGCTCTAAATGTTAAGCATTTAATTAAGTTTACCTTTCTGGATTTGGGGGGGGTGGGGCAAAAGAATCCCAATTCAAGTAGAGACCAGTAAAGGTGGGCTTACGATAAATACTCGTCACAAAGGACGAGGAACGTTTTTCAACTAAAACGTCCAGGAAGGGCAGACTATTATTTTTCTCCTCTTCCATTGTAAACCCAGGGAGGGATGAAGATCATTAAGGATCTGAAAGCAAAAGTGTCGTCCACGTAACGAGCATAATAATAAGGTTTGGGAACCTTATCAAACAGCATCTTTTCAAGGAAACACACAGACACATTAGCCATTAGGGATCCAAGGGGACTCCCCATCGAGATACCGTCAATCTGCCTATACATATGTTGGAAATTGGGTTTTCTGTTACATAGTGTCATTAAAGCTAAAAGACACTGATTTAGTGGCCAACCCCATCAACTCAATGAAAACATTCTCAGCAAAAGTGGGGGGGGGGCAGATGGCTACGGTACAGCAAATCTGCACAGATGCCAATAGTCTCGTCTAATGGTATATTAGTAAATAGAGACGTAACATCAAAGGAAATCATAAACTGGGATTCTTATAAGCAGTTGACGAATAGAGGAAACAAAACTGAAGGAATCAGGAACACAATAAACTGAATAAAAATTCAGAACAGGGTTTGATAATTCAACCAACCAATTATTAAATCCTGTTCTGAATTTTTATTCAGTTTATTGTGTTCCTGATTCCTTCAGTTTTGTTTCTTCTATTCGTCAACTGCCTTGTTGTAGAGAATCTCCCAAACCACATCCGGGCTTTCACATGCACATGATTCTTTTGTAGCATAAATAGTTGTAAAATCAACTACAATGATCATCAATTTTCCGTTCTACACAGGGCTAGGACAAGCCACCACCTCAATGTCCTTGAGGCAGTCTCCATTTTTTTTCACTGCCCGTCCCTGTGTAGACAAAGACACCTGAAACACTCCCTGGCAATTTTTGCTGGGGATGTGACTGCTGAAGTGGGGATTACATGAAGGTATATACAAATATATATATAATTTTTCCTCCCCCTTTTACCTTCATGTTGCCTTACTATTTTGTATGGTTTAATGTACCTCTTTTACCCATTTCATATACATTGTGACTTTTAAGCGATCCACCGGTCGTTATTTTTTAAAAAGCACCGGTCGAAAGGGCCCTTAAGTTTCTCCTTTTTTTCTTTTCTCTTTCGCTCTATTAAATTGATGGTCAATAAAAGTATGTTATCTTTTAAAATTTTATATATATATATATATATATATATATATATATATATATATATATATATATATATATAACTGCTCTACCACAACATATAGAAATATTTTAGTTAATAATACAAAAATACTTCATGCCGACACCAATATAAAAAGATAAAAACTTCTAGAAGCTTTATAAATACAATTTAGACAATCCACTATTAATAGAATTGTGAAACATTCTCAAATGCCTTACATAAATGGAACAATTCTTTTCTATATTATGTTGCACACAATCTTATTCTACATCATGTCACAAACATTTGAAATTTAAAAAATTGTAATTTAAAAAAAAAAAACGCTAGCATCATTTTCTTTTTTGAATTTAATACGTAATAACTTGATGCAAACTAAGATAACCTTAACAGTAACACCCCTTTATATAAAACATCTTTGTTAATGGTTCGAAGTAGATCCGAAAGTATTTGGAACAATTGCATATTATTGCTGCTTGTAGAATCATATTCAAATGAGATATTGCTATAAAAGTATCATCACAGCACAGCTAGTCGAGCTACAATCTCTTGAAAAGATACCACCAATTCCAGAGACTAATCTATTTTATGACAATACGAGGATCCCTAACAGCGTTGGATCAACCTGAATACGACAAAACTTGGATTAGATGTTTTGCAGCGTCGGGTAGGGGCAAATAAACTCAAAGATAAGAAACCCCCCAGAAGGGATAATGAAATTACAGAATTATTTTTAGCTTCAGCAGGATGTGAAGCCATAAAAAATATAATTCATGGAGTACCCAAAAATTGATACTGAAATAACTGTATAAAGTCTGGAGAACCTGTCGCAGAACGGTTGAAGGGTCAATAATAATGTCTATCCCACAAACATTACAAAAAATTAAATTAGTGTTAACAGCGAAAGCAAGGAGAAACAAAAAGTTCCTCAGAAAAAAAAAGACAAGTGTAAATCATATACTGAGGAAAAAGGACGAGACAATCTCTTACTATAAAAATTAACTAAGTTTTTCTTCAACAATAAATACTATTCTTAATTTGTCTGCTTAAAATTTATCGTGCAAAACTTTTCATAACACAAAGGGGAGGGGGGTAACTCACGAGTTGGGCTTCTAAGAATTATCTTTTCTTTACATAAATTAATTTTACCTAAATTACAATTAGCGGTTTATTTTCCGTTCGCAAAAAAAAGGCAACAAATAATAAAGAAAATACAGCTAACAGAGATAAAAATTCCTTCACGGAAATCTCCGCAAAGTCTCCCAAGCCAACTTACAATTTTAGTTTCAAAAGTTCAACAAAATTTTAGTGCGCCAGGCACATTTACTATTCCGTAAATTTACGGTAATTAATTTTTTTTTCCAAAACCTTCTGCAAAGACTATTTTACTATTGTTAACTAGAAAGTTAACAATAGTAAAAATTACAAACAATGAAAAGAACACTTAAAACAAGGTAATTAAAGGAAACACAAAAATAGAAGAAAAAATATAACACTCTTTCCTTTCTTAATTCTTTCTCCCCTTTTTCTTTCTTTACAATTTGTTCAGTCACCAGACTGAATTTATAGCCTCAAGGCTACCAAAGTTCTCTGAAGAGAATGAAAACTCTGAGGGTCAAATATAGAAGGGGGAAAATAGATATTTGAGTCAACAAGTTCCTGCTGAGGGGGGGTGCAAAATGAAGCGAGTTCACCGTCTTCTCGCAGGCCAAACTTTCTTTTGGTCAACACAGTCTTCGTCTTCGACCAGCAGCTGAAAATCCATCGTCGTCGTCAAAATAATTTTTTCTGACTGCCGTCTCACGTAAGCCGAATGCTTCTCTGCTTGTCACCCCACGCTCCACTCGCTTTGGTTATTTATGGGCATATTACCCAAACATCCGGGCACATCAGTCGAACCTCGCGTCCATCCAGTGCCTAAATCGCATTTGTTTCGATCCCGGCAGGCAAGACAATGTCTTGCTCTTTTTCTTTTCTCTTTCACCGTCACAGCAAGTTCTTTTAAATCAACCCGCTCTCGGGCAAAACACTTAGAAGACCAAATTCTTCTTCTTCCTCTTTTTTCTTTAACCGAGTCTCCCTGAGACCGAAAAACTTTGCTCTTTGTGGAAGAGACTTTTTTTTACGTATTAAGGAAAGATATTTTTTGTCTTCCGAGAAGATTACGTCAGACTATCAAGTTTTCCTGACAAAAAAAGTATTTTCCTCAAAAAGCAAAGTTTTTCGGTGTCAGAGAGACTCGGTTAAAGAAAAATGAGGAAGAAGAATTTGGTCTTCTAAGAGTTTTGGCCGAGAGCGGGTTGATTTAAAAGAACTTTGTCCCTCAGAGTTTTCATTCTCTTCAGAGAACTTTGGTAGCCTTGAGGCTATAAATCCAGTCTGGTGACTGAACAAATTGTAAAGAAAGAAAAGGGGAGAAAGAATTAAGAAAGGAAAGAGTGTTATATTTTTTTCTTCTATTTTTTTGTTTTCCTTTAATTACCTTGTTTTAAGTGTTCTTTTCATTTGTTTGTAATTTTTACTATTGTTAACTAGAAGACTTCGGATTTCTGCAAGAGGAAATTATCTTGCAAGGGCTCCCTTATCGGAAATTATTCTTCTGTTTTCGGAAAAATACCGATCATTGAACTAAAGGGCGCCGTTAACAAAAGGGGTAGAGAAAAAAATGAAATTACGAACGGTTTTTCTTGACAGTGTAAAATAATTTTATTCACAAATAACTCCACAAAGGAGGCAAAAATGAAATTTATACAATTCAAATTAAAATTGCATAGCATTCCCCATGCAGACGCAAAATAAACAATTTAGGCGCCAGGTAACAAGAAACAAATACAAAAATATATAATAAAATGAGTATAAGAAACAAAAATGTTCACTTACTAATTGAAAGGGTGTTAACCAACCTTTAACTACCCTTGAAAAATATACTCTCTCTCTCTCTCTCTCTCTCTCTCTCTCTCTCTCTCTCTCTCTCTCTCTCTCTCGCCGGAGAGGTAAAAAAAATAGAAGGATAAAATTCCTTTCAAATGTCTCTTGTTAAAATTATTTTAACAGAAAGATAAACCTTCCTTCTGCTTTACTTGTACTTTCTCCTTAAAGAACAAGGCTCTCGGAGGAAGGATAGGGCTGGTATCTCTCACTTTTCTCTCGTTGTCGTCCGTTTTTTCTTCAAAGGGATGGACACTCAAACAACAATGTCTTCCGTGGTTTGAAGAATATGTGACAGAAACCGCGACCTTTCTCGCCAAAGGAAAATGAAGAAACCACCGTCTCAGCCTTTCTAGGAATTCTGTAGGGTTGCAACAGCAACAAGCCACCTTTTCTCAATCAAGGTTTTTTTTAAAACCGGCCAATGTCTGCTTTGAAGCTACTAAGGGGTTCGTCACTTAGTGCTAAGACAGGATAATCTGCTGGTCGCGCTTCGCTTCCCACTTCCAAAGAGGCTGTTTAGGGGTGTGCCATGACAAGACAAGACCACTGCTTGTTGCGTCCGCCCGCTTCCCATTCAATTTCAAAAGAGGCAGAATTTAGGGGACACATGACCTTCCAGTACCCGGAGCTGGCCACCGAGCCCTTTTTTTCTATTTATTTTCGTATAAAAATACGAAACAAGAGACATTGAAAGAAGGATAAAATATATGCATTTAAACTATACAAAATATTTATTCAAATAAAAATTTCCGACACCTTGCAATGGTGTGGGTTAGTTGACTCATAGTGTTAGTAGAATGAGAACATAAGACGTATTTTAACGGAGGTACAAAATACACGTGCTTACACGTTGCTTTACTTCACGGAACAGAATGGTACAATGAAACAAAGACAAAGGGAAAACAAAATACGCGCCAATTCTCATTGCGCCAGTGGTCGTCGCGTACTAATGTTATCATGTAGTTCTGGTAACACGACATAGGCATTAACCTTACAAGCTGAAGGAACTATTTTAGTTGGTAAAATCTAACACCCTGTGCCTTGAAGTTAGCCCGAACAAAAAACTTAACAGTTACTAAGAGTCACTGATTTATCTTGCCAAAAATAAAACAGCAAATGACAAGTTAAAATACAGTAAAACAAAGAATTCGTTACAACCTGCGTCTGTCTCTTTTATCCTTGTATTCCTTCTTCTGAGCTTCTGTATGTGTTCTTTCTTTCGTTCGTTTCTCTCCTTCTTCTCTTCCTTATCCTTTTCAGTTTTCTCTTTTATCGCTCCTTCACTCTTATTCACTTCGTTTCCGTTCACTCCTTCGGACACCCCTTTTTCGCGTTCTCCTCTCGCCGCTGCTTGTTTACCTTTCTGCTCGCTCACTTCCGTTTTTTGAGCGCGTGCGCGACATCAACGTAAAAGGGATCTACGAAAACACAGATGCAGCCCTGCGAAACGAAGCTGGGCCTTTTTCCTTTATGGGTTTTCGAGTGCTAGAATCACTTTTCACCACACACCCTTAGCCAATAAATTGTTTCTTTCTTAAGACTTACAGCAGAATTTGTTATTTTTTGATTGACCATTTGTTTCATCTTACTTTGTTTTTTTGTTTCAAAGTCGGGGCCCTGTTACTATACAAGGTCTAATATTTTATCCTGAGTGTTTTCGGGTTAAAATTCCGATAAAGGCTTCAAAACCTTTCAAATGCATATTGCACGCATTTCACGTCATTGCAATAATTGATCGTTTTAACTTCACGAAAAATAATAATTCAAGCATTTCTGGATAGGTCGCACCACTGATTTTTGGATTTTTTGGTTTTAAAAAGTGCGACTTATCTTTGAGCATATACGGTAATTTTGATAATAAATAAATTAGTAAAAAATTACTCATTAAAAAGAAAACTGTCTTTAACTACCTAAAGCTTTTGTTGATTTTTTTTTAAATCGAGAAGCTCTTCAACAAATGCAAATTGAGTAATCTTACAGCTTTAATATTTAATAGGCCTGAAACTTAGGTCAAGTCTATTAACCCTGCAAGTTATGGGGTTACAGGGTGCTAGAAATAACAATTTATCTCTTCTCTGTCAATATTTCAAATGACAAATCTTTAATAATTATAGCAATATAGAATTTTTTTTTTTTAAATAGAAGGGATAATTATTCTTATTTATATTTTGCCATTTTTTATTATTTCCCTGGCTATCTTTTCTTTATTTTTCTTTCTTTTAAAACTTGTGTTTTTTGCTGAAAGATGAGCCATCTCCAAATGATGAAGATGAGTTGGGTCATTAGGGAAGACATTGATTTGGGACATTGTTTGTGAGAAAGACATTGGATAGAGGATAACATATGAGTATTTAATTATATATCTATTGTTTACTTATGCTTGCTTATGTTTATTGCTTATAGGAGTCCGTCGCCAACGACGATGACCTCACTCGATATGGTGGGAAACTTGTGCGTGGGAAAGATGATGCACAGACCTCAGCTCAGTGTATTTGCAAGTCGGTAATTGGTCAAGTTACAGTAAAAAAAAATCCGAGATGACTGTCAAATCTATATTGACTATCAATTTGTGAACGAGTAAGACCATTTCCTGTTCTTTCTACACACACATATATATATGATAAGTATGTAAACACGATGTGTTTGGATATGGCTTTTTGCCGACAATTTTTGGGAGAATATGTGCTTAATTGAAGTCGTACCTAATTTTGAAAATTAATTAATTAATAATTAATTAATTAGGCGGGAATGCCTATTTTTAAATGTAAGGCTAAACAAAATCGAGAAAAATCAATCTCTGTATTCTGCTGATGAGGCCTAATAGGCCGAGATGTACATACAGAGATTGATTTTTCTCGATTTTGTTTAGCCTTACATTTAAAAAATATGCATTCCCGCCTAATTAATTAATTATTAATTAATTAATTTTCAAAATTAGATACGACTTCAATTAAGCACATATTCTCCAAAAAACATATATATATATATATATATATATATATATATATATAAGTTTGAAAGCACCCGACAGAGTGCGAGCACAAAATTGACTCTTCAGTTCACAGAGACACCAGAAGGATCTATTACATAGTCAACATTCTTGAGTGCCGGTAGCATTTGACACTGTATCCTTGTATAGTCTCAGATGACTCACCAGGCAAGCTCTGGAGAGACATACTCTTCCACATGAATTACGTGTTGGAACTTCTCCACTTTGAATGTTGCTGGGTTGAAAATTGCCCTTTCTAATAGCCCGCTTCAATTTTTGGTGTTTAATTCGGTTGGACTCAAATTCTTTCACATACAAGTAGATGGTGGCTCTCCAGCCAGGTCTATTACAAGCTAATTCCACTGCGATGGCTACATCCTTCAGAGTATATATATATATATATATATATATGACTAAAACCCATCACATGATCTGTCAAAGATGAAGTCAATTTTTCCTCCGGTGATTATATTAATGAAAACCAATTTTGTACTCTGTAAACTGGATTCCATACATGTCGTGTCAGATTTGTACATTTGATCCCTTCAACAAAATCCACATTGTTCTAGGTAACACCCGCTGGGCCGCGCGCACACACACACACACAGCTGGAATAATAATGCAGCTTAACATATATTTCCATAGTTAATTCTAACTGATATATTTCCAGTCATGTTCTAATACAACAGATTTGATTTTCAATAAATAAATAAAATTCTTTTACCCATTTTATACCTTCATTTCATACTCTATTCACATTAGCTTCTATAATCTACAACCCACAATTTCGTATAGTCATGTGTGTGTGTGTGTGCTGAGCTGGATTTAGACCTGGAGGTGGGAGTCAGAGGCACTTCTGGTTAGGCGGTCTCAACATAAAAATTAAATTAGGTGAGTAAACTAAAGTCTGCAAAGTGGCCTATTGTTAGTATCAGGAAAACAGCGAAGGAGTCTATACACTTTTCACTAGCATTCAAACCAATGAGATTATTTTGCTCATGTAGAGTGCCATACCTTACTGTGTAGCTGTGTTACTCATGTGCTGTTGATGGGGACCGGTTTTGAATCTGGAATTTCACAATTCCTACTAAATTAGATACATGAGAAATAAAAGATTCTTTTAACAGGTTTTCCTTCTCCTAGACTGGTTACCTAACCAAGGTTAAAGAGCCCATTTACCCATATGTATTTATCAAACCCCTCCGTAAAGCAGGACATGACATGAGGTCAATTTCTTAGGCGGAGTTTAACAGGTTTTCCTTCTCCTAGACTGGTTACCTAACCAAGGTTTAAAGAGCCCAGTTTACCCATATGTATTTATCAACCCCTCCGTAAAAGCAAGATATGACATGAGGTCAATTTCTTAAGCAGAGATTAACAGGTTTTCCTTCTCCTAGACTGGTTGTCTAACCAAGGTTAAAGTCCAGTCTGCTGTACTATTTATTGATAGCTGGAGGGAGAATAGTTGGATTCATACCTTTCCCAAGGGTATTAGCACTATGTGGAATGCAAACAACTGTGTTCAGGATTTGAACTAATCTTGACATGTCCATTTCCTACGTGTCTATTATACTATTTACCCATAGCTGGAGGGAGAATAGTTGGATTCATATCTTTCCAAAGGGTTTTAGTGCTAAGTGAAATACAAACAGCCACGTCTGGGATTTAAACTCTGGTCAAAAAATCTACACAGTATTTAGAGAAATCATACGGACATATTCACACAAAAATTCAACAAACTTGCAGCAAAAATAAGCTAACATCAGGAGAAACAAAATTATAAACAAATAAACAAAGATATAATGCACCAGTTATTTCATTTTAAAAAAACTTTACATTTTTTCAGGCCAGTTAACTTTGAACCACATATCTTTGAGGCGTAACACAGATTCTTACAGAGACGTTGTTCAAATTAACTGACCTGAAAAATGTAAACGTTTTTAAATAAAATAACTCATGTATTATATCTTTTATTCATTAATATATCAACACTGAAAATTTCATTAAATTCAGTTAATTCAATGATTTTGGGGTTTTTTTTCTTTCAGCGGAGTGACATACGATGGTGGAATTTAGGTTCATTAAGTTCGATTTAACCTAATTTCTTAAGAGTTTAGCAGGTTTTAATTCATTTTTGCTTCTCCTGAACTGGTTATTTATCATAAAATGATATTATCCAATGAGAAATGAATAAGATAGGTTGATTGATTGATTGATCCTAATGGCATGTCAACACATCTAGGGTTAATTAATTCCTAGAGGTCAGGAAATCCCATTTATTGTACAATCAAATCAGTATCTCATCTATGGGTTAAATAAATCCGTTTGAAAATTATTTGTATTCAATAGGACCGTATGCAAAACAAAATAAAAAGTTTAAAAATAAATAAGAAATAACACTTTAGGTCAGTATGAATCTGGGAGTAATGGCTATGAGGAGGTACTACACATGAAAAGGTACTCCAGACACCTCACAGTTTCAGAACTGGAGTTTAGTTACCGGATGCAGATTAGTGTCATACCCCAGAAACATTCTGAAAGGGAAAATTACATTAAGAACTGTTTCAGCTGAATTTTGACTGATGAAGAAAGCAGAAAATGGTGTAAATCTTATTATAATGGAGATTCGGTGTCTGTCGGTAACTGAAACTATGTCACTGCTTACATCACAATACCATTAGGAATTGTGTAAGTTTATCAATGAGTACTTCATTTATAGTCAAATTCATTAATACATAGAATAAATCTTATTCATCAACAATGAAAATCTGAGTTAGAATTGCCTGAAAACAGTCCATGATAGTAGTACGTTTAAAATCCTGCAATGTGTCTTATATATCAGTAAGAAATATTTTGTGTAGTTGTGTAGAATTGTTTTTGTACATGGTCCTATTAAATACAAATAGTTTTTAAACAGATCTAATTGTTTTTAAAGTCTCTAATTGGTCCTATTAAATACAAATAGTTTTTAAACAGATCTAATTGGCCCATAGATAAGAACCTAGCAGGTACTGATACTCCAGATCAGACAGGACCTGAAGAAGGCCAGAGCGCACATCAGCCAAAACGTTGTATAGATAACAATGAAGATGAGGACAGAATTTAGCTTGCTAACCATTACACCACATTACCTTTTGGTGGTAGTAGGGGATCTTACCCCTTTTCAGTGGATACAGTGTTGGTTTAATGCATATGTTAATTGTTAAAGAAGGTTCCCGAGTCTGACAAGAAATTATCTGAAGAAGGCCAGAGGCACATCAGCCGAAACGTTGTATAGATAACAATGAAGATGAGGACAGAATTTAGCTTGCTAAACCATTACACCAATTACTTTGGTGGTAGTGGGGGATCTTACCACTTTACAGTGGATACAGTGGTTGGTTAATGCATATGTTAATTGTTAAAGAAGGTTCCTGAATTTGAAAAGAAGGTTCCGAGTCCGACAAGAAATATCTGAAGAAGGCCAGAGGGCACATCAGCCGAAACGTTGTATAGATAACAATGAAGATGAGGACAGAATTTAGCTTGCTAACCATTACACCACATTACTTTGGTGGTAGTGGGGGATCTTACCCCTTTACAGTGGATACAGTGGTTGGTTAATGCATATGTTAATTGTTAAAGAAGGTTCCTGAATTTGAAAAGAAGGTTCCCGAGTCCACAAGAAATATCTGAAGAAGGCCAGAGGGCACATCAGCCGAAACGTTGTATAGATAACAATGAAGATGAGGACAGAATTTAGCTTGCTAACCATTACACCACATTAATTTGGTGGTAGTGGGGGGGATCTTACCCCTTTACAGTGGATACAGTGGTTGGTTAATGCATATGTTAATTGTTAAAGAAGGTTCCTGAATTTGAAAAGAAGGTTCCCGAGTCCGACAAGAAATATCTGAAGAAGGCCAGAGGGCACATCAGCCAAAACGTTGTACAGATAACAATGAAGATGAGGACAGAATTTAGCTTGCTAACCATTACACCACATTACTTTGGTGGTAGTGGGGGGATCTTACCCCTTTACAGTGGATACAGTGGTTGGTTAATGCATATGTTAATTGTTAAAAGAAGGTTCCTGAATTTGAAAAGAAGGTTCCCGAGTCCGACAAGAAATATCTGAAGAAGGCCAGAGGGCACATCAGCCGAAATGTTGTATAGATAACAATGAAGATGAGGACAGAATTTAGCTTGCTAACCATTACACCACATTACTTTGGTGGTAGTGGGGGGATCTTACCCCTTTACAGTGGATACAGTGGTTGGTTAATGCATATGTTAATTGTTAAAGAAGGTTCCTGAATTTGAAAAGAAGGTTCCCGAGTCCGACAAGAAATATCTGAAGAAGACCAGAGGGCACATCAGCCGAAACGTTGTATAGATAACAATGAAGATGAGGACAGAATTTAGCTTGCTAACCATTACACCACATTACTTTGGTGGTAGTGGGGGGGATCTTACCCCTTTACAGTGGATACAGTGGTTGGTTAATGCATATGTTAATTGTTAAAGAAGGTTCCTGAATTTAAAAAGAAGGTTCCCGAGTCCGACAAGAAATATCTGAAGAAGGCCAGAGGGCACATCAGCCGAAATGTTGTATAGATAACAATGAAGATGAGGACAGAATTTAGCTTGCTAACCATTACACCACATTACTTTGGTGGTAGTGGGGGGGATCTTACCCCTTTACAGTGGATACAGTGGTTGGTTAATGCATATGTTAATTGTTAAAGAAGGTTCCTGAATTTGAAAAGAAGGTTCCCGAGTCCGACAAGAAATATCTGAAGAAGGCCAGAGGGCACATCAGCCGAAACGTTGTACAGATAACAATGAAGATGAGGACAGAATTTAGCTTGCTAACCATTACACCACATTACTTTGGTGGTATTGGGGGGGGATCTTACCCCTTTACAGTGGATACAGTCTAAGCCACACCAACAGTGCGAGAATGAGATGGATCTTTTTTTAATAGAAAGCTGGCTTGTTAATGCATATGTGACAAAAGACATGAAATGATAGTAAAGTAACTTTGGATTTTTAGTTGAGTTGGGGGGTTTTAGGCACCAAGCCCCCACCCCAGGTGTTAGAGGTGACAGGGTAATGTGACTTTGATAAAGAATCTTTCCTCCGCTCCAGTGAGTGACAGTTTTGGAGACATAACGCATTTTCCTGGAAAATGGAAACAGTGAAATGAAAGTGGGAATATTTTTGTTGTATTGTTTGTCATTTTCTTTTGTCACCCAAATAACAAAACAATGATCCAACAGCATGACACCTTTCACAATGTAACAAAGATTCTAACAATATATTGGCAGGTTTTAGTGAGAAGAAGTAGAAACTGAAGACATAGTGTCAGTGATGGTTCTTTAATAAATATACTTTCATATAATTCTCAACATTTTAAAGCATTCTGTGGGTATATATAATATATATATATATTATACACATATTGATATAATATATATATATACACACAAACAATATTATATATATATATATATACACACAAACAATATTGATATATATATACAATATACATACACAAACATATTGATATATGTATATATACACACACACAAACAATATTGATATATATATATATATACATATATACATACACAAACAATAATGATATATATATATACATATATACACACACAAAACAAATATTGATATATAATATATATCTTGTTTGTATACATTATATATAATATATATTATATATATATATATCAATATTGTGTGTGTATATACATCAATAGTGTTTGTGTATATATATATATATATATATTGTGTATATATATATATATATATACACACACAACAATATTGATATATATATATATATATATATATATATATATATACAAACAAGATATATATATATATACAACAATATATATATATTATACATATATGTATATACAAACAATATATATATATACATATATGTATATATATATACACACAAACAATAATGATATATATATATATATGTAAACAAGGTTTGTTTAGAATGGCTTTTTGCCGATAATTTTTGGGAGAATAAGTGCTTAATTGGAGTCGGACCTAATTTTGAAAATTAATTAATTAATAATGAATTAGGCGGGAATACCTATTAAATGTATGGCTAAACCGATTTGTTTAGCCATACATTTAATAGGTATTCCCACTAATTCATTATTAATTAATTAATTTTCAAATTAGGTCCGACTCCAATTAAGCACTTTATATATATATATATATATATATACACACACAAATATATATATATATATAATATACATACACAAACAATACTGTATATATAATATATATATATATATATATATATATATATATATATACACAAACAATATTAATGTATATATATATTGATACTAAAACTGTGCTATATTTAATTGTAAAGAGTACTCAATATTGTTGATAGTGTATGTATATCTAAGAGTAGCGTAGACATTGGTTAGAGAATCGCATAGTTAAGAACCCATCACACACACTCATATATATATATATATATACAAATGCAAACAATATTAATATAAATCTGTATGTAAATAATGATATTGATAATATAGGGTGTTATATTTATGAGTAAATAGAACTCAATATCATGGATAAAGAATGTATATCTAAGAGTAGCATGGACATTGGTTTGAGAATCCTTTAGATGAGAAACTGTCAGTAACCAAGAGCTGGGCCCTTACTTAGACTAGACAGGCAGTCAGATTAATTATCTGGTCAAGTCAAGCCCTAGCACCTATATGATTGTCCCAAACCTACTGCTCTCATGATAAACCCCAACCCTTTTTTTTTCATATATGTGCTATAAGGCAGCTGCTGAGGGTATTGTTGTACTGGGTATGATGTTAAACTCTATCAGATGGTGAAGTTCCAATTATGGAGGTCTTAAGAGTGTGGAGTACCCCTTCATCACCATTATTCCCAGGTCCACAGTGACCTGTTGGGGTCCATTTATGGGTTAAATAGTAAAAAAACGAGTTTAAAAAAAATGTGTTTAAAAGATATTGAGTACCCATCAAGAATGAATAAAACAAAGCATTTTTGGTATAAAATAACCCAACAAGGTTTGACATGCTGTAAAATCCAACTAAGAATAAATTTGATGTTTATTCTAAATTCTGGAGCTCTGGAGAGTCAGGAGTACCCTTTCATCACACATTATTCCCAAGTCCACTCTGACCTGGAGTGGTGGTGCCTGTTAGGATCCCATCTATGAGTTTTAAAAAAAATTGAGTACCCATCAAGAATGAATAAAACAAAATGTCTTTGGCATAAAATAACCCAATAAGGGTTGACATGACGTAAAATCTATCCAACCAACCCAGAATAAATTTGATGTTTATAGTTAATTAAAAAATATAGAATATATATATATCTATTAATAATGGAGATTTGCTTCCGGTTTTTGTCTGTTACAAAAATTATGTCACTGCTTATGTCACATTACCTGGAATCGTCATAACATAGAATACACTCAAAATTTGAGCATGCAACATTAGACAGTCCTCATTGTTTTTTAAAACAAGTTTTAATAGATACATCCCCAGTATCATATATTTATATATAGTTTGTTTTATTTTTAATAGATATTCAAAGTTAATCGAACTTAGTTTCGATTTCAAATTGTTTTATTTTCTTTACTCCTTTAATAAATTTGATGATTTCATGATTTATGGTTCAAACTCTCAGACATTTAATTTTTAACTTCCACCTCCTCAAGCAATATCTTTCAAAAATTTATTTTTACATCACCTGGAGATCATTTTTTTATTTTGCTAGTATATATTATTATATATCTATTAATAATGGAGATTCGCTTCCATTTTTTGTCTGTAACAAAAACTACGTCACTGCTTACGTCACACTATCTAAAATCGTCATAACATAGAATACACTCAAAATTTGAGCAAGCAATGTTAGACAGTCCTCATTGGGTTTTTTTTAAACAAGTTTTAATAAATGCATGACGGGTATTATCTCTCTATGTATAAAGTAAAGTAAAGTCGACGGGGCGGCCTAAAGTCGGTATCAGCCAGTCAGCGAGGGAGTCTATCCCCTTTTCAATAGCGCTAGACCAAGGAGATTGTTTTTAGCATCTGAGGTGGAGCGCCATACCTACCATCAGCTCCTTACTTTACCGCACAGATCCCTGTGCTACTCATACGCTGAGTTGGCGGGGACCAGTATCGAACTAGGAACCTTGTGGTTTCTAGCTGAACGCTCTACCGACTGAGCTAACCCGGCCCCTACTTATCAGAACTAAGTTTCCATTTCAAATTTTTTATTTTTTACTTCTTTAATAAATTTATTTTATTTTTTACTCCTTTAATAAATTTGATGATTTTACTTTACTTATGATACAAACTCTCTGATATCATATTTTCAGCTCCCATCCCCCTGAGGCAATACTTATTTTATGTCGCCCAGAGGGCGTTTTTTTTTTATTTTGCTAGTAAATATATATGTGATTTATTCTAAATGTGTTGGATATCATATCACAGAGATGAAAAGACAAAGCTAAGCGCTAATAATAGTTACCATATATTGATTCCTTTTTGATGTTTGCAAAGGGGCTCTTAAAGCCAACATTTAGTCTTGCGAAAGCTGTGATGCTTTGATTACCCTACTTTGTGCTTTGAAGTAAAATTGTGTCTTAATTTCAGCATACACAAGTCAGGTGGTTATTATCCTTTTGATCTCCTCAAAGTGAGAAGGGCAGATTTTTTTCTTTTCGCATATATCATCCATTATACAAAGATGGCTAACCAAATCATATGATTCTTCAATCCAACAGTGAACGGTGAAAAATGTGTCAGCAGCAGCAGCAGCAGCAGCAGCAGCAGCAGAATAATTCTGTTTGCCTACGTAAGAGTGATATACCAGCTTAAGCTGCAATATTGTAATCTCATTATTTTTTTTTTTTAAATATTTTTTTGTTCCTGCTTGCTTCCCATCAAATAAAATAAAATTAATTTTGAATTGCGAATCAATGCTTACCTAAGTGGTGATGTCTCCACTTAAATAAAGTTTTGATAATTGTACATGTGTTCTTTTCAGTTGGTTGGATTTTACAGCACTGGGTTATTTTATGCCAAAGATGTTTGCGACATCTATGCGAATAATAAGTAATCATACCATACACCGAAATGATAAACTTAAGACCTGGATTTTTTTAACCATGACATATTGATCGCAAAAACTATAATACACGAAAATAAAATTAAAATCTAAATTGAAAATGGATAAAACTGCTGTCCCATAAAAAAACTTTTTTCAAAAAGCTGACCTACACCTCCCATATTAACCAACTCTCACCCCGCTACACCTATCAAATGCCCTCTACTTCTCTTGATCTTTTTCCTTTTCAGTTGTTTGGCTGGTTGGTTGGATTTTATGACATGTCAACCCCTGTTGGGTTATTCTATGCCAAAGAAGTTTTGTTTTATTCATTATTGATGGGTACTCAATTAAAAAAAAAAAAAAATTCTGCAGAACTTCAGAATTTGGATTGCACCATCAGATAGAGTTGGGACAATCATATAGGTGCTAAGGCTTGACCAAACCAACCTATTGATTGGAGGGGGCTTCTCCAACTGCCTGTCTAACCTAAGTAAGGGCTAAAGTGGAGTATTGCATGTCATGGACTGCTCAGCCACCAGGAATCCACCTTTAAGCATCACTGGTTGTCACCCGCAGCCAACAGGTGGCCCCATTGGGGGGGAGTCTTAACTCTCTGTAGAGGTGCAGTCGGTGATTTCTAAAACCCAAGCCAACAGATCTGGTCCTTTTCAGTAGTGAGCTGTGTATAATCACTATTTAAGGAGGCTCTTGTAGCGTAATGGTTTGGTCTCTTTACTTATTTATATATATTATATTTATTTATACCCAGGACATTTAGACCAGCAGCCACCACTTTCTAGCATATATATGATCAGTGAATTTAGACAGATAAATAACCTCCAAACCAGGGATGGGGAGCATATATTTAGTCATCCACAGATAGTCCTGTTTTGACATATCATGTATCCTCTGTACAGCTAGATTTAGCAAGGCTACCTCCAGCCAGGATCAAAACACAACCAATTTTTCCTCAGTCAGAGTACCTAGCATAGGTCAACTATCCAGGTTTCACTGAAAAGTATCTTCAATTGTTTTTATGCAGTTTCTAAAGAGTAAGCCATTTGAAAAGCAACTTCGAATTCCAAGGAATTATTTGACATTTTATTAGATATCACATTCACACCTCATCCCAACAACTAAACAAATATAATATAAACAATGATTATTACCCGATAGAAAGTTATTTGAAACCTTGTGTATAACTGATTAGTATTAACTGTCTGAAATACCAATGAGGTTGTCTTTATAACACAATGCACCCAGGCAAGGAATGAGTAATGACAGAGTCAACTGGTGAAGACACCTTTATTTAGTTAAATAGGGGAGTTGTCACTTATCCTCCTGTTTCGCAACTGGTCTTCAACGTGAAACTACAATAGAATACAAAGGACTATGTAGTTTCTCTAATACACAACTAATAAAATGGAAAAAGGAGGAAAAGCTCCGTGCTGACACTTACCTTCTTGTTTCCCCAGTGCCTGCTAATAAGAATTGAAAACTAGCGCCACACGCACACGTGACTATTTACCGGTGTCAAATGGTGTTTTGTACGCACGCAGTAGGATAGCCGGGCAAAGCAAGGGAGATAATTCTCTTGCATTTACAATGCTTATATAAGTATATATATATATCAACACAATATTTACATAATGCTTAGATAAATATTGATTTTATGAGTAGAATAAACTTTAGTTTCATAGTTTTGAAATTCTGGTTGAAAAGTTAGGAACAATTCAACAATATAATGGGTTTAAGCTAGCACTAAAATTTTACTGAAGAAAATAATAAATTGGTTTGGTTTGTTTTGTTTTACAGCATATCAACCTCACTGGGTCATTTAATGCCGATAAAGTTTTGAAATAAATCAATTCTTAATGGATAATACAATTTTTTTATAAATACGTTTTTCTATTTAACCCATAGATGGGACCCTAACAGGTACTACCACTCCAGGTCAGAGTGGACCAGGGAGCAATGGTGATGAAGGGGTGCTCCACATTCTCCAAACCTCCAAAACTGGAACCTCACCATCAGATAGAGTTTAACGTCATTCCCAGTAAAAGTACATTTTTCTATTTAACCCATAGATGGGACCCTAACAGGTACTACCACTCTGGGTCAGAGTGGACCAGGGAGCAGGGACCAGAACTGGAACCTCACCATCAAATAGAGTTTAACGTCATTCCCAGGACATGTAGACCCGCAGCCACTGCCTTCTAGCATCCATATGATAAAAAGAGGTTGGGGCTTGCCATAAGGGCAATAGGGTTGGGAAAAATCATATAGGTGCTAGGGCTTGACGTGACCAGCCGATTGATCGGAGGGGGCCTCTCCGACCGCCCGTCTAGCCCAAGATAGGGCCAAAGTGGAGTATTGCAAGTCATGAACTGCTCATCCACCTGGGCTCTATCCTTAAGCATCACGGGTCGCCACCCACGGCCAACAGGTGGCCCCATTGGGGGAGTCTTACCCCTCTGCAGAGGTGCAGTCAGTGCATTCTAACGCTACAGCCGACAGGGCGGTAATAAATTGGCTTACAACTGTTCACTAATGATAATTATCATTAATGTTGGATTATTTTGTGGATGAGCCAGGCTGTGGTCCACCACTTAAATTTATAGACTAAGCAAGATCACATGGTTTAAACCTCAGCCTATAAAGGATGGCCACTAAAATCGTAACAATTAATTACTTGAAATCCTATAATTGTGTATGAATAGTTAGTATTAAGAATAGTCACTTGAAGCTATAATTGTTTTCAAATGATAATTATCACAAGTTACTTGAAATCATATAATTATGTATTGAATAGTTAGTATTAAGAATAGTCACTTGAAGCTATAATTGTTTTCAAATGATAATTATCATAAGTTACTTGAAATCATATAATTGTGAATGAATAGTTAGTATTAAGAATAGTTACTTGAAGCTATAATTGTTTTCAAATGATAATTATCATAAGTTACTTGAAATCATATAATTATGTATAGAATAGTTAGTATTAAGATAGTTACTTGAAGCTATAATTGTTTTCAAATGATAATTATCATAAGTTACTTGAAATCATATAATTATGTATAGAATAGTAGTATTAAGAATAGTCACTTGAAGCTATAATTGTTTTCAAATGATAATTATCACAAGTTACTTGAAATCATATAATTATGTATAGAATAGTTAGTATTAAGAATAGTTACTTGAAGCTATAATTGTTTTCAAATGATAATTATCATAAGTTACTTGAAATCATATAATTATGTATGAATTATTAATATTAAAAATAGTTATTTGAAGCTATAACTGTTTACTAATGATAATTATCTCAAGTTAATTGAAACTGTGGTGAACCGGAAGTTCTCACTACGACAATTGAGAGTTGAATGACAAAATACGTTTTATGCACAGTGGATTCGCACATCATAAAAGAAAAAAAATTGAAATAAATATTTGTACATTTTCAACCAATCAGAGACGTTCGCACCTTAAAAGAAATTTACCAAATAGATTCAATTTGAAGCCTACTGTTTTTTTATAAATTAAAACCTTTTTCGGATATCAAGCAGA
The DNA here is from genome assembly GCA_023376005.1 of Doryteuthis pealeii. NCBI lineage: Eukaryota > Metazoa > Mollusca > Cephalopoda > Myopsida > Loliginidae > Doryteuthis > Doryteuthis pealeii. Next base: position 12,380,492 of record CM042179.1, on the reverse strand, counting down.
AAGAATTTATTTGTCTAAACGAATCCACACCTTCCTGTGTAAGATTAAATCACATTCAGTTTTAGAAGGTATGAACAATTGTATCTCTCTCTATATATATTCAGCCATTTACGAGATCAGCAATTTATCCACGCCTGACTGTTGTGTGACTCTGAAATCTTACCCTTTCTTTCTCACTTCTAAAATTTATAACATCTTTTCTCACTTGTTATAAATGAACTTTAACAAAAATTACCTTTTTGTACAAAGACTGATGAAAGAACTTTACCCGGTATTTCTGCATTACCTTTTTGTAAACTTAATCTTAATACAAGTTGTTTGTTTTAATGCTGAGTTTTGTTTTCAATGCCATGTGCCTACATATTTAAATGTTCTTATGGTGTGTTTTATGTTTTGATAAATATTTCATGATTTTAACTTTAAAATTGGTGACCTCACAACTTACATCAAACAACCCTACCTTAACCACCATAAAACTGTTGGGTTAGTAAAATGGTTATTCCTGTATATAGAGTGAGTGAGGGAGAGGCTCTGTGATTGGATATACCAATCACGTGATAGCCCAGAGTTTAGGCGCAATATCCAAAAAGCCCAATCAGATTCCACCAGCGGCACCAGGAGGCAACAAATTCAGGGGCTCTAAGAAACCACCGTAAGATATCTTTTCCATATTGTTGTTTGTTGTTTTATGTCTAGCCAATAAATTGTTTGAATTAGAGGAAATATTAATTCCTTTCTTGTTCTTGTTAGTCTTAGAATTGAATGTTATACTAACACAATAAAACCATATAATTGCTTACAAAAAAGAAATGATTGAGTTCTATATCAAACAACAGAAATATTTTGCCTTGCTTGGCACAAATTGTAAATTTTTGGTGATATTTTTTAAAAGGATATATGCAATTCACTTTGCATATGATCTCATGTCACATCCTGGTCGTGTGAATGGTTAGTAAATACATAAAGTTGGTTGCTTTGAATTTTTGTGGTTGCAAATAAGAAAACTATTCCTCAAAAATAATTTTGTGTTTGTAACTATTTACATAGGACTTCTACATTCAACTAACTATTAATCAAATTTAGCTAAGCACTGACTATATTTATAGCAGTAGTGTTAGTAGCAAACACAAGTTTAATGGCATATCACCTTTTGTGGGGTATTTAGTACTTAAACTATCCTTAGAGAACCATCAGTTTTTTGTATTTTGCTTATGATTATTTAATACCAAAGCCATCTTTGTAGAAGAACAGTAAAAAAAGTAAAGTCGTCGGGGCGGCCTAAAGTTGGTATCAGCCAATCAGCGAGGGAGTCTATCCCCTTTTCAATAGCGCTAGACCGAGGAGATTGTTTTGGCATCTGAGGTGGAGCGCCACACCTACCATCTGCTCCTTACTTTACCGCGCAGATCCCTGTGCTACTCATAGGATTTGAACTCAGATGCCAATTCCATTTTCTATGATAATAACCATTACATTCAAGTTAAATGCAAAAAGCTTTGTTTAGGATTTGAACTCAGATTGCCAATTCCATTTTCTATGACAATAACCATTACATTCAAGTTAAATGCAAAAAGCTTTGTTTAGGATTTGAACTCAAATTGCCAATTCCATTTTCTATGATAATAACCATTACATTCAAGTTAAATGCAAAAAGCTTTTAGGATTTGAACTCAGATTGCCAATTCCATTTTCTATCACAATAACCATTACATTCAAGTTAAATGCAAATAGCTTTATTTAGGATTTGAACTCAAATTGCCAATTCCATTTCTATGATAATAACCATTACATTTCAAGTTAAATGCAAAAAGCTTTGTTTAGGATTTGAACTCAGATTGCCAATTCCATTTTCTATGACATTCAACTAACCATTAATCACACTTAGTTAAACACTGACTATATTTAGTAGCAAGCAGAAGTTTAATGGCATATCAACTTTTGTGGCTTATTTAATACTTAAACCATCCTTGTAAAACTATCAGTTTTTGTACTTTGCTTACGGTAAGATTGCTGTGGTGGGAGAGCCGCTGTGAGCGGTTTAAAGTAGACAAAGGGTTAATGTTAATTCAAGCATGTATATATAAGATTGTCTTACTGTAATTTGGCTCTATATACTTAATAACACTTCATTGGTTATTTAATACCAAAGCCATCCTTGTAGAAGAACAGTAGTGGTACTATATTTAACCCATATCTTGAGGGAGAATAAATTATTTCATGCCTTTCTCAAGGGCATTAGCATGAAGTTAAATGCAAAAAGCTTTGTTTAGGATTTGAACTCAGATTACCAATTCCATTTTCTATGACAATAACCATTACATTCAACACATTAATCAAACTTAGTTAAACACTGACTATATCAAATGATTGTGTGAATATGATGCTATTAACCGTTAATTTTTGTATGCGCATTTGTTTACATGACTAGGCGGAAAACGAAAAGTTAACAAAATATGACGTATTTCATATGGAATATTAATGTTAGAAAAATAAGAAGATTAAAACAATATATAAATACATATAATCCATATATATATATAGTTGAAAAGGGAAATGAATCCGACGGTATATTGCGAGGAAAAATAAACAAAGGAAAGAAAATGCTGAATGGATAAAGTAGATTTCGTGTTTTGGCCAGGAGTTTGTTCATGTACGTATGTATTCTATTTATTATTATTTTAAATATAAAATGAAATAATAATAATGGAAAACTACAAAATCTTTAAGTATACAAAGAATAACGGCCTTCGTCAGAGTAAAATATTTGGTGTTTGAAAATAAAGCGGTCAAAAAAGTAGCAGTATTAGTAGGTTTAATGCAGGGCATATCAAGGGTTATTTAATGCTTAAGCCATCTTTATAGAAGAACAGTAGTGGTACTATTTAACCCAGAGCCGTGGAGAGGAGGGGTTCATACCTTTCCCAAGAGTATTAGTTTGAAAGTGAACATAATAGCAGTACTGAAGTTTGAACTCATTTACAACAATGTTGAACTTTATTAATATATTGATTTCACAAAAAATATTGGTTTGGTTTCTTTGTTTAATGGCATATCAGTCTTCATGGGTTATTTAATGCTAAAGCCATCCTTGTAGAAGATCAGTAGTGGTACTATTTAATCCATATCTTGAGGGAGAACAAATGGATTCATGCCTTTCCCAGGGCATTAGCATAAAGTGAAATGCAAACAGGTTTGTTTGGGATTTGAACTCAGATTGTCAATTCCATTTCCCATGATTATAACAACTTGATTTGGCATTAAATGACCCGAAAAGGGTTGATATGCCACAAAACGAAACAACTAACCAATAAATACAGGGATTATAGTTAAGCAGCAATGAGCCTGTTCAATACTTATATGGGTGACCATTTAATCAACAGCAGGTACTTTAAGCAGCTTGTATCATTTGTTTATCTATCAAGACACTGACTATATTTATAGCAGTAGCAATATTAGTAGTGTTAGTTGCAAACACTAGTTTAATAGCATATGAAACATTGTTGGTTATTTAATGCTTAAGCAAATGTGCTGGACTGCAACATGATAGAAAGCGTGTTCAAACTCCAGTCATGCTATCATGTTTAATTTCAGACTAATATCTTGAGAAAAGATATTAGTCCCATTCCCTCATCTATAGTTTAGATTGTACTACTACTGTTCTTCTACAAGGATGAATTTGGCATTGAATAATCCACCAAGATTGATATGCATGTATTTTTCCTCTAATATGCTCCACATCTGAGAGGGGGGAGTATCTGTTGGGTCAGTAAAATGATAATTCGTGTGTGGAGTTGAGTGAGGAGAGACTTTCTGTGATTGGATATACCAATCACGAGATGAGCCCAGAAGTTTTGGCGCGAAGTACCAAAATCCCCACAGAGAGACCGTGGACCAGATCCAACAAGGCAGCAACTTTAAATCCTCTCCAAGAAATCACCCTAAGTTACTAGATATCTTCTCCAGCATGCTGGTAAGTCCTTCAAACTCAACTTTATACACAGGAAGGACTTTATATTGTTACTCATTGTTTTATTTGTCTTTAATAAATTGTTAGAATTAAATTAAGATTTAATTCATTTATTTGTTGCTGTTAGCCTTTGAATTAAATGCTATACTAACACAATAACAGGAAGGACTTTATATTGTTACTCATTGTTTTATTTGTCTTTAATAAATTATTTAGAATTAAACTAAGATTTAATTCATTTATTTGTTGCTGTTAGCCTTAGAATTAAATGCTATACTAACACAATAACAGGAAGGACTTTATATTGTTACTCATTGTTTTATTTGTCTTTAATAAATTGTTAGAATTAAACTAAGATTTAATTATTTATTTGTTGCTGTTAGCCTTAGAATTAAATGCTATACTAACACAATAACAGAAAGGACTTTATATTGTTACTCATTGTTTTATTTGTCTTTAATAAATTATTAGAATTAAACTAAGATTTAATTCATTTATTTGTTGCTGTTAGTCTTAGAATTAAATGCTATACTAACACAATAATAGAAAGGACTTTATATTGTTACTCATTGTTTTATTTGTCTGATAAATTGTTAGAATTAAACTAAGATTTAATTCATTTATTTTTTGTTGTCTTAAAAAAATAATATGCAATTAAAACCAAAGAAAACACACCAATTAAACTCACTTACTCCAATGTCGCAGTCCAGCATGTTTGCCACTACAAGACAGGTTCACCCCTTCCCCTGCATAGGCTAGGGGAGTAAACCCCGAAATCAAATCTGGAGTTCTGAAGGTGGTGTGATGCTGAACTCAGCACTATCCAGCAACTCCTGCGACAATATCATTGCCAAATTGCTTTGGTTTCTCTACCTTTCCTTTGTACCACAGCAACAGCGTGGAGAGGGAAAGCCTGTTGTTTGGGCAACAGCTCATTCTTCATATAACCCCCCCCAGGCTATGTAATAATAGATAGAGAGTGACAAAAACAAGAGCCATAAAACAAGTGATATTTCACAGGTATATAAGTAAAGTCATTAGAGTAGCCTAAAGTTGGTATCAGCCAGACAGCGAGGGAGTCTATACCCTTCTCACTAGCACTAGACCAAGGAGATTGTTTTGGCATCTGAGGTGGAGTGCCACACCTTTACCGCACAGATCCCAGTGCTACTCATACGCTGAGTTGGCGAGGGCCGGTATCGAACCAGGAACCTTTTGGTTTCTAGACAGACACATGAATTAATTTAATTATGAAAAGGGTAAAAAAAAATTATAATATTTTTAATGGTATCTTTTTTGGAGGCTAAAATATTTATTTTTCTATGAAGTCTTTCCTTGTGTAATATCTATGCCAGCAGTTTTGCTAAGATGGTAGAGCATCGGACTAGGAGCCACAAGGTTCCAGGTTAGATACTGGCCCTCGCCAACTCAGCATGTGAGTAGCACAGGGATCCATGCTGTAAAGTGAGTAGCTGATGGTAGATGTGGTGTTCTTTGACATTGGCTAGGTAGCCAGTCTAGGAGAAGGAAAACTAGATTAAAAAATTGACCTTGTGACACATGTGGAGAAGTTGGTATATATATATATATAATATTTTCTACCTACATCCCTCCACTCCTTTCCCTTCTATCTCCCCCCTTATCACCCCCAAAGATGTCTTCTATAACCAATCAAATCTTTCCCTCACCACAAAACTTACCCACCTACCTACTTCCCCCTCTATAAAACACTTGTATGATCCTAATGATTCATGAAAGGCTGGAGAAGCGGAATTTAACATTCCAGCGAAATATACTACAATTTTGTCTGAGTTTTGTTCTTTCATTCCTTATTTTACCTCATTCTGTCAGATTCATTCCAATACCCCTTTCAAATGAACATCTGATGAACTATATCAGAAAAAACTCTAATAAAAGAGTTATAAAAGCTCAGTTAATGAATTTATTACCAAGCCACCCAGAAAACAAAAACACCTGTTTAAATGACTAATGTTAAAAATGAAATTCCTTTATACTCCACTCCCACCAAACAGGAGGAGAGAAATTAAATACTCATGTATATATATATACATGCATGTAAGAATTAATTTCATATTATTGATCAAAGCCTGAAGAAGATACCAGAAGATCTGAAACACGTGTTGCATATGTAAGATAAAAAGAATAAATTTTTTCTGAAAACATAATACATTTTGCAGACCTTCTTTTTTATATAATATATATATATATATATATATATATATATATATATATATATATGCACCCACACTTTAAAACTGATTCTATAAGCCAAAATACAATGTAGCTATTTTAAATTTAATTGTTTTAAAGTCCAGTTATGTATATATATCTATATCCCTACCCTCTATAAACCACTGCAAAATACATATGTCTAACATATCTAACTCCAGTTTCGACCAGGAGTCCAGTGACCTTCGGCTGTTGGACCTTACAAGTTGACATCATTGATCTCAGGGGGCCATACCCCAGGCAACACCTGCCCCCTTGATTTATATGGGCAGGGCTGGGTTTATTGCCCTGTACCTGAGGCGCCCCCTTTAGGGGGAATGCCAACAGGATCAACCCATTTTTTGTGCATATTTGGCTTGAGGGTGGGGCCCACATAAAAATGTCCTTGTGTCACGCCCTCATAAGTGGGATGAGAGGCAAATACCACTGCAGAATACAAGTGCTCCATTTAAGATGAAACACACCCGAGTTGTAACTAACAATATATAGGCACCCACACTTTTAAACTGATTCTATTAGCCCAAGTAAAATGTAGTTATTTTAAATCTAATTGTTTTATAGTCAACCAATATATATATATATATATATATATATCCCTTTCCTCTGTATACCACTGCAAAATAGTTATCAGGGTGGCCTACTGTCGGTAACAGCCAGAGTCAGGGAGTCTATCTGCTTTTCACTAGTGCTAAACCAGGGAGATGGTTTTTGTATCCAAGGTGGAGCACCACACCCACTATCAGCTCTGCACTTTATTGCACAGTCAATATGGATGCAGAAAAGGGCTATATTTCTAATAAATTATAATCAGTAGATCGGTGGAATAGCTTATTGTTAGACTCCCTTGCTGTTGGGTGATACTATCTCCTTTTCACTAGTGCTAGACCAGGGACATTTTTTTTGTGTCTGAGGGGGAGTATTGAACCCAGAACCTCCTGGTTCCTAGTCGAATGCTCTACTGAGTTTGAAATATTTTGATGACTATTTTTATGAGATTATATATACTCGGTGATTGATATCAGCCAACAGCAAGGGAGTCTATCTCCTTTTCACTAGTGCTAGACCAGGGAGATTATTTTTGCATCTGAGGTGGAGCTCCACACTTTATTATACAGATCCAAGCTGCGCCACTCATGCACTTTGTTGGCAACGCCTGGTATTGAACTCAGAACCTTGTGGTTCAGAGGCAGATGCTCTATTGACAGAGCTAAACTTGCCTTATTTTAATTAATTATATTGCACTGGTTCCAGTAGAATGATCTCTCAGATTTAAAATTGCAGGTGCTAGCGAGCAGGTGAGAATAGATCTTTGAGCAGCAGCAGCAGCAGCAGCAAAGGATTTCCCATTAAGCCAGAATTGACAGGAAGTGATTTTATAGTGGGGTAAAGTAAAGTTGTCGGGGTGGCCTAAAGTTGGTATCAGCCAGACAGCTAGGGAGTCTATCCCCTTTTCACTTGTGCCAGACCAAGGAGATTGTTTTTTTAGCACCTGAGGTGGATCGCCACACCTACCATTACTTACTTTACCACACAGATCCCTGTGCTACTCATACGCTGAGTTGGCGAGGGCCGGTATTGAACCAGGAACCTTGTGATTCCTAGCCGAACGCTCTACCGACTGAGTTGAGATGAAACATACCAGAGAAGTAACTAACAAGATTTCAAAAATAATGGTAATGAATTTTGATTGAATCTTTCCCCTGAGCTTCGGCTTGAGGGTGGGCCCATATAAAAATGTCCTTGTGCCACACACTCATAAGTGGGATGAGAGGCAAATACCACTGCATATTACAAGTGCTCAATTTGAGATGAAACATACCAAAGTTGTAACTAGCAAGATTTCCTAATCTTATTATAATGGAGATTGTGGGTTTGTCTGCCTGTAACCGAAACTGCACAAGTCACAATTCCCTTTGTTATTTACACACATTCTCCATGATTTTATTTTTTATTTAAACCTCAATTATTAGTAAAATTGTTTTACATCATTAAGACTGTTAACAATATCTACATACTAATAACATTCAATTATATTTATATATTCAACAAAATAGCGGTTTACAGTGTGAATGGGAATGCTAGTTTGCATATTGATCTTAAAAAATTTGATTTTAATAAATATATGCTTAGTATTATTGATTTCTAATTGTTTGGATTTATCTTAATAAATATGAGCAAAAATCTCGGGGATAAATCTTAACAGAAATCTATTAACATAAAGAAATAACTAATTTTATTCTTTTCTTCCTATTTTAACTAAATAGTTAAATTAGGGAAATTTACCACTGAAAGACAGGAGTAAGGGAAAATGGTGGAACAGTTAGTTTCAAAGTTGTTCTATTTTCCGATTATACCCCCCTCTGTTCCAAATATTTTTATCTGAATTCTTATTCAGTTTCATTAGCCTTTCTAATTTAACATGATATTTTATTATATTAAAACTTAAATACTTGCACCCTACGGAGGGTGCATATATTTGCTAGTGATAGTAATGAATTTTGATTGAATCTTTCCTTTATTATTGACCATGCACCTGCTTCTTTTGCTGGTTCCACAGGGACAGGATGGTAGAGGAGGGGTTGGATATTAGAGTATACGTTTGATTTTGATTGGTTGAATAATTCCAAGGTATTATTGCAAAGCGCTTGTCAGCCCCATTATTGGAAAGAAGAAACTGTCTTTATAAGCACTTGCTTTGAATAGCACTCTCGTTTTGCTGTATGTTTTATTGACAGCTGCCACTAGGGCAGAGTTTCTTTTTTTTTTTTTTTTGTTAAGTCACATGACTCAGCTTATGGATCAAGTCTTCTCTGTTCCTATTTGTGTCTTATGATTGATCAGTGAGGCGAATGTCATAAAATTCAAAAGTTACTTTTATTTTTTTTTTACATTATTTTTCTTTTTTTCTTTCTTGATATTATGTTTTTCTCACTTTTCTTTTTTCTTTTTTCTTTTTTTATTTATTATATATGTATCTTTTTTTTCTATTCTTTTCGTTTATTTTTTTTTCTTTCTTGATATTATGTTTTCTTGTTTTTTTTCTTTTTTCTTTTTACTTTTTTTATTTATTATATATGTATCTTTTTTTTTCCATGTTTTTTTTTCTATTCTTTTCCTTTATTTTTTTTTTCTTTCTTATTATGTTTTTCTCGTTTTTTTTTTCTTTTTTCTTTTTTTATTTATTATATATGTATCTTTTTTTTCTCCATGTTTTTTTCTATTCTTTTCCTTTATTTTTTTTCTTTCTTGATATTATGTTTTTCTCACTTCTTTTTCTTTTTTCTTTTTTTATTTATTATATATGTATCTTTTTTTTCTCCATGTTTTTTTCTATTCTTTTCGTTTATTTTTTTTTCTTTCTTGATATTATGTTTTTCTCACTTTTTTTTCTTTTTTCTTTTTTTATTTATTATATATGTATCTTTTTTTTTTCCATGTTTTTTTTTCTATTCTTTTCCTTTATTTTTTTTTCTTTCTTGATATTATGTTTTTCTCGTTTTTTTTCTTTTTTCTTTTTTTTTTATTATATATATGTATCTTTTTTTTTCCATGTTTTTTTCTATTCTTTTCGTTTATTTTTTTTTCTTTCTTGATATTATGTTTTTCTCGTTTTTTTTTCTTTTTTTTTTTACTTTTTTTATTTATTATATATGTATTTTTTTTTTCCATGTTTTTTTTTCTATTCTTTTCTTTATTTTTTTTCTTTCTTATTATGTTTTTCTCGTTTTTTTTTTTTTTTTCTTTTTTCTTTTTTTATTTATTATATATGTATCTTTTTTTTCCATGTTTTTTTCTATTCTTTTCCTTTATTTTTTTTTCTTTCTTGATATTATGTTTTTCTCACTTCTTTTCTTTCTTTTTTTATTTATTATATATGTATCTTTTTTTTTCCATGTTTTTTTCTATTCTTTTCCTTTATTTTTTTTCTTTCTTGATATTATGTTTTTCTCACTTCTTTTTTCTTTTTCTTTTTTTATTTATTTATATATGTATCTTTTTTTTTTCCATGTTTTTTTTTCTATTCTTTTCGTTTATTTTTTTTTTCTTTCTTGATATTATGTTTTTCTCGTTTTTTTTTTCTTTTTTTTTTTTTTATTATATATATGTATCTTTTTTTTTTCCATGTTTTTTTTTCTATTCTTTTCTTTATTTTTTTTTCTTTCTTGATATTATGTTTTTCTCGTTTTTTTTTCTTTTTTTCTTTTTTATTTATTATATATGTATCTTTTTTTTCCATGTTTTTTTCTATTCTTTTCCTTTATTTTTTTTTTTTTCTTGATATTATGTTTTTCTCACTTCTTTTTCTTTTTTCTTTTTTATTTATTATATATGTATCTTTTTTTTTCCATGTTTTTTTTTTCTATTCTTTTCGTTTATTTTTTTTTCTTTCTTGATATTATGTTTTTCTCGTTTTTTTTTTCTTTTTTCTTTTTTTATTTATTATATATGTATCTTTTTTTTTTCCATGTTTTTTTTTCTATTCTTTTCGTTTATTTTTTTTTCTTTCTTGATATTATGTTTTTTTTTTCTTTTTCTTTTTTATTTATTATATATGTATCTTTTTTTTTCCATGTTTTTTTTTCTATTCTTTTCGTTTATTTTTTTTTCTTCTTGATATTATGTTTTTCTCGTTTTTTTTCTTTTTTCTTTTTTATTTATTATATATGTATCTTTTTTTTTCCATGTTTTTTTCTATTCTTTTCCTTTATTTTTTTTCTTTCTTGATATTATGTTTTTCTCGTTTTTTTCTTTTTTTCTTTTTTTTATTATATATGTATCTTTTTTTTTCCATGTTTTTTTTTCTATTCTTTTCGTTTATTTTTTTTTCTTTCTTGATATTATGTTTTTCTCGTTTTTTTTTTTCTTTTTTTTCTTTTTTATTTATTATATATGTATCTTTTTTTTCCATGTTTTTTTTTCTATTCTTTTCGTTTATTTTTTTTTCTTTCTTGATATTATGTTTTTCTCACTTCTTTTTCTTTTTTCTTTTTATTTATTATATATGTATCTTTTTTTTTCCATGTTTTTTTTTCTATTCTTTTCGTTTATTTTTTTTTTCTTTCTTGATATTATGTTTTTCTCGTTTTTTTTTCTTTTTTCTTTTTTTATTTATTATATATGTATCTTTTTTTTTTCCATGTTTTTTTTTTTCTATTCTTTTCGTTTATTTTTTTCTTTCTTGATATTATGTTTTTCTCGTTTTTTTTTTTCTTTTTTTTTATTATATTATGTATCTTTTTTTTTTCCATGTTTTTTTTTTTCTATTCTTTTCGTTTATTTTTTTCTTTCTTGATATTATGTTTTTCTCGTTTTTTTCTTTTTTTCTTTTTTTATTTATTATATATGTATCTTTTTTTTCCATGTTTTTTTCTATTCTTTTCCTTTATTTTTTTTTCTTTCTTGATATTATGTTTTTCTCATTTTTTTCTTTTTTCTTTTTTTTTATTATATATGTATCTTTTTTTTTCCATGTTTTTTTTCTATTCTTTTCGTTTATTTTTTTTTCTTTCTTGATATTATGTTTTTCTCGTTTTTTTTCTTTTTTCTTTTTTTATTTATTATATATGTATCTTTTTTTTTTCCATGTTTTTTTTCTATTCTTTTCGTTTATTTTTTTTTTCTTTCTTGATATTATGTTTTTCTCGTTTTTTTTCTTTTTCTTTTTTATTTATTATATATGTATCTTTTTTTTTTCCATGTTTTTTTTTCTATTCTTTTCGTTTATTTTTTTTTCTTTCTTGATATTATGTTTTTCTCGTTTTTTTTTTCTTTTTTCTTTTTTTATTTATTATATGTATCTTTTTTTTTCCATGTTTTTTTTTATTCTTTTCCTTTATTTTTTTTTCTTTCTTGATATTATGTTTTTCTCATTTTTTTCTTTTTTCTTTTTTATTTATTATATATGTATCTTTTTTTTTCCATGTTTTTTTCTATTCTTTTCCTTTATTTTTTTTTCTTTCTTGATATTATGTTTTTCTCGTTTTTTTTCTTTTTTCTTTTTATTTATTATATATGTATCTTTTTTTTCCATGTTTTTTTCTATTCTTTTCCTTTATTTTTTTTCTTTCTTGATATTATGTTTTTCTCACTTCTTTTCTTTTTTCTTTTTTTATTTTATATATGTATCTTTTTTTTTTTCCATGTTTTTTTTTCTATTCTTTTCTTTATTTTTTTTTCTTTCTTGATATTATGTTTTTCTCGTTTTTTTTTTCTTTTTTCTTTTTTTATTTATTATATATGTATCTTTTTTTTTCCATGTTTTTTTTCTATTCTTTTCCTTTATTTTTTTTTCTTTCTTGATATTATGTTTTTCTCACTTCTTTTTCTTTTTTTTTATTTATATATGTATCTTTTTTTTTTCCATGTTTTTTTTTCTATTCTTTTCGTTTATTTTTTTTTCTTCTTGATATTATGTTTTTCTCGTTTTTTTTCTTTTTCTTTTTTATTTATTATATATGTATCTTTTTTTTCCATGTTTTTTTCTATTCTTTTCCTTTATTTTTTTTTCTTTCTTGATATTATGTTTTTCTCACTTCTTTTTCTTTTTTCTTTTTTATTTATTATATATGTATCTTTTTTTTTCCATGTTTTTTTTCTATTCTTTTCCTTTATTTTTTTTTCTTTCTTGATATTATGTTTTTCTCACTTCTTTTTTTTTTCTTTTTATTTTTTATATATGTATCTTTTTTTTTCCATGTTTTTTTTCTATTCTTTCGTTTATTTTTTTTCTTTCTTGATATTATGTTTTTCTCACTTCTTTTTCTTTTTTTTTTATTTATTATATATATCTTTTTTTTCCATGTTTTTTTCTATTCTTTTCCTTTATTTTTTTTTCTTTCTTGATATTATGTTTTTCTCGTTTTTTTTTTTTCTTTTTTCTTTTTTTATTTATTATATATGTATCTTTTTTTTTCCATGTTTTTTTTTCTATTCTTTTCCTTTATTTTTTTTCTTTCTTGATATTATGTTTTTCTCGTTTTTTTCTTTTTTCTTTTATTTATTATATATGTATCTTTTTTTTTCCATGTTTTTCTATTCTTTCTTTATTTTTTTCTTGATTTATGTTTTTTCTCGTTCTTTTTCTTTTTTTCTTTTTATTTATTATATATGTATCTTTTTTTTTTTTCTTTTTTTCTTTTTAATTTTTGTTATTTTTTTTTAATAATATATATATCTTTTTTTTGCATATTTTTTTTTCTATAGTTTTCTTTTTTTTTCTTTTTATCTTTTCTTTGATCTTACTCGTTAATTCTCAGATCCTCACCTTTTTTTTTATATCTTAAATTTTATTTTTTTATTAACTTATTTCCTTTTGAAATTTTTATGTTTTTTATAATATATCATATATATATAAGGGGCCGGATTAGCTCAGTCAGTAGAGTGTTCGGCTAGAAACCACAAGGTTCCTAGTTCGATACCGGTCCCCGCCAACTCAGCGTATGAGTAGCACAGGGATCTGAGCGGTAAAGTAAGGAGCTGATGGTAGGTGTGGCACTCCACCTCAGATGCTAAAAAACAATCTCCTTGGTCTAGCGCTAGTGAAAAGGGGATAGACTCCCTCGCTGACTGGCTGATACCGACTTTAGGCCGCCCCGTCGACTTTACTTTACTATATATATATATATATATATATATATATATACATATATGTACATGCACACACACACACACATGTATACATATATGTACATGCACACACACACACAAAATATATATATATATATATACATATACACACATGTATATAAACTTATATGGTTGTTAGAGTGTTCAACTAGGAACCACAAGGTTCCGGGTTCTTGCCAACTCAGCGTATGAGTAGCACAGGGATCTGTGCAGTAAAATGAGCTGAAGGTAGGTGTGGTCCACCACAATCTCCTTGGTCTAGTGCTAGTGAAAAGGGGATATACTCCCTTGTTGTCTGGCTGATACTGACTTTAGGTCACCTCCACGACTTTACTTTATATCATATTATATATATATGTGTGTGTGTGTGTGTGTGTGTGTTATGATGGACTCTCCCGTCAATCGATGTATGAGTGTTCATACAATGAACGTCCACACAGTGATTTGTTTATAGTGGTGAAGGCTTGTGTTGGACCATCCACACTTTTTGGCACAGTCGATAGGGAAGAATTGGTGCATCAAGGGTTGCCACAAACCCAATCAACGACTGACCTGAGCAATTTTGAATTCAGAGTTATCCCTCTCCTAGACTAGTTACCTACCCAAGGCTGAAGGGCCCAGTCTGCCCTACTATTTAACCCATAGCTGGAGGGAATTTTGAATTCAGAGTTATCCTTCTCCTAGACAAGGGTATTAGCACTATGTGAAATGCCAA